>CM050326.1:53709457-54309457 GCA_027475135.1 Bactrocera correcta
TACTGAGAATACGATTGCAATAAAAACAGCAGCAACAGCACCGCAATAAATTAATTCCAACTCCATATACTCGGATAGAAAATGGTAAAATACAAACTATTTAATCATCGTCAGTTTCATCATCTCATCTACTGCCTTTCCCCATTGAATTTATAACATTTTCCGTTTCCGCCTAGCAGTTGCTGTGATAAGGTAGCGGTGGTGCAGGCAAAAACTTGAAACGTGCTGAAACTAAACGCAAATTGACTCAACGGCAAGGACCCTACCCACAACACCACCACCATAGCGACCTACATGGGCGGCCAGGAAGTATTGAAGGCGGCAGTCACCTGGTGGAAGGCAGTTGGAAGTCTTGTGGGCTGCTTACTTAACCGGTTGTCAGCGATTGGCTGGCTGTCGAGCCACTCGAGTGTATGGTTTTGGCGCACGTTCATCACTTAAATATGCCACACCGAATAGTGAATAACGAGCAAAGTCATAATTTTAATACGCAATGAAAAATTGAATTTCCCCAGAGCAAGAAGCAGAATAGTGTGGGCGTGGATCTATGTGTGTGTTATGCTTTGCCGTGTTAGATCTTGGTTGGGGATGGTTAGTAACGGTGATTGGGATTGTGATTGTGGCTATGACGCTGATGAAGTCAATGCGCGGACGACAGATGACACTGATGGTGGTGGTGATGGTGGCAGGTGAGGCTGACAGTTAGCGAAATTGCGCTTGGCAAAACACATCAGGCAGGAATACCCAGGAGTGGAGTGATGTGTAGATACTGGCAGCGGTTGATGGTTGATTTGAATAAAATGTGACATGGCAGCAGCTGGTGTTTGAGTTGTGCATGTTTGAAAAACAAATAGAGAAGGCAAAGCCAACAAACAGGCTAGCTGTGGTGCTGTGGCAACGGGACGGTTGGCAACGGGACGGTCACTGCACACATATACATATGCATTTGTTTGTATGTGTGTGTGCGTAGGAAGAAGTTGCCTGCAGGCTTTGATATTTCCGGTGATCGACTAAACAGGTGACATGACTTGAATAACGTCGGAGGGCGAAGACCGGCAAAATCGATTAAAACACTGTCGCTGCGCGAGTGATGGACGTAAATGACGGCGTGAGTGTTTTTTCGCAACCGTGTGAGAGTTAGAGTTTTCAGAAAGAGATGTGACTTTGATGTTCTCACACTCAAACTGACAAGCTGACAGCTGTTTTGTATTTTCCACTAAATAGATAGGCCGATTACTGAGAAATTGTATATGGATTAAATCTTGTAAATAGTTAAGTGGTTTCAAGTCGCTTAGCTCACATTGTACAAAGACTATTTAAGGGATGTTTCAAATAAAGTAGAAAGACCTTAAAATTCCATAAAATATTTAGATCCGATTGTTTTGAAAATGTGTATACCATTACCTTCTTTTTGATCTTAGTTTGTGTGTCAACAGTTCGTGTAGTAAAAACCCTTTAATATTTTGCGTTTCTATGATATTATCAGTTGGGAAGACTTTAAATATAGTTGACAAAAGCTTCAAAGTTATGTCTCCATTTGATGTGAAGTTTACATCTTCTGAAAAAAGCTGTTTCCTAACTCATAGGTCAGTTATCGTGTTTCGCACTAATATCCCTAGCATTTTCCAGCAACAATCGTTTTCTAAAACCGCACTTTTTAACAGAGACTCCTTTGTAACAGTCGTATTTCTGTTAATTCAAAATAAAAACTTCCTAAACTGCTGATAGTTTTCATTAAAAAGTTTGATAACATCTTGGCTATGCAAAGTTTAAAGTCTGTGTTAAATTATAATATATCCTCCTGCTAGTTAAATGTTTTTACAAAAATTTTAAATTGATGCCTTTTAAAACCTCTTCTTCTTCTCCTTTGGCTCAACTATCGTCAGGACCGAGAGCACAAACTTGCCTTTATTCTTTGCGCGTGAGTTTTACGTCCCAAACGCAGACAGTTTCATGTATGGTACTTGTTTTCCATTCGAAATCGTTGGATTTGTATGCATTTAACTATATTCATACTGGCGTACAGTTCATGCAAAGAACGGTCCTCTCGGAGGCAAATGCTTTGTCATCTCCGTTCATCATCATCGAGATAGTGATCTACATCACAATTAGCTGCCCAGTGGTAATGCCTATCAAATTAACACCATTATTATCATTTGGCGCACGATCTCTAGGCTTAGATTATTTGTAGAATTTGTGCTGGTTCCAAGATACCTCAAATCCTTCATATTTTCAAATTTATAGCTGCCAACAAATGGCAAGGAATCTTAGTATGTGGCCTCCAGGTTGCTTGTCTTGTCTTGGTTCACCACAAGATCAAGATCTTTTTCTTGGCTGGAAGAAGCTGCGCTGACGACTCTGTTGTTAAGACCTATGATGTCACAACATCTGGGTACCCAGGGGCATTGTAGTTTTAAAACAGACAATACCACTGTGGTGTAAATTAGAGGCGTATTTCACTTTTTTCAAGTCTTATATGTAAGAAAATGAAAAAGACAGAGAATTACACTGCATAAAACCTCATTTGGTCTCGGAGAGGTTTTACCTAATGTCACTTTGCGTAACCATGGGAGTTTTGCAGAGATACCAAATTTAAACCTAGCACCAAATACTCGTAAGCAGCTCCAGTCTGTTCTGTCGAAATCGACAAAAAACGTGATGGGTGCCTCTCTGTTTCTCCAGGATTTGAAGTATTGTAAAAATCTGGTCGAAAACCGAGTCCACTAAATCTAGCCTAACCTACTCAAGACTCTCCCACGGAATCACCAGAAAAGGTATTACTTTGTGGGATGACAAGAAATCTTCTCTATAGCACGGACGAACTGCCCCGAACTATCTTAATTCAGTCTTGATTGAAATTGCCGCTTCGCGAATAGCTTTCCACTTATCAGAGGACTGACACATAAATACAGTCGAGTTTTCTACCGTTAAACTACCATCTAGTACAATTTCTAACGTATTCATAGTCTTATGGACTCCGCACACATCGAACAGTACAAACTGAAGCACCCATGCCTGCTTAATATTTGGGTCAGGTAAAAATCCAAGTGCTCATGTTGTCTTGTTATCCACGTATGGATGTCAGGTATAATCTGTGGTTACACCGTCCTTTGATTGAGGTTTGCCACCATTGTTGCCATAAAATTATGCTCTCCTTTTTCTCCTCGCTTTTTTTTTTTTTGTCGATTACTGTAATTGGCGCTGATAGTTCATATATTCTCGTGAGTTCGTCTCCCTGGATGTTTATGGGCAGCATACTAGTACTTTCGCTGAATATAGTTGGTGGATTTTGTTTGTGCGCAGCATTTTTCCCTACAGCGACGTCGCGGTATTCACCACCATACCAAATAACCGCTGCAGCCGCAGATGTAGATGGAGAGAATGGCTCAATATTTCAACGGCACTTCCAAAGATGCCTTCTTTGCCTTTCTGGCATTTAAACTTACGAGTTTTAAAACTTTCCATGTCACCTTCCTATCGCATGGAAGCTTCAGCATGGCAATGTTTTATTGTAAATTTATACCTCTGTAAATTAAAGTATATTATTTCTATGAAATGGAGTTAGAAACGTATAGTATATAATTTATAAATCACAAGAATACTTAAAGATTATTTTTTCTTCTTAACTAATCTCGCAGTTGTCCTAATTGGCCCTAACTATGTTGAATAATTTATATTTTCATGTTCAGCGCCTCTCTTCTTTAAAGTATCGTTGTACCACTTGACTCTGTCGATTATACTCTTCTTGTTTTCGTCTCTGATATGGTCATACTGCCATTCGCTAGCCTTTATGCTTACCATTGTCCTCACAATCTAAAAGGTTCACCATGGCCTGGTAATCTTTGCACAAAAGTCAAGGACCAAATTATTGATTAGGACACATTCGCAAATGCATGGCCAAGAATGAGGCGCATGTGTTGACAAAATAAAAATAAAATTTCACACACACATGGCAACCAGTATATTTGGCGTGGCACTGGCGTGCAAAAAGCAGACAGACATTGGAACACGTGGAATCAAACACGCATGCCTTGAGTGCTGACAAACAAATAAGTAAATTCAAGCACACGTCTACCCCGACGAAGGTTTGAAAATTGCGAGGCTTACATTGGCACAAACTTGGCACACTGCTACTCGGATATGTGCAAGTGTGTGTGAGTGGATTTGGAGGCTAATGCCATCTGCGTTGTAATTATGTGATTGCTCTCTTGTCTTTATTGCGCATCCTTCGTGTTTAGATACGTTTGCGTCCTTGTCGCTGTCAACGTTGCCATCGGTGTCTGGTCTGTCAACAGCGGCGAATTGCCATTGTAAGGCGTGTTGAAGTTGATATATTTATGTGTATAGCTACTAATACCATACATGTGGATATGACAGTACCCAGCCGGAAATAGAGAGCCTATTTCCTATGTTTGACTATATGGCATAATAAGGAGTTTTATCATTATCAAAGGGGATTACATAGTAAACAATTTTACATTTTTCATATGTCTATGACTACAACTTAAAAAATAACCTACTAAAATGTCGAATCGATATCTCTAAACCAAGTTTTCTCAAAACTACCTTTTTCAAATTTGTTTGATCACTCGGAGACAAATGATCCCATCACTATCAATGGCCTGCCTATAACCTAACAATTATTTTATCTAATTAAAATCGAATTCTGATAAACCAACAACTTTTTTAAATGTCGCTATATTCCATTTTTATTCGACCTTGATTCATTGGATGGACAATATCTGAAAGTAGTAATCGAGAATTTGTTTAGGTTTCTTTTTAAAATAACTATAAACTCAGCTCTAAAATGATTTTAGTTTCCAAATTTTTAACGTTTTTATACATTTTAAGAATACCTCTTAAATATAATAATTTTCCTACATAGCACTCCCCTGACAAGTTGCTTACTTTGGACGCTCATACTGCTTGTGTAACTGGTGCATCCATATGTGTTTTGTGTGTTCACTTTCGCCGGCTTTTTTCTTGATAAACATTTATTTGCTTTTATGCCTAATGAAATTGACTTAATTTAATTCAATTATTTAATTTCTTTGTCTTACATTACAGAATTAAATATATTTCAGTCAATATCGTTTTGGCATTCACGCACATTTTGAACAAATTGATTTGAGTTGTTGGATTGAAGTCGAAAATGCAGTAAATTTTGTTTTAAAGCACTAATGACGTCATGTGTTAAATACAAATATATCGATAATTTCTTTAAAAATCTGAGCTTTTCCTCCGGCTCAATAAATGTTACCCTCTCTTTCAATATAAAGTTGAAGAGATAAATTTGAGTAATCTCTGCATGAAATTCTGCTGTGGAACTGATGATTCAGCTGTTTTCGTTCATAGTAATAATATGGTTTTCAATAACACTCGCCAGCGACTCTCTATTTGTTAACAAACAAAGAGTTGGCTTGCACTGAAGCTGTAATAAAAAAGAAAAGATCAGTTTCATGCCAAATTTGGTCAAGATATCTTGTCAAATGAAAAAGTTTTCAATACCAGCACACGATTATTCTGTTCGTATGTCATGTTATAGTGATCCGATCTAGACAATTTCTTTTGAGATTGTACTATTGCCGTACATAATAACCCATGCTTAATATGAAAAATATATCTCATCAAATGAAAATGTTTTCTATATAAGAATGGCAGCTATAGGACAGATATCGGATATTTCTGCAAAATCGCAATTTTTCGCATTTCGAGTTTCCTTACTCTTTTAAAGAAAAAAACACATAAATTTGGAATTTAATAGAAAATATTTATAATCATTCGAAAGAACATTCTTTGACATCACGTCTCAGATGGTTCATCCGTTAAGTCTAATTTTGAAGACTCATTCAAAGGCTAATAATTGTCGAATGTATTCGTGCTGTTTTGCTCCAAGGCCTGAATCGAAGCAGAATTGTCGGCATAAAGTCTAACGGTGTGATATCACACGATCTTGGTGGTCAATCGATTGGCCCAAAACATGAAATTATCTGCCCACCGACGTGTTCTCTCAATAAAACCATAGAGGATGCGATTTGCGAAACCGAATGTCGCCGGGATCACGAGTTTCAATACTTAGATGATTCCACCGGCCCACAAACCACACCAAGCCGTTGCTTTTTCTGGATGAAATGAATCTCTTTAGATTGCTCTTCGTCCCAAATGGGACAGTTTTGCTTGTTTACATACCCATTGAGCCAGAAATGAGCCTCCTAGCTAAAAAAAAAAAATGTTGCTCTAAAACGTCGGATCTTCCTGAAACTTTTCATAGAGCGAAACGATGTCCCTTGGGAAAGTCGAACGATTTCAGTTCCACGAGCAGTATTTCGTACACCTTCAGGTTAAGATCTCGATACGCCAAGTCGTTCTATACATCAGTCCGTGTTGCGGCGAATCAACTCTCCACTGCTTTGGTGAACACTGTCAGGTACGCCTGCTACATTTTCTACTCTGTTTGTGTGGTCTATTTGGTTGTATAAAGCCAACAATGAATGCTGGATCTTAAGATGAATGCTGCGAATAGTACTCTCAGTAGGTCGATTACGTTGATCATAAGTTAAGCGAAGTTGAGTTCGTAATAAAGTTGAGAGATTTGTAAATTTAATTCAGGCGTAAGTCTTTCTATGATGAAATGCCAAACAATAGTGAATAAAAATAACATGACAACTGGACATGACTCAAGCGTGATATGTGAAAAAAGTTATTGAAAAAGCACCTCTACTACAATCACCCGTTAGATCTGTGTATGTTTTATAGAATTTCCGGCATTTCGTTTTGGATGCTGCAAACATCGCTGCAGGCGTAGCATACCTTTTGGAGGTTTAAATAGGTGAACTTCACGTTTAATAAGGGATTACTGGAGGATCCCTTTCTGAATTACTTTTTTTAACCAAAGTAAAAACTAAACTACTGAATCAAATTTAATAGAACATTCCATCCCCACCCAGCGCTCCTTGTCAAACTACTTTAAAACCGGAAATCAAGCAACTGCACCTATTTCTCAGTGTAAGAAAGAATGACAAAATATCCAAGCTCACATCAGTCCAATCTAAATTTTTGTGAAAAAACCCAAAAACAACGAGTGTTAGCGCTCCAAGCTATATTTTACCGTTATTCGAATCACGTTCTGCAATTTGCTCCTAATGTGTGTGCTGCTACGTTTCAAAACGAAACCGAAACTCATATGAAGTATTGTCGCTCACCGCTCCAAATTTATTCATATGAGTAAACGCTTGCTTATATACACATATTTTATAAATGTATGTATGTATGTACGTATAAAATGCACATGCATAAATTGCACCTTCAAAAAATACGAAGGCACACACGTCAGCTGCCCGGGTGTTCCGGAAATACACTCGCAGCCTGAATAAAAAACCTTAAAAAAGCCAAAGCTCAAGTAGCTAGGTGATTTGCTCACAGGTAGCGGCGCTTAGACTGTGTGGCAGGGTGAAAATGGGGCCGACGCATTCATGCACGTCGCCAACAAAAGATATGAAATAAATGTTGCAAATAATGCAATAAAAAAGGAGGCAGCTAAAAAGCGTTATTGTACAGGCGGCGACACGCGGCGAGGCGGTGCAGCACCCTCGGCTGCTAGCATGTGGCATTCAACATGCGGCACGTTTTTGTGCATACAAGCGTATATTAACTGCAAAAGTGCAATATTTCATGCTTATAAGTACGCATGCGTGGACATACAGATGTGTGCGACACCGTAAAGAGCGCAATTTAGTATAAAAGTAAATAAACAAGTGTGTTTGTGCGTATATGCAACCACGGGTATGTTGGGGTTTATGAGTTTAGCAGGAAGTACTCAATTTGGGCTTAGCTTAGACATTTTTCTTTCGTTAGAATATAAAAAAAAAACAGCAAGGGGTTAAAAGTTTTTTTATGTGGCGCTGTGCTTAAATTGATTCCCAAAATTAAATATATTTTTTCCGCAAAATTTTTTAAAAATTTTTTTAAATAATAATCAATGTCATATTTCTGCTACTTACAATATACTACTTTGAATAATTAAAAATAAAAAAAGAAAAAACGTTAAATTCGGCTGCCCGAAGCTAATATACCCTTCACAGCTGCATTTCTTTTTGTTACTATGTGTTCAGTTTATATGGAAGCTATATGCTTTAGTGATCCGATCTGAACAATTTTTTCGGATATTACATTGTTGCCTTTTGAAAATAAAAACTGCACCAAATTTCGTGAATATATCTGGTCAAATGCAAAAGTTTTCCATACAAGAACTTGATTCCGATCGTTCAGTTTGTATGGCAGCTATATATTATAGTAATCCGATATTGGCAGTTCCGACAAATGAGCAGCTTCTTGAAGAAAAAATGACGTTGGCAAAATTTCAAAACGATATCTTAAAAACTGAGGGACTAGTTCGTATGTATACAGACAGACGATCAAGCATACGGACATGGCTAAATCGACCCAGCTCAACATACTGATCATTTATATATAGATACTTCATAGGGTCTCTGACGCTTCCTTCTGGGTGTTACAAACTTCGTGACAAACTTAATATACCCTGCTCAGGTTATAAAGATCATGACAGTCTAAAGTTGTTATTCAGGTTATATCTAACTAATTTCAATACAAAATTATTTAGTCCTGTAATGAAGTACTCCAAATTTTTTGGTTCTTTTAATTTTATCTTTATCCACTATGTGAAAGTGTGAGTATTTGAAATATAGTAAACAATTATTCTTCGCAAAAAAGAAGGATATAACCTAAATTGTCATTTAATTGCTGTGACTTCATGTTTTGGATCAGTTATATATCACTTATAGCTAGAGTTTGAAATATCTATTAAGCTGTTTCCACGTTTAATGCATACTTAAGAGGGGAGCCTGCTTTAGGAGCTTAAAAAACAATGTTTTTGGGGATTTTTTTTTTTTGGCAGGGAAAGAAGTAATTGATTAAAGCGAAATTTCTAGGGTTTATAGTTATACAATTTAGCATCATTCGCAAATTTTTTGCATACGGCATCTTTTATATTCTGCCTTTGGGAAGCAATTGTCCGATGAATCTCGCATGTGCATTTGCCGAACAGCCTGCAGAATGCAGGTCGCAATTTCTAAGTGAAACAAAAAGTTCTGAGAGATACACATTTGTTCATAACTCATATACTAATTGACTGAGAATATTTCAAAAATAGTGTAAAATTCTACAATTAAAAAAAAATTAAAAAAGTGCGTTTTGACCAAAAAATTTTCAGTTTATGTTGTTTAAAATTACGTTCAAACTTAATTTTTCTTAGTTTTTTTTTAATAGAAGATAATTGAACGCCAATGCAAATAAATTTTGCTGCAATTCCATTCTATGTTTAGTTATTTTCTATTCTGCTCGCCAATTAAGAAAAATAGTAAAAATGAAAAACCGAGAAATCACTCGTCAAAGTTATCGCTTTCCGCCCAAGCGCTCATATACCTGCTTGACGCTCGGCCACTATTGCGAATTCCCATCTAAAATTTTGTGAACATATTCTTAGATAATCCTTTAAGCAAAGAAAATAAATCGATTTTTTGAAGCTTCTACAGCAGGCCCCTCCCCTTAAGCAGTCGAGTTCTGCTCTGTTGTTTACTTTACCATACATTAGCTTCATTTCTAACCAATAAAGGCTCTCAAACTTAACAATGTTGAAGAGCCGACTTTACAAGGCCATTAATAGATTTTTTAACTAAGAAGCTGTTCAAAGAATATGTACTCTATAGAGTAAAAATATTCTTTCGAAGTTTTTTCTAAGTCTTTTTTAAAATTCTCCCAAGTAACAGTTCCCATTTATTAGCAAATTTATGCATATTTCTTTGGAAGAACAATTGGGTCTTTCCTGGGCTGCTTATGTTTTTCGACTTTGGCCTCGTATAAAAAGCCATACTATGTTTGAAAAAGCTGGAGGAAAATCTAAATAGATAAAGAGTTATGTATAATTTTAATTTGTTTTTAAATTTGTATGGCAACTACTCTTAAACATGCTCAATAATATTTGAATTTGCCTAAACTTACTTAGAAACTTATAGTAAAATATCTGAATTAAATTTCTGACAACTCTGTGCAAAAGTGGGAAAATCTGCACAACATGAGTAACACTTTCAAAAAGAATATCAGAATCGTCATCTTTGTTCAATCGAATAATAAAGGTGTATATCACATTCCTCACTATATCACTTAATATTCACATAAGAAGTCAATCGGCTTTTTTTACTTTTCGTATAAAGAGTACAAACATTCAAGCTTTAAAACACCAAACTCGAAATCAATACACATTTTCCTCTCTTATATAAAGTTTCTTCCACACATGACTCCAACCATGACCTAATTTTAAAAATTTCTCATATACCGCAAACGAAAGATGAAATTAAATGGAATTAGTATAAAAAAAATATGAAAACTTATTAAAAGCTTCTCGCTATTTAAGCTTATTTCTAATAATGCTCATAACAAGATTCGCTCTCATAAGTGCTTCTAAGCTTAATATTTCATGGCATGCACGAATTTTCACATTGTTATTCTATTATTGCAATGTTAAACAGGATTAGACGCACAAGCAATTTTCCACACAAATCCAGAATTTATGATACAAATGAAAATATTATGTTAAGCTAACAATTAAATTTTCAGCCAATTAAAGTCAAAGCAATTTAGCAAATTTTCTCTTTTAAGGCAAACACACTTCACACTTAAATTCAAAAAGGTCGCATTTGCTTGAAATTTCATTTCTACATATGAACGTAATTTGTAAATTCTCTAACAGACCATTTACTTAGTGAAAAAATATAACTGCAATATTAATGGGATATATTTTTTCATTTGAGAAATATATCAATTATTCTTGTTATATTATTTTTTATCTCGAGCTGAAATGCGTTTTATCAAAGTTTTCAAAAATTTACGAAAATATTGAACAGCGCTGCTCTAAATCTTTCTGAATCAATCATAACCCCTCATTGCATGTCTTTGAAGTCTCCCCTTTCACTTAACTAGTAAAGCCAACTCATTAAGTATGCTTCCATCGTTGTTATTAACTAAAGTTTAGCTTTGTTTAGCTGCTTTGATTTTCATCTTCAAAACATACTTCCTTTGATCAGCCAACACGTTTTGAAATTGTGTTAAAAGTTGTTTGTCAACTCAAATGAATTTATATACAACTGAATTAAAATAATTTAAACTCAGTTCTGATGGTGTGCAAATAGGTTGATGAAGAATAAATTTTACATTCAGTTTCGTCAATTTCACGCCGTTAGACTTTTTAGGCGGTGCCATGATTAATTTATATCACAGATTCAAAAGTTGTCATCAAAGTCGTCCAAATGAGGTCAATTACTAGCGCTTTCAAATAAATATGAAAATACTACTGTGATCAAATTGAAAGGTAAACTTTGTCCATTTCATCTCCTTCAAAGTAATCCCCTCCCGCCGCAATACACTTATGCCAAAGAATTCTCCAGTCAAAATAGCACTTGGAAAAATCCTCCGTCGATTCAGCTTTTACATATGTCCTCAATTGACTTTGAGTTTGCTGAGTACCCAGAACTCCAACGCAGCTAAATCAGGCGAATACGGTGGTTGTGGAACGATATTTGTTGAATTTTTTGCGAAATGATCACGCATAACCAATGCAGTATGAGATGGTGCTTTATCGCACTTATTTGTTCAATAAATTCAGACATAGTAAAAATCAAAGAATTTACTTCACCGATTCGAAATACACGTGAAATATAAATTAAAAATTCACCTTTCACCAATAATGCATGTGTACTAATATTTGGATTGGAATTTTGACTGTTTTGATCACAACAGAAACGCATTATTCTTCTCAGTAATCTTTCTAAATTTCTCCTTTTTTCTTAAATTCGAATTATGGATGAATCAAGTCATCAGGCTGTACTTTTATGTATGGATCTTTAATACAGCAAATAGCGACATCTCGAAATAATCTATAAATCTTGTATGTAATAAAGAAGTCCAAAGAAATCACTTGGGAGTCAAGTAGATAAACTGAAATCTTGAATCAAAATATAAAATACCTTCAGACTCTCAAATACGGACCTTGCTCAGTGCTACAATATACAGCTTCTTAAATGGCTTAATAACCTAAACACCGAACCTAAACTTTCTATCCTAAAACCATTTCGCTCGAATGCTATCCTCATGAATGATTATTTGAGGATAGCATTATGATTATTTATATAAAAGTATAGGAAGTAATTGAAAGTGGCTCAACATACTTGTAGGTCTCGTTGCTATTGAATTTGTTGATCCAGAAACAAATAAGTTTGTAAAACTAGTTAATAATTCGAATAAGTTTGTAACACCGCCTGTCTACATATAAACAAACTAGTCCAACAGGTATCGAGCTATTCATCTTAAATTTTACAAACATCCCTTTCTTCCCCATAAGCTGCACTTTTGTCAGAATCTTCGACATCGCCCTACTATTGTAGCATACATAGTGGCACCGCACTGCCTGGAATACAGTATAAAATCCACATTATATTATCTTTGAAAGTTATTATATATTCAAAATGATTGCAATTAGATTTAATTAAACGTTTTGAACGATCAACCAGAGCATTTTTGAACTTTTTTGAGTTATTTATAGCAATGTTCTTCAGCTCATCGATTACAACTGTTTTAGTGGCCGGTATACCGATATAAAAGACATTTTGCATGTAGGTTTTATGTTTTGAAAATATAAAATTATCAAATTGTGATAGGTCAAGCGAATACGTAGGGTAGTTGATGAGATAAATCCGTTTATTCATCATAAGCTCGATCACTTTTTTGAGTTTCTTTCAATTCATATGGAACAAAATGTGCACAGACCTCTCTTTTAACCAAATCTGCAGTTAAAATTCTCCAAACAGTATTTATACTCGTGTCTAATCGTTCAGCCAACCTTCTCATGGTAAAATTTGCATCGTTAGCAATTATTTCACAGACTTTTTCCACCATTAAAGCCTCACTTTTCCCCCCTACTTACATTAATGTGCTTAGTCACTTCAACCATTACACCATTATCTATAAAGTTTAACGGTTTCCAAATCACGTGATCAGCATTTCTGGAGAAAGAGTTAGTAAATTTATTTAAATAAGCTAGAAAATTACTTTAAGTTTTATAAACTAATCACAACATTTCCTTTTCTTAAGCTATTCACTATAGATATGACAGTTCACCATTCCAAAATAATAAGTTTTCGAAAACGAAAAAGCAATTAAACTAAATGTTTAAATTTTTTACTAAAACTCACAAGCCGTTATGTTTCATCTTTAAAAATAATAGTGAAATTCATAAATAAACAATAAAACTTTCCAGTTTATTTTAAATAATTCAGCCAACAAGTAGAAGTTTTTGTATTTCTGTCACGAAATTTATACTAAAATTACTCTCAAAGAAATCCCACCTAAACCACAAGCTTAGTTAACTACAAAGTTAACTAAATTACATATAATATGAATGAGTTTACCTTAAACTTCTACCCTCAAATACTATGATCCCGTACAAAATTTGACTTGTATGCATATTTTCACACCCACTCAGAAAACGCTTCGGTCCTTAGTAATTTTCTGTGTATTTACTTTTAATTTACATCAAATCTTACCTGTCGCTCCCACTCAAGTCACATACACATACTTTAACGCAAAAGGTGGACTACGTCGAAAGTCAAATACCCACAGAAAACTTTACATTATTTGATTTGGGTATAAATCTTCAATAATAATATTTTATCCAAATTCAAACAAGCGACTGACATTTCGTGGGACCATTTGTCCCCTACGTGCTCGCAGACCCACGCAGCACCAATGTAAGTAACGCGCCAAAAGCGGCCGATGTGGCAGAAAATTATATTTAAAATTCATTACGTTGATTTGGGGCGCCAGACGGGCCACGCGCTCGTGTAGTCAAGTCACCGAGCGCGTCAAATACGTGTACGCGCACTTTGCATGAATTAAAAGTCACTCATACAGCGTGGCGAACGCAAGCACACTGTGAGAGGACATTTTACAAGCAAACACATCTAGGTGTGTATTTGCTGGAAGGATATAATTAAATTGTGTGCATTAGGAACCTTTTTGCAGGCTTCTAAATTTTTTTTAGATATATATGTGTATATAGCATATATAATATATACATATATGTATATTTAAATATAGGAATATATATACATACATGAGAGTCGCATGAAACTTTTTCTGTTTAAATTTGTATCAACACACTTTTAACGCAATTAAAAATAGGCAGTCAAAGGTCGTTGCGTTGCCAAAACTTGTCTCGAGCGCAAAAACAATTTAAGAAAAATATTTAAAGCTTCGAACCCTTTGCCTTGACTCCATTCACTACTTAAGCTTTTCAACTTCTACGGCTGACTAATTTACTTTTGTCGTGTTGGGCATAAAACTCTTGCCTTACAAATTCTAATCTGCACAAACATACATATTTTTTCAACTTTCACTTTGTCGCGCTTCACTTGACTTTGCTTTTATGATTGATGTAAGTTGCTCAATATGAGTGGGACACCCTTTTGTGGGTCAAGCATGAATAGGCAGCAGTGTCAACAACAGGAAACACACATTCATACAAACACTCAAACATATATATAGGGTGATTTTTTAAGAGCTTGATAATTTTTTTAAAAAAAAAAAACGCATAAAATTTGCAAAATCTCATCGGTTCTTTATTTGAAACGTTAGATTGGTTCATGACATTTACTTTTTGAAGATAATTTCATTTAAATGTTGACCGCGGCTGCGTCTTAGGTGGTCCATTCGGAAAGTCCAATTTTGGGCAACTTTTTCGAGCATTTCGGCCGGAATAGCCCGAATTTCTTCGGAAATGTTGTCTTCCAAAGCTGGAATAGTTGCTGGCTTATTTCTGTAGACTTTAGACTTGACGTAGCCCCACAAAAAATAGTCTAAAGGCGTTAAATCGCATGATCTTGGTGGCCAACTTACGGGTCCATTTCTTGAGATGAATTGTTGTCCGAAGTTTTCCCTCAAAATGGCCATAGAATCGCGAGCTGTGTGGCATGTAGCGCCATCTTGTTGAAACCACATGTCAACCAAGTTCAGTTCTTCCATTTTTGGCAACAAAAAGTTTGTTAGCATCGAACGATAGCGATCGCCATTCACCGTAACGTTGCGTCCAACAGCATCTTTGAAAAAATACGGTCCAATGATTCCACCAGCGTACAAACCACACCAAACAGTGCATTTTTCGGGATGCATGGGCAGTTCTTGAACGGCTTCTGGTTGCTCTTCACCCCAAATGCGGCAATTTTGCTTATTTACGTAGCCATTCAACCAGAAATGAGCCTCATCGCTCATCGGACACGGACGCGAAACACATTTCGAACCGAACACTGATTTTGGTAATAAAATTCAATGATTTGCAAGCGTTGCTCGTTAGTAAGTCTATTCATGATGAAATGTCAAAGCATACTGAGCATCTTTCTCTTTGACACCATGTCTGACATCCCACGTGATCTGTCAAATACTACTGCATGAAAATCCTAACCTCAAAAAAATCACCCGTTAAATACAAACGCCTGCTGACAAGCCAAACTTGTTTACTTAACACCGTTATTACGAGTAGTTAAATAGAATATGGGTGTATGTATGTGTGTTTGCATGTATTTAAGCATTATGTGTGCCTCATTTACTTTTATGTGTGTGGTTAGATATTATTATAAGCAGGTAAATATTGGATACCACAGATTGTATAATTAAGAAACTTTTCCAAGTGCTGCCGCACTTCAACTTTGACCCAAGTAAATTTAGTAACCACTTATTTTAGTTGGATAAAAGGTTAATTTAGGTTAACATCAAATGTTTTACTGCTTCAAAAAAATTTTAATTTAACTTTCTGAAGGCAAAGTGTATATTTAAGGACTAGTTATTTATTTCAAAGAAAATTTGGAAAGAGAAAATGTATATTTACGGATGAATTTGATTAAAGTTAATTTTTAGTTGTTTGAGTTGAAAGATTTTACTGTGGTTTATGCTGTTTTCTCTTCTCTTATCACGTCAATTCAATTAATCCAGTATCGATGAGGATTGGCTACGCTTGTGGCCAATTAAAAATGAATTGCTCTCTCAACGGAGCAACTAAGCATGACTCCTTCTTCTTTATGTTGCAGGACAATCAAGAAGTAAAAGCTCCGATGTTGAGTCAAACGCTATATGTAGAAATGGCCTTTTAAAACAATCTAGCTAGTTAGAAGAACTTATACAAATATCAATGTCAGTAATTAATCAAAGAGTAGAGCTCATAAAACATCTTACAACCTTAGAATCGAAATCTAAATAATTACTTCCAAAAATGTTTTCCTTTCAAGAGAACGAAGTGGAATCTTGGAAGTTTATTATTTTATGCCTAAATATCGAAGCTTTGAATGTTTCCTCGTCCACTTTGAAAACACTATCTTTTCATATTTTCCCTATATATAAGAAGGTTTAAGGGTCATTACTGCGGTCTATATGATTCTGATGAACTACGTCAGCCTACTTTTACATTAGTGTCGAGGTCTAAGTTGTAAAGGCTGATGCAAGGTAGGTCGTCACAGTGTGGTGCATCCTGGCTAACGCTAAATGAGTTGCGGCCTTCGGTCTATGATTTCTCAACTGAAGCTTTTGGATTTGGTTGAATCCTGGGCTAGTGGCTGAGGTACTCCGTCTCCTGAGTATGGGGAAGTGTGACCCTACAGAAAAATCTGAGGGTTTAAATGACGAGACTGCCTTCATCCCGTTTAACTTGGCAGGTCTGAGACTACGTTCTTCTCCCGCCATTGTTATGGAGAGGACTGCTTCTTTTCTGCCATCGCCTTGACCCCTTAACAGAGATAACCATGGGACCATTAAAGACAATTACCTTCCGAGTGTTGGATAGTGGTTACCAAATAGACATGAGTAACGTAAAACAATATCGAAAGGGATGTGAGTGAAAGTGGGTTGGAACCGACCTTAAGTCGGACTGTGTCGCAGGCGATTCACTGCATGGAGTAACGGAATCGTCATTCATGAGGAACAGCGAACCTCTCTTTTGTAAGCGAGACTACTAGTTACGGATGGTAAGTCAGGCGTTAGGACCGAGATGCGATGCGGAATCCCCAGCACCAGATGAGGAACCCCTGCAAGTTCATGATGGATTCTATGACTGCTGGCAACGCTAAAATACTCAGTAGACGGTAGTTAGGAAGTTGAAGTAGCACCACAGCATGCCAGCAAAATAATATTTGCTACGGTGGCATTCCAGCACACTTGACTGGGATAAAATGGTGCTTAGTAAGGTCGAGAATCATGGATCAATGGGATGGAGTGAGCCCAACCTACGATTAAGTGACATTTCTACCTCATATACATAGCAAAAGGCCGTAATAATTTAGTTGCAGTCAGAGCTACCTTATTCTTTCTTGATCTCCGCTTTAAAATTGAAATTGGAATTCCAAATGCAGTCCAAGTTCATCAAACACAGCAAAAAATGCGATAGAACCCCACTTGAAGTAATTACTTATTGTTAATACTCATATTTCAAATATATTACATGAAGACCGCAACACACATGTTGAAATCAATGGCTTTGAAATCTATAAGGACCTATAAATATTTCCGCTGCATTAGCATTTACGTTGACGACAACAACAATATAAAAATGCGACCTAGTTCACGTTTACTCTATCACCACTCCATTCTCATAAAAAAAAACAACTACTTCAGAAAATTCAATGAAGCAGCAGCAATAACAATAATAAACAAGTGGACAAATCAAGGATTTCATAAGGAAACAGATTCGAAATGAAAATCCGAAAACTGAAAACCACAATCAAAGAAGAAGAACAACAAACAAATAGAAAAAAGTTCGAAAATATCCACAAAACGAAAGAACCAAGCCAAAACTATGAAGGAAAGGTTGCTACAACCAGAAAGAATGTGTTTGCCTCGGCAAAAGTAACGCAGCGTGAATGCTACACGACACAAGAGGTCAACGAATCGGAGAAAAAACGCTTTATTGGCGCCAGAAGACATCGATATGCCGTGCTAGGCCACATATAGTAAATAGGATACGCCGTCACAGTCGCATTGTTATTGTGAACAAGCTCAACCTCAAATATTTCACTTTCACCGCCTCTCAGTTTCTTCTCTTTTACTTTCCCTTGCACGTTTGCCAACCTTTATTATTTTTTTTTTTTGCGTTTTTTCCTTTCTTTGTGTCTCGCTTTGAGCTCGGTGTATATCCTTTTCGGCGCGCAAACAAGCGCTCTTGCAGGTTTTTTCTTCTTGTCTCACTAAATCCTTGCAAGTTTTCGCAAATGATTTATTGCTGCCATTATAGTATTTGGAATGCCGTGACTAAAGCAAGCCCTTTACCACTTTGTTTCCTCCTTCTCTTTTCTTTTTCTTTTTGTTGTTCCCATTTGCGGCTGCTGGCTATTGTTGTCTAGGCGCTTAGCTGGCTTTGTTCTTACAATTGTATTGTTTACCATTCGACGGCCTCAAAAGCTTCGCATTGTCTTTGGATTGACCAGCGTTCGATAAAGGTCGGCTCAAAGCCTGATCCAAGTGTCGGCGCTGGTAAAAATGTGAGAACGAGCATGTGTGGCAAATACCATGCACAGTTGTATACAATGTCTTAAATGGATGTGTACATGTGTATGTACAGTGTTTAAGCTAGGCATTCCAGCCCTGTATTACTCTCACGGCATTCGCTTTTCACATGTCCCGTTACCTCACTGGTCTGCTGATGGCAGTTATTGCATGTGAGTGTCAGTCATTGCTGTGGCTGCTTAACTTTTTGCCTTGACACATCGACTACTTGGCCTTAAGCGCACACACACATGCCCACACTTCATACTTTTCTTAGCCATTGCTCTTAATTCATTAATTTTATTTGCACTTATTTCATTTTCTGGTTGTTGTTTTTTTGGTTTTTGCTTATGCGGAGTAATTTTATTAATGAAGACAGTGGCTAAAGCCTGACGAGTTGATTATTACTTATTATTATTAGAAATAATAGAACTTTTAAAACGTAGCTTAAACGCATCACAACTTAATTGGGAAAAATTAGTAGAAAAGAAAGTAATCGGGTAAGTCTTTATTATACATTTGTAATCAAAAGTTGAATAAAATCACTCAGACTCCCTAAAATAAATATAGGTTACATTAGGTTAGGTTAAAAACTAGTTTCGAACGACACATCATTCTAATTTCTGAAATTCCGTATATTGATCATAATGGCTCTCGTAGGTAAATCAACAAAGCGGTATGAGTCTATAACAACTTTGTTGAGGCGACTGAAACCAGTTTCCGTTAAGGCTTCTGGTTCGTCAAAAGTATGACTACTAAGATATTTCAACTTCAGTTTTAAAAAGCTGAACAATGGAGGAGAAAGTGCCTGCATGTTTCTACCTAACCTTCCTCTATTCAGCTTTGATAACTTGCGTCCGACATGATTTTTAGTGTTATCGCATGAATTCTACTGGCCTATGTTCTATAATAACTCCTACGATTACACCTAAATTAAATTTGCTAAAGCAAGTACTTCAGTAGATCTCATGCCTTCTACTCTACGCTCTATGCCAGAAAGATCTGGCAGTTACACAGACGCTATTCGTCAACCAAAGCTTACTAAGCTCACGAAGAGTCCATAGATTCGGTGCTAAAACGCGAGAGGGCTACGGCGACCCAACTCGTTCAAACTCTGATATTAGTGGGGTAAGGCTGCACCTTTTTGTTGACTCATTGGATTTGCCGTGCCCAGCGATTCCGCTGTGACTAGACACACAAACGAGTTTGATAATGACGTAAACTGATGATGTTGCTAATGAGAACATACCCTGCTTGGCAAGCTGTGAGCTCAATTTAAGCGAGATCAGCTCTAGTCTAGACATCTTGTATTTCGAAGCATTGAGTTCACTACTTCCCTAATATTAGCCACATCTAAGGAAATAGGGACGTCTCGGATTTTATACCTCCTGGTAAATGAACCCATTTCTCTGTAACTCCTTTACAAAAATTTGTGTTTGCTTAAGACCATGTCTGGCACTGATGACCCTCGACTTAGACGACTAATTAAAGCGACGACATAAGAAATAAACTCATAAGTTGTAAAATTAGTCAATACGATGAATCCACTCATCCCGCGAGTTTTCGTACTACGTACACAGGCCTTCGTTGGCGTCTTTTCCACCCAGCATATCACATTCTGTTGCTGAATCTCTTTAAAGCCCTGAAAAAGTGTTCTACTAATGAATGATGAATGAGAATGGAATTTCTTGAGAATAGTATATTGGAAGAAATTGGAAAACTCCTTTGGAACTTGCTAGAGGGGCATACTTCAATATTTTGTAATCTGGACCACCCAACGAAGCTAATTCCTCACTAATATGATTTATTTTCGATATTAAAAATTAGCATCATATTATAAAACTTCGAACAATAAATTTTTCTAAGAAAATTTAGTTTAATTCTACATTAATTTACCTAGATACGGCTAACTCGAAATCTTTACAATTTCACTTATTATATAGAACAGTATTGTTCTCGCCACTATGTGCGTTTTCATTGCTCCTTTAGGTAAAACTTAAGAATATTTAAGGTTAGGACGTTAAAAATATTTTCATTTATTCCCTCTAAATGATATCTTTCATAAGTTTAAGCTCATGTAGTCCAAGAAATACAACAGTTAAGTTAATACTGAACAGAGTTTATTCTTTTTTAGCGTCAGAGTATAGCATTAGCAGGAAAAGATGATCAATTTCATTAAGATTATATCTCGCACTTTGACCAATATTTTGTTTAAAAAGTTAGGCATAGGCTCTGAGATTCATATGCGACTATTCGACAACAAGTAATGATTATCTTTGCAGAGAGTTCGATTGAATTTGGTAAAATATTTACTGAAACATGGTGACGGCGCCACATCAATTGTATACTTTTTTCACCCACAACATATTTATTTTGCAACTTGAGCCTCTGACGTGAGATTTGTACATTAAGCCTGTTAAAATGCGTTGCCTTCGTAAAGATATCTTAATTTTTACTATTGTATATAGGGTAGTAGCTTACGGGGTTATATCCACTTCGGTCAAGCAGTTTCGGATAAATATTCCTCACGTACTTTGAAAACATCGTTTCGAGAAAAACGCATTTAAAGTTTTGCTGCTACTCCGGGTTATGGTTCCGCCTACCTTCAAACGCTCGGAGACGTCTTTACAAACTATTTGCCGAATTACTTTGAATTTTACAGACAACATTCTCGACAATATTCTCGAATATATACTATACATTCACAAAAGGCAAAAAAAAATTTGTTTTTTTTCAAAATTATAAGTGAATAAAACTCCTTATTGCAATTTAAAAGCGCCTCGTATATGAAAAAGTTATTAAAGTTTACAATTTTGGTTAATCAACAATTTGGTCCTCAGAAAAAAAAAATATACTCAAAAAAATGTTTCTTTGTTTTCTATTTGTATGAAAATCAGGCTTTGAACTGGATTAAACTTCAGGAATAGGCGATTTCAACTGTTTTCATATGTCTTATAATTATACTCCTTTCACAGAGTTCCACTAGCTTTAAACCAGATTTCAAAGCTTGATAGGGAATTGGGTAGCGCCAGGAGTAGCAGTGTTTCAAACCCATTACCCAAATAAAAAATTACGCCGAAGTGATAAATAATGATTGACAAACGTCAATTGGCGAACCACACACCAAAGATAAAATGCAAAGTAGGAGTAAACTTTCTTGATTAACATAAACATTCAATTATGTTAATGCCCTACACAAATATCATCTAAGTGAAAATTGCGAAAATACGAAAGAGGAGGTACTAAATTTAGAAGAATAATGGGAAAGGATGCTTCAATTGCCTAAAGTAAATCTAAGCAAACAATTATGTATCATTGCATCCAATGGGCAACCACTAAATATATTGACCAACCAACCGAACACTATCCACCAAAGCAATCCTGTCAACCCAAACTCAACCAATCAATTCACGCAAACTAGCTATATTTAACCAATTGTCCAACGCATTGCGTTCGGGTTGACTGATTTCCGGCTTTCCTTTTGAATTGAATGGGTTGAAGGCGTAGACCTCAGAATTATTGTAGATTTCGGTGCGGTCACCGGAAAAGGGCAGCAATCACAACGCACAACATAAAACACTTGAGCAGAGCACGAGTAGCGATTGTGGAAGCAAAGCGAAAAATCAAACCTTACTGCATAAATGATTTATAAAGTGAAAAGTTTTTGTTTGTTTACGCAAAACCGTCAAGCAGTCGTTTGAACGAGAGAGTGTAGGCAAAAAATGTCAAACAATAGCCGAGTTCAAGAATGCACAAGCAATAAAGAAAAAAGTTGAATAAATCAACAACTTGAGTCCAATAACAACGTGCTGTGATGTCGGTAAGCCATAGAAATATTGAATGCTCGATGAATGAGTGCGCATATTTCAAATGTAAATACACTTGCCGCTCTACACACATATATTTGCAATAATTTCTAACGATAAGGGTCATTCACATAAGTATAATATGATTTGTTGGTCCTCCATTTTATCTTATGAAAGTTTTATTGCGTGTGTACATCTCTACTTACCTCACTTCTCGACTATACTTTTTTATATATTTTTATTATTATTATTGTTGCCTGCTAACATGCTCAAGTTGGTAGTTTATTCCTCAGTATGTGTTTAAGCATATGCTTGTGTCGGTGGCACTTTTCTCCGCTTAACGGTCCTCAAGCTCAGCAGTTAAACAGATTGTAAAATCAAGCCAGATACGATTATTTATGGCTGATGGAAGGATGGCTATACACTTGTAGTGCAAGTTGTCAATATATCTAATTTCTAAACAAACGCTAAGATGTCGGTTTGAGTGGCACTTTGCATATTGTTTTCCGTCAGTATTGGGTATCTTTTCGAAAAGTTCCAATCAAAGTAAAAAAAAATTATATCACAAGTGTTAACGAAAAATTAGCGTAACTAAGCATCGATAAAAAGGAATATTTCTTAAAATATTTCTAATAATAAAAAATGAAGCATAAAAGGGCTAGATCAATCCCATCAGCCCAGGATGAAGACACATTTCCTGATATACTCTATGCATGTGGGTCTACCACACCTATAATAACTACAAATTCGTTTCAATCTGTCAAATCACTTACCCAAGATGGCCAAACTTCTTGATATGACTCGATTACCAAAAGTCATATAAGGTGACATTCAATGTCCTTTTATAGTAGAAGTAGACGTGTTTGTAGTCAGTTTTAGTGCCTTCTCTCACTATGCGAAGAGGACGCATCCAAACTTAATCAGAATAATACAAACAATATATTTTTTTTTTTTGTATGAAAAATCCACCAAACATCAACAGCACTAAACTAGCTCCATTCTTTCTTTTTGACAGCTGGAAAACATTTTCTGAAAAGCTAAGTTGTGTGTAAAAATATGTAGAATATCCACAATTTCAAATCTCAGTATATTTGTGTCATCAACATGCAAGAAATCTCTGAGTCCTTATAGAAATGCGGATCTGCTCACATATTTAGACAATGAAAAACTTATCTAAATAATATTCCACACATATTTACAATTTACTCAACGTAAACATGAAGTGAATCATTTTAATTGCAACATCAGTTTGCAATAATAACACAACGAGTAAAATAGTTTGAAGAACTTTTGAGCACACATTATTTTCATGTACTCACATTCATTTGAATAGCATATATTATATTTTCCTCATAATTGTACTAGCTTGTAAAACTTCTAGGAAATATATAAACATATATAGTAGGGTGGGTCAAAAACAAGTGAATAGTTTTTTCATCGCTTGCTACGCTGAAAACTTGGTTGCCGAAAAAAAAAATAGTTTGTCGTTTTCAGATATTTCAAATCAAAAATTTGTTCTGTGGACTTTGTAGGTAATTGAATGCTCTTCAAAAAGGTCAGTAAAGATTTTTTTGTAAATATAATTGTTTAAATAACGGTTAAAATTTTATTTCCTTAAAGAAAACACTGTTTTTCTTATGAAATTTATAATTCAATAAAAAAATAATAATTTTTAATTGCAAAGCTCTCAGTCTTACAAAAAACAATTTCTGCTCTACATAAGTTTTTTTATATAATTTTTCGATTAAGTTAAACGTTTACGAGATATTCATCATCAAAAATCAACAAATAAAAAAAATGTTAAACAAATAAAAATAATAAAAATTAAGTAGCAATTTTCGTAGAGCAGTAAATTTCCAACAAAACTAGAAGTTTTCCGATTTATAATAATTTTTTGTCGTTAAATTATAATTATCATAAGAAAATTTCATTAAAATCTTCAAACTTTAGTCACTAATATCTTTTAATCGGTTAGGTTCACGAAGAAATTGGTATAGACCTTTTCAGAAGAGCATTCCATTTTCTATTAAATTCATAAAACGAAAAATTTTTTCAATTAATTGGAAGCGAGATACCCATTTTTCTATCTGTTAATAAGAAATTTTTCTTAGAAATGTCCATCAACGAATTTTTCTTAGTACGAAGCGAAAAAAACATGAGCCTTCTTGACACACCCTTATATTATATATCGTACTATACTTATGAAACTTAAAACTGTGTAAAAAACCTTAACTTTATTGTAATAAACCTTCTTGGTAAAATCATTTCATTCACATTGCCAATCCAGTTTAACAGTTACTCCTACAATTACTCCTACTGTTAAACTCGACTAGAAATGTGAACGAAATGATATTATTCGTTATTAACCGAAGTTACAAACCGATGTAGCTCCTTTTGGTATCAATTTAAAAAAATTTGGTCGACTAGTACTCGGATAATCTAGTTTCAAAAAATATTCCTTTGCTATTCCTTTCCCACCTTGACCAATGTAAAAATATTCTACATTTCAAGAAAATTATGCCGATATGAATTCTCATTAAAAGTCAGACTTTTTGTGCTAATAAGCTAAGCTTTTATGAGTCCAAATTGCTTTTGAAAAAGCGCACTATTTTAAATTTTAATATTTACTTGACTTACTGTAAATTTTTTTTTTATAAATCTTAGTCACTTGCTCACATCTTTCTATTACGGTATATGAGTCCTTATCTATATTTCGATATGCTTTTGTAATTCGAAGCAAGTACATTTATCATTAGGCAGCAGTAATTTACTGCTGGGTTATTGCAGAATGCAATCCTTTTATATTTATACACGAAGGTGTGTTTTGATAGGATTTCCAACGAATCAACCTACCATGTAGACTATATTTCCGCTCAGGATGCTTTGGTTGCTGCCACCGGAAGAAATTTTAGGACAATTTTGTTGAAGTATGTGGATAGTTGCACAACAAATAGCTAATAATAATTATATTAAATGCATTATACAAAAATATTATTCGAATTTCACTAAAAAATTTATAACAGTAAACGTGCTTGTTTAGTGAAAGGTAAAGTTGCCACGTTTAAGATATTCAACTTGGCAAAATAATGGAAAATCTACACGTGCGTAACTATCTCTGATTTCAGTTGACCCGCAGCAGGTGGTTTCCAATATGGAAATCGTTTTTAGCGTACAAATTTTTTCGAAAACATTTAGAGAATTTAGACAAATTCTATTTTCAATTGCTGTCCAAAATTTTATCACAAAAATATAATTTTACCTGTAAAAGTATATAAATTGGCATTGTCATAATATATTTACTGCATTCACTAAGTTTTTGAGCCTTTAATTCTATTTATTGGCTAATTTGTAGGTCGCTTAGTTCATTTAGCAAATTTGTTTAATTTAATTTTCCACATTATTTGGCCAGTTTGAAATAGGTATAATATTTGTATACAAGCAAATGCTTTATTCTTAAACATATACAGATACCTTCCATAATTACATATGTTTACAAATTATTAACGCAAATGAAATGTAACCATACATACATACGTATATACTTAAGTACTCGCAGATAAGTGTCTGGTAGCTTAGCAGTAGATATTAAACATCATAAAGACTTTAAAATTAGTATTAATAACTTAATTAATTGAAAATTTATTTATTCCTTAATAAAATATCAAGATATAAGATGAGTAAATCTTTAAATATCTTAAACCAATAATTACTTTATGATATTTAATAATAACCAATTTGTATTTATTTTTAATATATATTTGCAGAAATGAGAAATTCTACACGTGTTGCGATGAACCTTATCTGGACATAACCTTTAATATCACAATGCGCCGTAAGACGCTCTTCTATACGGTCAATCTCATTATACCCTGCATGGGTATTAGTTTTTTAACAATATTAGTTTTTTATCTGCCATCGGACAGTGGCGAAAAGGTAAGTAGAAGCGATACAAAATTTTAATTATTAAATGAAATTCGAATATATTCAGTTTATAGAATTGTAAGATTGATTCGGTATAAGCATTACCTACAGCGTCTAGAGTTAATTTAATTTGAAACTGTGAACCTTTTCCATTTTTAATATAATCCAATATCATCTATAACTCTGTTAGTGTGAATTTTGAATTTTTATTTCATAAAATCA
The DNA here is from genome assembly GCA_027475135.1 of Bactrocera correcta. Taxonomy (NCBI): domain Eukaryota; kingdom Metazoa; phylum Arthropoda; class Insecta; order Diptera; family Tephritidae; genus Bactrocera; species Bactrocera correcta. Next base: position 53,735,998 of record CM050326.1, read on the forward strand.
TGTCCGAAAGCATATTTAGAGTACTTGAAGCCTTAACATTTTTCCATACTTTCCGCAATTTTGGGATTCTCTCGGAAAAAACTGTACCAACTTTGCGGCCTTGAATGAATTAAACCAATTTTTGACACCAAGGAATTTCTGAATGGCCCGAAACAAATGATAGTCGGAAGGATAAGGTTTGGGCTATATGGCGGGTGAGGCAAAACTTGCCAGTCGCTGTTTTCCAAATAGTTTTTAACCTGGCTTTGCGTCATGAGGACGAACATTATCATAATTGAAAATAATTAAATTGTGTTTAGGTACAAATTTCTAGCATTTTTTGCCAAAACCATGCTTAAATTTGATGAATTGCTGTCGGTAACGTTTTCATTAATTATTCCTGTTTGTTAATTATTCCAGTTTTAGAACTCAGAATACCGCACGTTCTTCTGATCCCAAATTCAAAGACTTTCCTTGGCGTGATAGTTATTCGGCTTTGCCTTTGATTTGGCTTATTGGTGTGGATTCAAACATTGTTTTTAGATTAAGGGTTGTGCTGATGGATCCGTTTTTCATCATTAGTCACAAACTGACACAAAAATTACTTACTTAATACATATTTAAGAAATAAATTCGCCAAAAAAGTCTTTTTTTTTATTAAAAACCTTACCCTTCTCTTAAAGCAGCATTTTTGACATGCAATGTCATCCTTTAAAATTTCCTAAGTTTTATGCGACTCATATGATAAACCAATTTCCTTACTTTGGCTGCATGATTTACTCCCGAAAATTCCGGGATCTCTTTTTGTGCTTGGCAACAATCTCAAACCCTCTCATTCTTAATCGGGAAATACTTCTTGTTCCTCATTTTCAATCAAATCTACTATTAGCAAACTCCTCGATGTAGTTATAGTGACTATAAGATTTCTTCAACGGATGTATTACCTATAGAAGCTGGAAAGAAAGGATTTAGTTTTGAACTCAGATTTTGATTTCTTTCATTTCCAACGAGGTTAAATTTAAAACTCCCACATTGCTCAAATCACTAGTCTCATTATTTTTTTTTGATTTTGAATAAAAATGTTAACAGCATTTTAATTTGCAAACTTAAACTGTCCCTAAATCTCTCCTTCTCACCACCACATTAATTTCACCGCATATTCATTTGCAAATCAATTTTCAAGCATTAAATCTCTCATTTAAATATGTTTATCATGAAAACATATTAGTCATCATTATCATAATAAATAGTGTGCCATTATTCATAATTAGCTGCCTTTAGGAAAAAATTGTCGCAAAAATGCTTAATTGATTGCATTAACCGATGAAAAAACCTAATTCAATTAATTAAAGTTTAAATCCACATTTAAAGAATATGAAATAGTAAAGATAAATGCTGTATAATTATATGCCCACTTATCATCTCAAATTTTTTCACTCGAATATATTTACTTTAGAAATGCCCTCAACGACTCAACAACATTAAATTTGCGCGAATTAAATAATTTAATCAAAAGTTCACACAAACAGCCAAATCCCAATAATCAATAATCAGTAAATGCATATACACTGCAAACATCATTGGCAACTGAAACAATTTTCATTAATTTGCATTTGGTCTGCAATTAAGAGACCATTAGCCATGCAATACAGGTTGACCACGGCGTATGAGTGATCAATGAAAGTTTGCGCATAAAATCTGAACTGGAAATTAAAATTATGCATAATTCAGTAAAAACATAGTAATCGCAATGTGCAAACAAATTGTGAATAATTGTAAAATATAGAAAAACACAAATTAACAACAAATAAATAGCAAAGGGAAGGGATGCTCTGTGTAAACAGGAAATGTGTTTTGAATGCTGCGCACAAGCACTTCTATGAAATATCCGATTTGTGGCCACAAAACCGCAAAAGTATATTTATAGCTGCACATTATTTTGAAATTACCGATAAAGTTTTGTAATTATTACAAATGCATTTGTGTTTGTATTTGTGTGTATCAAACACTGTGCTCAAAGGGGTGGTGCACATCAGTGTACTTTCTGGTTATATATGATCCATAGCAATTTGGAGAGTTCTCTAAATATCATATTGAGCTCAAATTAACTTTTCGGTGTATTATTGAGCTGTTGGAATGTCAACTATTCTGGAAGAATGTCTGCAGACCATTTTTCTAAACATTAATATACTTGAAGAAGAATAATAATTTTTGATTTTGGTTCTCTAACCTATAATTTTTTCGCGTGCTAAGAAATATCATGTGGGACCAATTTTTTTAATTTTTTAGTCCATAAAATGTATTCTTTTATTTTAATCAGTCTGAATTCGGCACGACTATAAATCATACTTGACTTATGTACGGAACTTGGTTTCCCACTTCATATTACGACATATGACTCCCTTTAGACATTCTAGTTTTAAATAAGATAGTTTTCGTAAATAATAAACCTGTGTTTTTGTTTAACTAAAGCATAAGACGCTCGTAGATGTCATAAAAACAAGATTTACTCTGTCTGGAAGTTTTCCAATGATCTTAAATGAAATTACCATGGTTAGGAGTATTATAGCAATTCGATAATTAATTTTGCCAAAACAGATCATATAGGTATTATATATCCATTGAGTTGTTGTTCAAACTATAAATACATTTTGTAACAATCTTCCTATCAATTGATCGTCACTGATCGGCACTGATCGAATTGTCGAGGTCAAGAAACACCCAAAATTTGCTCATGCACACCTCTTTATGCTTAGAGAGAAACCATTACCACGTTAATGGGTTGTGCAGAACCGAATCGGTCACGAATTTGTATCCATTCAAGTACTGTTATCTCGATATGATTCTACAAAATATATTTTTTTAAAAGCTTTTGAGTAGCTGCAACAATAACAAGAACGTTAGGACCATTATTAACTGACAACATTCATGTGGGTACAGAGCCAAGCCTCTTTCATTCGAGAGATTGAGCCCTGCGTAAAAAATTGATTTGCTCTTTTTCTAAATTAGCCTGCAAATTCGAAATATAATAACAAATTTATGTTTCAAAAATACTAGCCTGTCTTTGATGACCCAGTTTCCCCAAAAAAAACTGGTTTGGCCTAATACCAAGAATAAAAGTGAATTTTGCCGTCTAATGTTATTGAAGGATAACTCATTGAACGTAGCTTAAAGTAAGCATAAATTCCATAATTTTCCTCTCATGACATGTTCAACTTTGTTCTCATATACCATTATGAACATTATTTCACCCGACCTGAGCATATTTCAGAGCTAATTGTTTACAATATACCATACTATAGACCTAAAGGCTTGTCTAAATAAAATATTTACCGTATAAAAAGTGATCGGAAGTACTTAAATTTGTAATATTTTACCATTTCACTATATTCTATAGCCTTGCTTTAACACAATAATTTTTGTTTTCATTGAAGCTCAACTTTGCTCAAACAAAATTTCACAAATCGCTTCATTAAAGGCTCTTCAACCTCGAAATAACGGGATAATGTGCCTGCGGCACACATTGTCCTCTTTACGCCACGCCATAGGCAAGGCTCTGCGTGACAAAGGACACGCACATTTCGGTTATTGCGTCGGCAAACACTCAGACGTACTTACACACGTGTACAAACAGAAATGAAAACAAGTGTTTATAAAGCTGTGTCGGCATGTGTCAAAATATGCTGGCTGCCACACACGCTGCGAATGATATCGCTGCTACGCGTGGGTGTCCGTATGGATGCGACCACATGGAGTCTATTTGCTTATAAACGCGTGCATACAAACATACAAACACATACACATCTTTGCACGGCGGTATGTGTCTGCTTGCGACCGCATGCGTGCACTTTCGCTTGTCTCAATAGGTTTTCAAATATTTGGTGGCACGTGCATAACCGCCACAAAAATGTTGTGACAATCAAGACCGAATTCACAGAATTCACCGAACTCGTCGACTCTCGCTGGCGCTTCGGTGGAACTCAACGAGGGAATTGCGCGAAGTTTTGTCGTGGCGTTTTGCATAATTGAAGTAACAGCCGCTAACGTGGCCAAGGATTTTCAACGATCTTGTTGTTGTCGTTGTTGTGGGTTCGGTGTTTTCTGCTCTTACGCATTGTCTCACGTTTATTTTGCTAACGCAATCGAGCTACCGTTTAAATGCTCAGGGGAATATCACTGGTTCAGGTTCGGTGACTTTGAGGCTATCACTGGTCGCTTTTCACTTATATTTTTTTTAAAGTTATTTTTATACTCTTGCAACATATTGCTACAGAGTATGCTAGTTTTGTTCACTAATAGAGTTAAACATAAGATTATATATATAGAAATGATCTAGAATAAGAAACCAGTTGAAATCCGGGTGACTGTCTCTCTATTCGTTCGTTTGTCTGTCCTGAAGTACCTGAAGGTACTTCTCTAGCTTTATTTCTTGTATGTATCCTGGAGTACAGGCAGGTTGGCATAGAAACTTAAACTTTGTGGTCAATATATGATTACCCCAAAAGTCTTGCGAAATTTTAAAGCAGTTCGATGCCGGTAAATCGAAGCAGCGAGTGAAAATTTAAGCTCTATTTCCAATTGACATTAGGAAATTACTTTTAAATCGGTCAATAGAGAGTAGAGGTATATCCTCCTTTGCATCTATCAGCCGATATTGCGTGGTGGTTTTATGAGACTTATTCTAGGTCTAAAGCCAATCCGATACATTCTTTGGGTTCTCATAGTTGGCCCATCCTTGGATACTTCAAACTTATGTATTTAGCATTGCTTTTACCTAAGAGTTTCCATTAAGTCTGTTGTCTGCCCATTGCAGTTCAAAAAGGAATTTTTAAGTAAAAAGTAGTTCCAATATTTTTTCCAGTTTTTTTTTTTTTTAGAATAAGTCATACAATTTTTAAATCATATTTTAGAAGGAGTCTTTAATGTTACAAGTTTCCTTACTGAGACCTCAAAAAATTTTTGGATACAATTGAAATGAGTAAAAATCGGTTAAAACAATGAGTATTAGTAAAATTTCTCTCTCGCTTTCCATCCTGTCTTAGTCAGAACTATTTTCGTTTGAAAAAAAATATTTGTTTTGCCTTATTTATTACTGCCGCGATTCACACTTTCTTTACAAATTGCATCAATACCATCTTTAAGCGATAATTTATGTATTCTCACAAGCATTTTTCTAATCTGTATTTTCTATTTATCTCTCAATTACAGGTCTCATTAAGCATATCCATTTTACTGTCACTGACTGTGTTCTTCTTGTTGTTGGCTGAAATTATTCCACCAACGTCGTTAGTTGTGCCACTTTTAGGGAAATTTGTGCTCTTCACAATGATACTGGACACGTTTAGGTGAGTTATATAATACTATATGTATATAAACATTTAATATTCTAATAGTAATATTTCTAATAATTTTGAATTAAGAGTTACATCTTTTCTACATTTTTTCATACCTACCACTAACTTATATATTAGTAAATTTACGCGCTGTACCTAATTTTTTACCTTAACAGCAAATAGTGAACTAAATATATTCTTGCACGTCAAAACACCCTTCATTCACACATTCCTATTCCAACTTTATGACTATAGGGCAACCTTTCACACCTCCGATAACTCATTAACCGAACTTAGTAGTCCAAACCTATTCCTATTTTATATATTAGGAAACCCTAAAGTAAAAGTAAGTTCAAATAGGTGGATTTGTCCGTCTGGCTATCTGCCTATCTGTGTACTAATGCGTACTACTCCTCAGTTTTCAGATGTCGGTCTGATATTTTACATGTCCTTTTTTTTTCAAAAAGTAAATGAGCAACAACGCATTCAACGATATCGGACCACTGTAGATTATAGCTTCAATACAAACTGATCAATTGAGGTAAATTTCTTATATGAAAATCATTTTTTATTTGACCAGATATCTTCACGCAATTTACCAGAGATTATTGTCCAAGATAATGCTATAATTCCCGAACACACAGTTCAGATAAGGCCACTATAGCTTGCTTTACAAACTGGCCGAAATTAACGTTCGTTTATATGTGTTTCTTCCACAATTTTAAGACAAGCTGCTCACCTATTCATATGCCTTTCACTTTACCTTCTTCATAACCCATTATACTTCGGTTAGATGGTGATTAAGATCTTTTCCGTGAATATCTGCGGATATATAACACATGAAGGTGCTTTTGAACGAATAGATTCGTTTTATTAGCTAATCGCTCACATTTCACCGTATATGTACATCTCAGGTAGAACTTTTTTCCGACAGAACCTCCAGTACATTGGTACACATACAAATATAGAAAACTCTCTAACACACAGCTTGTCGCCCAATGGAAACAGAATTATGAAAGCACTGTTAGAATAAAACACGTTTTTTTGGCACTAAATTGCTTTTAAGTTTCCAACACGTATTTTTCTTTTTTGTCCCAACTCTTTTGTCACTTTTCAAGTTATTTGCTACCTTTTCCATATTCTCTAAACATTCGTGCACAAGTTTTGGCCAAACTTTTTTCCTGCTCATCGCAGAGTCCATATTTTTATGCAATTTTACCACCCATTCAGCCATTCAGCAAGTTATTTGTTATTGTCATGCTGACGGAAGCTGGCAGTTTTTCGGAAATGTTGGCGAATTTCTCAAATTTCGCGAAAAATGCAATGACTTTGGCGTTTTGCCCGACGGCCAACGACAACAACACCACAAACCATTGCCGAATTGGCGTTGGACAAGTTTGCGGTGTGCGGAAACTTCTTGTTGTTGGCACTACCAGCGTTGGCGTTTGCCTTGTTGTTGTTTTTGGCAAAGCTGTTGTTGCTGCCAAAACTGTGAAAGAAATCGTCTTTTAACTTTTTTCATTACAAATAAACGCTTGGCAGCACTGTGCGGCATAGAAAACGAAATAAACAAGCATCAATATTTCACTTCATATGTTTGTGCGTTGGTATACGCGTATCTGTGTGTATTGTGCCTTTTTCCATAAAATAAACTTACGGCAACACCTTTGGCAGCAATACAGTGCCAGCACAATACGGCAGCCAGTTCATACGTTATGAATTTTTCACACACTCTCGCATACCTTCACAGCGGGTGACTGTGCCACATGCCACATAAGCGTGAAGGTGAATAAAATCTGTTTTCAACATTCGGCTGCAGATTCCTATTTATACATACATATGTGCTATAGTAAATGAATTTTATAAAGTGCTGACACCAATTTTTGAAAGCGAATACATGGACGAAGGTAGTTCGATAGGTCGGCGAAACTTAAAAAAAGTATGCATCGGTAAATAGTATATTTTGCTCTTTTTACAATGGCTTATTGCATTTGATTTGGATCACGGAAAGTTCCTTTTAAAAAATAGTACCGGGCCATCTATGGTTTATTGCGCCTTCCTCTCTTTCACAAAGACTCACATTATATGTCCAGCACTCTAATAAATACCAATATTCCTGTAGACGTCACTGAGTCAATATGCACCCTTCTCGGATTTACATATATCTGCGTCAATCAATAAACCTGAATTTCAGGTTCTATAACACAGAACCTTCAATTTCAGAAGAGACTATACCCATGTCTAAGGTGACCGGTATGAGTTGCCAGTAGTGGCCGCAATTTATCCCTGCAAATCTATTATTATCTGCCAGCATCTATCTCTATCCATTCTTAGCTTCTTCATTGTGTGAACATCCACCGCGAAGAAGAGATGCGGTTCCGTTCTTTTCCAAAGTTATTTTTTTTTTTTATGATTACTGAGACATTTGTCGTAGCATCTCAACGAATTTGAATTTGAGACCGTCTGTTGGAAAACCATTTTTATTATTTTTATGAGAAAACTTTTGGCGGTCAAAGGATATATTCCAAGAAATAATCCCATCTACATATACCTGGTTCGGACTGAGCTGGTTCTTATTTCAACAAGTATCCCTTCAAGACGCCATTTGATTTAAATACATAAGTATATCACTCCTCTGTGGTCAAATTCTACCTGTTAAAAAGGTAATTTTTTTTATCTTTTTGGGAAAACATTTCCCTTAAAAGTTCCATTCGCTTTCCTATACCAAAAAATTTTGTATATAGTAAGTCTGGTGGCAGTATGTTGGAATTCATCAATGTGCTGCGACTAAGTGAGCCATTTTGAATTAGAAGAGTGCACAATAGACTTTAGGTCGCTGTGCAAATCTCATTTATTTATCTAAGTCTAGTGGTTGCATGTTTCATACCTAAAATATTATATATTGAATGATGGGAACCTCTACTAAAAGCATTGAATTCTTTAAGATGAACCTTTTTGAATTTTTTGATGTTGACACACCGTTGCTAAGAGATGTTATGAAACAACTCACATGAGGTAATTTCTTAAAATCTACGCGGATTACTTCATCACAAAAATTATCATGGAATACGCAAATCACTTTTGAAGTGAACCGGCTCACTTTCGAATTACTTTTATGGCGAGACTCAGGCTTCATCAGGCACTTCTTTAAATTTCAGCCGGACAGTCTTTTTTATCTGATATAACAGTTTGTATTTCGAGAAAATATTATACAACAAAATTTTTCTGATAGCAAAAAGTGGTTTGTCGGGCTCCATTCCAAGCTACGTAACCTTTCGTAATTGGTAGGTTACCTTTTGTATTTCAGGACCTGGCAACCCTAGTGTTACAATCTGGCAACTTACATTTTTAACGTAAAGTTTGACCTTTTTGGTGGTATACATTCTCAAAATGTTTTGTCATAGCGCTACTTTTTCTGTTACAGTAACTTGAAATATTCATCTCAGCCAAAAATAGAATTTAATCGAGAACATTTTCGAATGATTATTACTTACAACTTTCGATGTGGATCAACTCAGCAACAGTACATCGATGAACTTATTTAAATTTTTAACCATGAAACTCCATCTAAGACCAGTGTTTTAATGGTATTGTGAGTTCAATCGAGATCGTAGCTCACTTCAAGACGAATTTCGTGAAGTTGGACCAAATGACTTCTGTTTATTCCCGTACGTTAAAAATAAACTTAAGGATTGATGTTTTAGGACACCTGTAGATAAAATTGGTTAGTTCAGAGCGAAAATTGAGTTTGAAATGCTTTCCTGTCTGGTTTCTTCAATAAGATTTCTTGGATTCCCTTACTAACTCTAATTATTTAAAAATTTGCGAAAGTGGGTCGATATTGTCCTCACTCAAAATATGAAATATTCTATTGTACTCTTCCTCTTTAAATTACTTTTCATTTATTCCCTTTTTTAATTTTATTTCAACTATTTAGGTTTTTTTACAAAGCATTTTTGTATTCCATTGATTTAGCTAATTCCTTCGTATTTTTTAACATATTTTATTTTAATTTTGGTTTTGTTTTCTATATATACTTTCAAATCGACTTACATCCCCATATTGGTACAAAATATAGTATTAAAATATTTATTTCATGTATTCGATCCCTATTAATAGTTTCACTCTTACTCTCACTCGCTTCCGCTCGGTTAATTAACTTAATTTGCATTCAGTCAAAGCGCTCAAACCGTCCTCCCTGTCCACCAAATCCCATCTTATCAACGAAGCTTCATTTTAAGCGAATTGAAGCCACGATTTTAACGCGCTCATCAACACCGCGCAACTACATAGACAATATGCGGCCACCTGCGCATTGTAATCATTATGCTGTCGCTTTTTAGTGTCCGGCAAGTTGCCAGTGCCACAGCAGCTGCTGTTGTGGCATTATCCCAGCGGTATAATGACCGGTATGAAGTGTCAACGTCGCTGGAAATCCCACCAGCAACTCATATTTTTCAACGCCCATCTGTAATTTCTCCTTTCCTTTGCATTTCATTCCTCTTTTGTCTCTGCGCAACTCTTCTTGTCGTCAGGTATCTCGTTTGCTTTCGCTGTAATAATCGGTACGAGTACGGTATATACGAGTACGTGCATTGTGTTCACATCCTAATTAAGTCGCGCCCAGTTAATAGCAATTTCACAGCGTAGTCGGGTATGAAATGATGTAAATTTGATATTTGCACTTTAATTATCTGCAGGTTTCGCAGTTTGATTGTAGATTTTTGAATTGAAAAAAGAAAGAAATAAGTCGCAACTATAATAATTATATGAAATATTATGAATTTATAATATAAAAGTATGCCACACCAGTTTATCCAAATATTAAACTATTGTTTCTTGATTACTCAAATGAAAAGAGAGAAAATATTTCGATTACATTTATCTACATAATCGGTTGATGCCCGATTTTAAATTTTATTCAAGTTGCTACTTCTCGAAATTTGAGAGATTTATGTACATAAACCACATGTATTGTAATCAAGTCAAATTTTGTATCGAAAAGTGAAAATTTGCGGAAAGCATTAACATTTAGTTGCCATTTGAAAAAAAGAGATTATGATTTTGATGACCCTTTTTATATAATTTTATCATTTTATGAAGCACCTCAAACTCATAAGAGAAGCAATAACGTACAGCTTTTAGGGCTGCTGGGTTGATGTTATTCTTCGCCCAATACAATTTTTCTTCAATATTCGTTTGAAAGTAGGGGTTTCCCGTTTCTTCATAATGATCAAACCACCTCTTCACTCGTATTTAAATAATTTGCAATTTTTTACATATTCCATTTGCTACTTTTAGGATGCTTCGTTAGAAACGATGCTTTACATTCCTGGAAACACTTTTCATGAGTAGTTTTTGGGATAGCTTTCAGCTCCTTCAGCAAATTTTATTTTATCTCTTCGATCGACTGAAAACCGGTTCCATGGAGTGGCTATTTTAGTTTGGCGAACAAAAAAATCACACGGCGACCAATCTGGTAAATCATCGTGTAAAATACATGAAGCGACTGAATACGGCCAAATAGAACTCCTTATTGACCACCTGCCCCTCCGGAACAAATTTATTACGCACCGAACCACGAATATCGAAAAAAACAATGAGCATCACCTTGATTTTTAAGCCGCTTTGGCGCGTTTTTTTTTTTTTTTTTTTGGTTTTCTCCATTCCTATGATTGTTGACTTGGTTGCATGTCTAACATTAGGGAGAATTCAAAAATCGCTTATCAATTTTTTTTACTTCTTTTGTACACAAGGCAAATAAACTATGGCGACTGAGAACATTTTGATAAATTTTAAACATATTTAATATTACTAATAATTTTTAATTCAAGAAATATTCGAAAATTATTAACCTTATAAATATTAAAAAATCCGGAACTCTATAAAAAAATTAAAAAGCAAACCATGTAACGACCCTGCTGTTGCATTTTTATCAACCGGAAGAAATTTAATATAAACAGTTCCAGATCATGTATTCAATGTGTGACCGAATCGTAAACATCCACGATGTTTTACTTACTTTTATACAGTTAACTTTTTGCCAAATAAAATTATTATGGAAGCAATGTATCGTGCTTCTGGGATTTAAAAATCTGCTTTAAATTTCAATATGCACACGGTTGACACATTTTTCTCGCTTTTTATTCTGACCTGTTTCAATTTATCTCAGTCGTCGATTAGCCACATTACCAGCGGATTGTTTAAATTTTTATTTCCCTCTGGCCAGTGCACGGACAACGTAAAAATTGATTAGGTTCTCAATTATTCAATACTCAAACTATCAAATAACAGTTAAAATGTAACAAAAACACAGATAACCCACACATTTTGAAAGTAGTTTTTGTTTTGCTTGCATTTGAAAACATATACATAAATCTAAATATATTTGTATGAGATTTTGTTGCGATTTTTGCTTCAGGTGAAACGCTTGCAATTTATATATTTATGTGGATTATATTGTATATACCTACATGTCTATTTATTTTGAAGTGATAACACCAAACCGCTTGTTCTGTCGACCGAAAATAATTCATTGGGTAAACAGTTAATACATGTAAGAATGGCCTACATTTGAGTGCAACCGAAGATTATGTATTCATCATAACGGGTTTTTCGATAAGAGCGCTACAAAATTTCTTGAAAAGAAATTTTTTATTCCTGCGAAAGCCCGTTCGAAGCAGTGATGTATGGAACTCGATTTCTTTTGCTTGATCACCACGGGCACACTTGCAGAAGTTCATTCTTTGACGGTTTTCAAGCATAAATCAGCCTACATTTTCACGTTCACTCGTACGAAGTTCATCAATCGTCCCTGGCTTGTTGGCATACAAGGTGCGTTCCAAAGTAAACAGGACTTAAAAAAAAACAGAACAAATGATATTTTTCGGCAAAATCAATTTGTTTTATTCGAAGTACTAGTTTCCTTCTACTTCAATACAGCTTTTTGCACGGTCCAAAAGCATGTCGAACGAGTGTTTTAACTCGTCGGCCGGTGAGTCCGTCAGTACGCCGGTGCAAAGCTGTTGAATGGCCTCTACGTCTGCATAACGCTTTCCTTTCATTGGCAAATGTGAGTGAGTGTGTGAGTGTGAATGGTTAATGGTTAAAATGTGTATTTTGATCAAATAATCGATCACAATCGGACGCAATTTTTGGTCGTCATTCACATCTGTTCAGAACAAACCGTGCACATACCTTTCGCAAGCCCAAATGTTCGGTCAAAATGCGATAAATCGATGTTTTGGAGATGTTGAATTCCATTTCCATAAATTTCAATGATAATTTCGGCTGATTTTTGATGAATTCACGCACAGTTTCGATGGAATTTCCAGTGATCACGGATTTTGAATGGCCCACATGTTGATGGCCATTTATGTCCTCACGACCACTTTTAAAACTTTAAAAACACTCGTTCACTCTGCTACGGGATAGGCAACCATCGCCATAAAATTGTTTCATCAATTGAAACGTTTCGGTAAAAGTTTTACTAATCTTGAAACAAAATTTAATGTTTGGCTCTTTGCTCGAAGCTCATTTTCTCACCGATAACACAAACATACTGACACTTAAAATCATAATAACTTCACTTCCAATCAATGAAATGTCATGAAATTCTTACCAGGCAACCGATAAAGATAGCAGATTCTAACGCACCAGTCAACATATAGATGGCGCCACCAGGGGGCGCAAGATTCAAAAAGTCCTGTTTACTTTCGATCGCACCGTGTAGACCATAGACTTGACATAGCCCTCATTTTCAAGTTCTTGCTCAGCATAATTCACGAACGTAAGATGATTCTGGTGGTCAAGTGGCTTCAGTCCTTGTGTCAATGTGATCTTGTGAGAATATAGACGAAGATCTTTTCGCAAAATTCGTCACAGAGAAGGCCAACGCTTGAGAACGACGTGTGAGAGACTGATTGGGTCTTCCTCAATTTATGCTCTAACGGCAGCAATATTCTCGACTCTACGGGCACTTCTTTGGTCTCACTGGCACGGGAGCATTTTGTACTATGCCTGTGGTTTCAAATTTTTTACTAGATACTCCATTGTTGATATAACAGGAGCCATATCTCGTCACCAGTAATGATTGGTTTGATTATTGTAAGGCCATCAGATAGGTTGACAGCGCATACCTTTTGTGACCTCGAGTGGTTTGCAAAAGATTCAGGTCTTTTGTCTGACTATTGCATTAACTTCATTCCAAAAACATTAACCATAATGTGTTTAGTCAATCCATAAGAAATTTGAGATCCACTGCGGTATTTCAAACTTCACACGAACATAAAAAAGGTGTGCCAACTAGGAAAAGAAAACGTATAGATTCAGTTCGCGCGCGAAGTTTAAAATCAGTCTGAGTCAAATCAAATATAAAAGTAGGTAGTTCAACATCCATTATTAACTTTCAATTGCCCCCTTCTTCTTGATGAGTTTATATGTTATAAATAAGGATTAAGTGAACAAAGCGATTATACTTTTTAGCAACATGTTGCGAGAGCATAGAATTACTAAACGGGAAGGTAAAAACACATGTGTTGAGTGGAGATATTGGATTTACAGCAGAACTGAAAACACGTTACAAACATGCGCATGTACTAGCGTTGAGTCAGTATTGTTAAACCGAATTTACAAAATATAATATTAAAATTAAATAAAAATCAACGGGACAGTTTCCGATTTAAACATTTATTTAAAAACTTATTTTTTTATTTAGAAAAATATTTATGTGGCTTTTGAATGATTTTTTTGAGAAAACCAGATTTCTCCTTTTGGTGGAATAGACTTATTGGTACTCATCATTTAGTCGAATTATAACTCTATAATTAAATCATATACATATGAATCACCCTGTACCCATATCTGTTAGTCTACAGTCAATTACAGCTCCATAGCTTTGAAAAGTAATTGAAAAAATTAATAGTATATGTATTTACACGTACACATACAGCCATTAATAAACCGCTTTACCGATGTGTCTTTGCGTGGAAATGAATTTTTCCAGCGTGTCCTTTGCTTTGAATCGTGAAGGAATGCATGCCAGCACCACGCAGTAATTTCCGTTATATGCAAAGCGCAAAAAATTCATCTCAAGCACAGTGTGTCATCAATTTCCTTCAAAATAATTTATAATCAAGTTTATACGCTTAGCTCTATCTATTGACCTCCCTGTGCGCTCACATACATATTTACCATACGTATATAAATGCATATATGCAATTTTTTCATATTTATGGTTTTTCTATCTCTCTGCAATTTGTAATGCTTTCCGGTGTGCCACATTGGACGCAACGCCGCTCGATCTCGAACATTCACCATCCGCAATATCCACATGTCCTGCAACACCATGGATTGCACTACTAATACCACAAACTCACTCCTGTGTGTCACCCTGTAGTATATGTGTCACGGTCGTGGTGCTCAACATACACTTCCGCTCGCCGCAGACACATACGATGGCGCCCTGGGTGCGAACGGTGTTCATCAATCAACTGCCTCGCTTTTTGGTCATACGGCGACCACTCTACCCTATTAGTGAGATGATGTGAGTACGAAACTAATACACATACAACAATTCAATTAAATAACGCAGTCAAATATTTTTTATAAATAATTAATTGCCTTGTATATGCTTTTTCGTGCAGCAAATCATCGCGTCGCCTGATGGTTCGCACCTGCAACGGATTTGATTTGGGCGACCAAATACCACCGGTACCACCACCAGCGGCCTTGTCTAGGTACTACTTTATACTATGAAGGCTGCTCTTTAACTCAACTTTCTCCTTGCTGAAAACTAACCTCTTCATAAACCTTTTTGAATATTTATAGAATGCATCATAGCCCCAAGACAACGTCGCGTAGTACCTCGCCACATCTGCAGCATCGTGTACAAAGTCTTAATATACTGGACGACACGACGATTGGTGGTCTGGGTTTCAGTACCACTGGCACTGCGTCCGTAGCTGGTCAGTTTTCCACACTTTACCCCTCCAATATCTCGACGGTGAATCAACAAACATCGACTACATCATCGCTCGTGGACGCACAACATCATAGTCAATATCAACAGACTGGCGGCTCACTGCTCGATCATCCATTGACGCCAACGAAATTTCGCCAACAAAAGACTTCCACTTCGGTACAGACGAACGGTTACGACGGGCCATCCACCTCACAGTTCGGCCGACTGAACCAGCAACACCAACAACAACTGCCCATCGGCGCCATCTCGGCGTCCACTTCGACGCTACATCACGTCCACACGCATTCGGTGGGTGTGGGTGGCGGTGTAGGTTTCGGTGCGGCCAGCACCTCTACACACCATCTGTATCGCCAACAGTCAGCGTCCTCTGCACAATTTTCGCCCGTCCCAGCACCACTGCATCCCCATCAGCAACATCAATCGACCACGACGTGCGATCTGCTGGGCCACAGCAATGCAAATGTGATAAAGTCCACGACCACCGTGAACTCAGTGGCGACCGCTTCAACGCTGGCGGACTCTTGTTGCAGCGGCATACACCAGGGTGCGGGTGCTGGTGCGGCTTGCCAATCGTCTGAACAGCCACCGCATCAATATGCCACAACTGGTGCCGGTGGCATTGGCGTTGGCGGTGCACAAGGAGCCGCTGGTGGCGCCCTGCCGCGTGAAATACTGCCAGCGTGTCAGCGAGATGGTGGCACGCACTGTTGTCTAACGGGCGAAAAGGGAGGCTGCCTTAGTGAAACGCGGCATCATTGGCATGCCTGCCCCGAACTGCGGAAAGCCATGGAAGGTGTGAATTATATAGCGGAGCAAACGCGCAAGGAGGAGGAAAGCACAAGGGTGAGTACAAAGATCTCCTATTACTCTCACATTTTTATTGGGGCTTCTAAATACAAACAGCATGTAAAAAAAAACGCGGAGGTTTTCGCTTGGCGATTAGTTGACCAAAAAGCGTATTCCGGCCAATAAACCTCGAAAGACCATTAATAAAATTTCGCAATAATAGCGGTGCCGGTCGTAAATTAAATTGTTTGTATGTGGGTGTGGCATACGCGGCACCGCTGCGCTAAGTCTGTGAAATTTATTAGGCAACGTTGACCGTTAAATAAAGATGTCTGCAGACTGAACTGCTCGAAAATGGTCCTCCTCGCCGACGGACAGCTCAACGGCCGGAAGCGCTACGTAAAGAGAGATTTGACTAATGCAGTCAGTACACAATTATCGTAAATTTTTTTAAAATGTTCACGAAAACGAATACACAACAATTAACGTAGCACCATGACTAACGCTATTTATTGGTAGTTAACAAAATTATTTTTTTCCCCCTAAAATATTTCTTAATTTAGTAGTAGTAAATGATATTAGAAGCGCATGTAATAGTATATTGTCGATGAAATTACACCATGAATTCGAAATGTGCCTTAGTTCAACTTTAAAACAGGAATGACCTTTTAATTTAACTGAACATAAAAAGAAAAAACTTTGAAGTTTCGTACATGTTCTAACAGAAATCGATTTTTTTGCAACCCAGTTTTTAATGTGGCCTAAGCATCGAACATAGGGATTTCCTTACTTTTTGATCACTTTTTTTAGAACACGTTGTCTTTACTTCTTCATTGCCACTAAGTTTCATTCGAACGAATGTTTGCTTGAAGACTAAAGAATAGGAATAAATCACTGAAGCCCAAAACTTAAGAATCCGAAGAATACGGTAGCTGTAAGAACAATCCAATGCATCATTAAAGCATTTTTTCATTATTTTCAAGTACTTTTAACACGAACACTGCATATCCGCCGCTTTGTTATTTATTTTTCAATTGAGCACGTTTTTTCTGGGACTTTATCATTTAAGCGTTCCAATTATGTTTAAAAAACCCAGTTGCTGATTTTCAATTTGCAAGATAGACGATGAAACTATTCCATGCATATCCAATATTGTTGCAACCTTCCCCCTTTTGTACCACATATCTACATAATAATTTGTGTTTATTTGATTGATTAGTTCCAGAGACTTCACAGAATGATTAATTCGTTGTTGTTCTTGCACAGATCACATGTTCAAGTATTCATGAATAATATGTTCAACTTCCTTCGTTTGATATTTTTAAGTTTTGAGTTATTGCTTATGTTTTCATCAGTAAAGAGCTCTTCTGAAAATCTACCGCGTTTGACGACTCAACGTTCACGTAGCCTGTACGCAAACCACTTGAAATTTTTTATATTGTCTGGGGAAGGAGTTTGGAAAATTCTTATCAAGAAGTCACTTTTTGGCATCAGCACCATTTTTTTCGAAAACTGTATTGTCTCAAATTTTGGGAGCGTTTAATTAGATTACCTTTTTTTAGACTGTTTTACAATCTTTTACGATGGTCTAATACCCAAAGAAAGAAATAAATTGAAGTTACATTTACTGTGCTATTTGCTTTCACGTTGAACCATAGGCATATACTATATAAATACTTATATATACTCCTATGACCAAAAAATAGTAAGACTTTGTTCATAATTTCAAAATTCTTAATTCATTCTTCAAGTTATCCCCATTGGCTTCAATAAACTTGTGTCAATGTTTTCTCCAATTATTGAAACCGTTGTTAAATTCAATTTTCCGAATAGTTTTCAATGAGGGTAGTGATTCACCTTTAATGGCTTCAATTGACTCAACTGTTTCTCCGGAGCGGTCACTTGTGTTTGCTAAGCAGTCAGAAGTCACATGGAGCTAAACCAGGCGAATACGGTGGCTGTGGCAGGATATTGGTTGAAAATTTGACGAAAACCTCACGAAGATCAATGCAGGATGCAACAGTGCTTTATCGTGTTGCAAAAACGAAGAGTTCTTAGCATCTTTTTACGAACAGCTTCGCACAAACTACGCATAACACACAAATAGTATTCCTTCTTGGCTGTTTAGCCGAGCGGAAGGAATTCGGAATGCACCACATCTCGATAATCGAAGAAAATTGTCAACATAACCATGATTTTTTACCCGCTTCGACGTGGTTTTTCGGCTTCGGCTCGCCCTTGCCACGGCATTCGACCGATTGATCGTCTGTTCTGGGTCGCAAGCATAGATCCAAGACTCATCGCCAGTAATAATACGTTTCACGACATCATGGTAGTCGGAAAGCATTCTTTCATCGACGTTAATGTGACGCTGCTTTTCGAAAAAATTTAGTGAATTTGGAACCAAATGTGTACACGGATTCTTCCGATATTCCAACTATGCCAGTAAGATCTCTGATTGTTCATCGTCTATCCCCAATTACCAATTTCTTTATTTTTGATTATTTTGATGGCATCTAGAAAACCTAGAAAAAAATATTTCGACGAATGTGTTCGCGCGCAAAATTCTATTCTTATTTTTTGGCCCACATATTTCACTTTAGTTTAATCTACTGATATATATTTACAATAATATTTGCTATTTTATCTTATCTTAAAATTGGAGCTAACTGTTCTGTAAGCATTGCACCTGCATTTTTACGATTTTTAAATTGTTACCAAACAACCTCCTAACTATAACACGGATTGTGGTATAACATACAAATAACTCCCTTTCACAACTCAGTAGTCCAATATTTTTCGTACGTTGGTGAGCTAGCCTTTTTCTAACCAATCCATTGGCTGAATAACTTTACGTGCTTTTTCAAAGTACCAATATCTATCTGGCGTTTGAATTCAAATATCTATAACAAAGTTATAATAATAATATTACTTTACTTGAGATATAAAACGATAATGATAGTACATTGCGCAGCTCCAGCTTTGAAAAAAATGTAATAAAGGGGACCATCTAATGGTAAAACACGTTGTTTACCCTCCTATTTAATCATTTCATTATAATATCAATAATTTTTGAGAACCTTTTAAGCTTCTGTTTTCCAACCGCAAACTAAATTACCATACAAATAAGTATTTTTTCTGTGATATGAAGAAATTAAGTGTCAACACCTCGATCCAGAAGTTCAATACTACATCCAACTCTTAAATAAGAATTCTTGCAAATAAAAATTCACAAAGTTCCACAGTTCGATTTTTTTTTGATTTACTACTGAATATTAAACTTCGATTAAGCTGAACATTCTTCAATTTCTTATACGAGTTTGTAAACCCAGAAAGTTCAAGCTGATGCTTATTAAGTATATATATAAATGATCAGGATGTCGAGCTGAGTCGATTTAGCCATTTCCGTCTGTCTGTCCGTCTGTCTGTATATATACGAACTAGTCCCTCAGTTTTTAATATATCGTTTTGAAATTTTGCAAACGTCAAGAAGCTGCTCATTTGTCGGAACGACCGATATCGGATCACTATAACATATAGCTTCCATACAAACTGAACGATCGGAATCAAGTTCTTGTATGGACAACTTTCACATTTGACAAGATATATTCACGAAATTTGGTATATATTATTTTCTAAGCAACAATGTAATCTCCGAAGAAATTTTTCAGATCGATTAACTATAGCATATAGCTGCCATACAAACTGAACGATCGGAATCAAGTTCTTCCGAAGGACAACTTTCACATTTGACAAGATATATTCACGAAATTTGGTATGTTTATTTTCTTAACAGCAACATATGTAAATAAAAATTGTTTTTAATCAATTCGCAATGTTTATATTTAAACTTATTTATATCTCGGTGGCATTACTTTTACTTTGCTTTCAACACAAAAGTCAAAACCTTCAAATTCCGCATTATTTGGTTAGTGTTTAAGCGCTTGTCCTTCTGTCCTCTTTCCCTCCAGCCAGTACTATAAGTAATTCGTGTGGTTTACAATACCTAAGTACTCCAAGGCGTTGTCTCTCTCCTCTCAAAGTATTATCCACATACATACATATTTGCATTTTATGTTACTTCTTTGTTGACTTGTTGTTATTGTGTGTCATTTGCATATTTGTTTGTTTATGCGCCTGAACAACATATTCTATCTGCGGATTACGCCATATCATGGCTTTGAGCGCTAGCGCTTGTTAAACAGAGCATACTGCAAAGCTACTTTATGACTTGTAAATGCTAAGCTGCAAAGAAAAACATGCATAAGACGACTTTATGCACACTTTGCACAGCATGGCATTAGTACTTGTAGCATAAAAGCTGGAGGGATGAGCTCCCAAGCTTCACTAAATATTACAATATGGCGCGTTGTTGAACGGCGAAAGACGGGGTGAAAGGACCAAGCCTTTAGTTAGTATGGTACGTTGCGGTCAAGGTTAAGGAAGAGTAAGGGGTTTATTGCGTTCGTTGAGATTCGAAAGCAATACATGCGGCTTTTTGTTTTATTTCTTTTTTTTATACTCATCCTGCCAACCCCATTCGACGCATCGTTTAAAATTGATATGCGAACATTTTGCATTGTCGCTGCGAAAGTCTGTTGCTGCAATACGTTCCAAATGCGCCCACTACTGCATCCACGAACTACTTGCCATTCATCATTGTCACAAGCTGAAGGACCAACGCCATCAATGTCATCGAGGCACACAGGCAACGGCAAAACCAATACAATCACTATTAAAGTCGGCACCAGCACAGCCAACAGCAGCAAGCAACAGCCAACACCAGCAGCAGCAATAACAAAACTCATTCTCCACAACAATAACAACACAAGGCAGCATAAGTACCGCTATATGGGAAGCGCGCTCCTCGGTGGAGCACTGAAGCGCGACATATTGACTAAATACCGTCATCGTTATCATCATCATATGCTTGCTTAAACTACAACAACAACAAAATCTCATCATTTTTATTTCACTTATTGGCGCAATAGTTGCAATTCGACGAAAAACACCAACAACTGCAACAATAACTACTCATTGGTCGCATGCTTAATCCCGCTCATCGCTCCTTTTGTTGACCTTGCCTTAGCAATATCCTGTCAATTCCACTCGAATGCAATATTTCGTTCATCCATCTTCAATAATTCCAAAAGCTGTTTTAATAAATATGCACAAAAATAACAAAAACTGCTGAAAAAACAAACCGCAAAGTCGCTCCGAGTTGTCGCATTCGTCCGTCGTCTTGAATCGCAACTGAATGGATTGGAAGTTATTTGTGGCGCATAATGAATGACTGAATGAATACATAGCCGAATGAATAGTGGCACAGCTCGGTATAAATTGCCGTACCAGCGTTGCTGCCAAACATTTTATACAGTCGATTTGGCGAAAAGCAAATAAACACAATAACAAAAAGATGAAAACCAGCAAATATGTACCAGAGTGACGACAGAAGTGGCGATCAAGCAAATGAAGGACGAAATAAAACCATAAAAGCAATAACGATGAAGTGCAAAATGCAAAATATCCCAAATACATCTACTTGTGGTTTAAGATAACGGAAAAGCAAATCACTTTGTATGCCTTTTGAGAAATAGGGTGAGCAAAAAACTAAATAGGATTGACCTGTTTGTAAATAATTTTTGCTTTAAATTGTAGATTTTATTTAACATGGTTAGAGTTATTATGAAAAATCGTTTTGTTCGTTGGTGCATTCATACATCCCAACCAAGCTCTTGAGCTACAGACGAGTCACTATCGATGTGTGTGGCCTTACGTTGGAATGAACACAATTTTCTCATATTGTCCAAAACAGTCCCTTATGGGCGACTGCTTGCTTCAAATGGCTAAATTACGCATACTCCAAACCCTTCCTGCCAGTCAATCTTAGCAGGACCACCGTTTGCATCGACTTAACATCCGCTTCAAAAATGGATCGATTTTGTTGCGATTCACAGATGCAAATTCAATCCTTGAGATTTTTTGCTTTAGTTTGTGTAGCACTCAGACATCGAGCCTTTTGTTAGATCCAGCCTAATTTAAATGATACGACGAAACCAAAGTTCAACGTGATTGGCTTCCACAATATCAGGGCGTTAATAGAAATTCCCACTTTCACTTCGCTGGCTTGCATTTTCATTATCTCCAACGCTTCAAAAAATACTATACAACCACAAAACAGTCTGAAAAGCAGTTTTCAAATCTCTGCTGTCTAAACGTTCAGAATGTTGGGAAAGGCCTTCAGTAATAATTGTTTTTGTTGCCAGCAAGTGTTTTTGATTGGTGCAAAGATGGTCGAGAACGTGTTAACGGCGAACCACGTCCAAGATGATGAACACGTCAATATAATAAGAGAATTGTTGCTTAACAATCGACGATTAACAATCAGAGGACTTAGTTGCATCGTTGGAATATCGGAAGGATCAGTGAAGACCATTTTGCAAGATCATTAAGACCTAAGAAAAGTGAAAGCCCGATTGGTTCCAAAATCACTTATCTTTTTCGAAAAACAGCCTCGCATTAACATCTGTGAAACAATGCTTTCCTACAACAGGATGTTATGAAACATATTATTACTGTCAATGAGTTGATGAGTCTTTGATCCATGCTTAAGACTCGGAAAAAGACATTCAACCGGCCGAATATCGTGTCAAAGATGAGACGAAGCCAAAAAAACCACGTCAAAGCAGGTTAAAAATTAAAGTTATGTTAAGAGTTTACTTCGATTATCGAGGTGTGGTACTCCGAATTCCTTCTAACCAGCCAAACTTTCAACAAGGAATACTATTTCTGTTTCATGCGTAGTTTGTGCGAAGCTATCTTTTGGCACATATGGCATTACTTTGAGGGGAATAGATTTTGTAAAATAAATTAAGAATTTTTTATTAGTTACAAATCTTACTATTTTTGCTCATAGTGGTAAAACTTTTAGAAACGACTGAACACAGTATTATTTAAAATTCTTAAACATATTCAAAAACAATTAAAAGAATTCATTGTACCAGTTTTACAGTCCTTTTACAAGTTCAATATGATAGTGAAAATATCAATATAATATAATAGTAATATGCCCATTATGTGCAATTGAGTCATTAACATTTCTATATCCTCTATTATTGCAATGAGTATTAATCTGCTGAGTACAACCCACTGTGTCGCATTAAAATGCACTTGTAATGTGCCGCATCACTGGAATCACGGTGGCAAGTGCTTGAAGCGAGTAACTGGCGGATATCGTTATTGATTGTTGATTTTTGTAGCTTCACAGAGTTTGCACTGTCCCTCGCATCTTTCGCCCCGGTAATTGCAGTTCCAATATCAGCGCGAAATATTTTTATATCTTTTTTTTTTCAATTACATCGCTGAAGCTGGCCGTGCTCTGTTCTTTTTTAGCTCCTTTCATATTTTATGTCTTTATCATTTTGCAGCTGAACCTTGAATTTATTAATTATGTGTACTCCGTTATAGACTAGATTCGTGAAAGTTTAATCATGATAGTGAAAATATTTACTTTGAACGTTCAGTTTGTTTGTTGTCTGCAGGAGGAGAAATTAGCTTTGATTTATAATTACAATTTTGTTTTCATTATCTGTGAAGTATTAATCAAGAAGTACTGAATATCAATTATATTGTTCCATAAAATAATTTATTAATGGTTACATTTATTTTTTTTTAACAATTTTTGGTTTTTCTTCAACATCTTCCAGCATAAATTTTGATCCAAGGGTGATCCATTTCGAGGTTCCCTACGTTTTTAAAGAAAACAACACAAAAACTTAAAATTTAATGAGGTTTATTTAATATCATTCGAAAGAACATTATTACGCATTTAGTTTTCGAAGATTATCTTTTTCCAATGCAGGCCGCGGCTACGTCTCAAATCATCCGTTGAGTCCAATTTTCGCTGGCTCGTTCGAGCATTTCGACTGGTAACTAGCAATGATACGCAATGATGTTTTGCCCCAAGGCCAGAATCGAAGCGGGATTGTCCGCGTGACTTTAGACTTTACATATCCCCATGGGAAAAGTCTAACGGTGTGATATTATACGATCTTGGTGGTCAATGACTGGCCCAAAACGTGAAATTATCTGCACACCGAAGTGTTCTCTCAATAAATCCATTGATTAATGCGATGTGTGGGAAGTGGCGCCGGCTAGTTGAAACCAAATGTCGCCGTGATCACGAGCTTCGAGATCAAGTAGTCGGTTAAAGGCGCCATTGACGGTTACATTCTCACTGACATCATTTTAGAAGAAATATGGGCCTATAATTCCAAGGATAGTTTGAAGGGTGAAGAATACACTGTGAAAGTGGTCTATTGTCTTTGTTTTCTTTTCCTAACACTTCGTTTAACCCGGTCGAATCAAAGAGTAAAGCTGCTGAGTTAATGATTGAAATATGTTCTCACACCAAATTTATTTGCACATTAACCTTTTTCTTTCGATTGTGGGGCAACCAAGTTTTATGTGCTTTGATATATCTGCTACAGAAGAATCTGGTCACAGAAGCGACACAGATCCGTGGAGCAGTAACTAATCTCTGCATCTAACATCTTAGGTTGTCAAACATTTCCCTTCCGCCTTTTTGTGTTTTGAATTCCGTGGCTATGTATAAAGCATATACATCATAGGTCTTGACATTACCTACAAAACCTTGACGGCCAGGAAGGTTTTGCTATATGTTTGGTGGGATTGGAAGGGAATCATCCACTGTGAGCTGCTCCCATAGGGCCCGACACTTAATTCTACCATCTACCGCGAACAACTGGACCGCTTGAAGCAGATGATCGACCAGAAGCGTCCAGAATTGGCCAACAGTAAGGTTGTAGTTTTCCACCAAGACAACGTCAGACCACACACTTTGTCGATGTCTCGTCAAAAAAAAGGGGCTTCTACGACGGGGTAACGGGTGATTTTTTAAGAGCTTGATAACTTTTTTAAAAAAAAAAACGCATAAAATTTGCAAAATCTCATCGGTTCTTTATTTGAAACGTTAGATTGGTTCATGACATTTACTTTTTGAAGATAATTTCATTTAAATGTTGACCGCGGCTGCGTCTTAGGTGGTCCATTCGGAAAGTCCAATTTTGGGCAACTTTTTCGAGCATTTCGGCCGGAATAGCCCGAATTTCTTCGGAAATGTTGTCTTCCAAAGCTGGAATAGTTGCTGGCTTATTTCTGTAGACTTTAGACTTGACGTAGCCCCACAAAAAATAGTCTAAAGGCGTTAAATCGCATGATCTTGGTGGCCAACTTACGGGCCCAAAACGTTTAAATTATTGTCACCGAAGTGTTTTCCCCCAAAAATCCATAGAATTATGCGATGTGTGGCAAGTAGCGCCGGCTTGTTGAAACCAAATGTCACCGTTCAGTTCTTCCATTTTTGGCAACAAAAAGTTTGTTAGCATCGAAAGCGCGCCATTCACCGGTTTCATTCTCTACAGCATTTTGAAAAAATGGGCCTATAATTCCAAGGATAGTTGAAAAGCGAAGAATACACTGTGAAAGTGTCTATTTTGGTTTCTTTTCCTACACTTCTTTCACCCCAAATCAAGAATTTTGCTTAGTTTTAAAGATTCGAAATATGTTCTCACACCATTTATTTGCCATTAACCTTCATTTCGATTGTGGGGCAACCAAGTTTTATGTAATTTAATATATCAGCTACAGAAGAATCTGGTCACAGAAAGTCAAAGATACCTGGGGGCAAACTCTGCTATTAACATCTTGGGTTTTCAAACGTGTCTGTCAAACTTTTGTAAATTCCACTATGTATAAAGCACTAATTATAGGTTGACCAAAGGAAACAAATTATCGAACAAACGGCCATATCCGATCTCCGTAACGCTTTTAAAAACCTTAATAAGGTAGAAAAATTGGAAGGGAATCACAACTGTGATTCCCAGGGCCAGACGTAAAATTTCCACAAACTGGACGTTTAAAAGCATTAGTTTTTCGAACCCGAAACCTACAGATTGACCAACCCAAAAGGGTTTTAGTTTTCCATAACAATTCAGACACCACTTTGTCGATTTCTCTAAAAGCTTTGTAGCTCGGATGGGAGGTTTTATAGCATCAACACTTAGCCCATTAAAACAAAATGATTACCACCAGTTCCTGTCCTCTGTAATCACTTGTTAGAAAAGTTGACCATTAATGCTTTTAAAAGTCTTCGAGTTTTCGAAATAAGATTTTGACAAATAGACCGGTTTTATAGTTGCCGTTTAGATGGTCAAAGAAGATCGAAAAAACGGCCATATTCGATCTCGTAATTCTTTTTATTACCAATAACGAGCAAAAAAGCGGAGGTATTCGACAACTCTATATTTATTTAAAACGCGCGTACCATATATTAAATTCCACAAAATGCATTTGGTTATAGAGGAAACCTGAGTTTCAAACTGACCCTACAAGGTAAATCAAAAAACCAAAACAAAAATGTTATATGAGTTTCTATAAATTTTTAATTACTTTTCGTTAAAAGCATCTTTCATCTAAAATGAACTTTTCTTGTAACTATTGTTATTTCATAGACTACTCATCCCTTAAGCAATTTAAAAAGAAAATTGTTATAAAAAAAATTACCTCTGTATTATTTATAACTTTCTATACAAAGATTTTCTGCAATGACTTACATGCACTCTATAAACATCTTGAATGCGAGAAGTAAGATTTTGACAAATATATCCTTTTTCTCTTTATTGCACAATAGGTCAAAGAAGATTGGAAATACGTGGCCATGGTATTGGATCGTCTATTCTTATGGTTATTCACAATAGCCGTTGTCGTTGGTACGGCCGGAATAATATTGCAAGCGCCGACGTTATACGACACGCGCGTACCAATCGATATTAAATTGTCGGAAATTGCAACGACAACAGCGAAACCGAGCATTGCCAAACCTGTGTTATAAAAACAAATTGCAAAGAAACCAAAACAAAAACAAAAAACGAAAACAAAAGCAGTAAAAGAAACAGAAACCGCAACAGAACAGAAGCAGAAAACATAAAATAGTTTCTTATTGCAACAACAACAAATAATAAGAAGAACGTTAAAAGTAATTTAACATAAAGTGCTTAGAAGAGATAACAAATGCTCGTACACTACATAAATTAAGTTGAATGTAAAAACAAAAAATAAAATAAAAATAAAAATAAACATAACTTAAGAAGCAGAAACAGGTGGAAGGCAGCAGTCAACTGAAATATATACATACCTACAAGCATATATATACCAACATAAAAACAGCAATAAAGGATTAGTCATAATGAAGATGGACTTGCAAGTACATAACAACGCACTACACCATGAAACAACAAAAACAACAACTAAGTATGTAAGTTATATAATAAAGCATTACAAATACAACTACTATTAATACCAACTAACTAACTACTATTAAATAGTTAATACCTACTAATACTACTAATAATGTAATAAGTAATTACCATATTTGTAGTGATTACATATAATACAACAATGTTTACTAACAATTACAATAAAACAAAACTCAAGCAGTTGATACGAACCAATTACTAACATATAGACCTAACACTGTACAGCATAAATATGTAATTAAATGCCAAACGAGATCCATTTGTATGTATATTTATCATTAAAGCATTAATATTAATCATTTTGGAGGGTAATTCGAATGCATTATAGTATTGCAACTGTATAAATGCCAAGTACGACTAACACAACTAGCATTATTAGAACAAAAACGAACTACTATATTAGTAACTAAATAACAAAATGGCAAATAAAATCATGGCAAATGTTGCAAGTAAAGTGTATGTGCGATGATTGACCAGCCGGTATTTTGCAGCATGCAAAATCATGCTCAAGCACAGCTCCCAGGTGCACTTGGAGCATAGTAACATTTGTTATAAGTAATTATGTAATATTATAATTAAGTCATTTGTAGTGCATATACACAGTATTTACATATGTATAAATTACTATTACATGAGATTCAGAGCATATGCGTGTGTGAGAGAGTGAGTGAATGCATGGCTGAGTGTCAGGTTGGAAGGTTAATTGTTTTGCTATTAAGTTGCTGTTAGCATTCCAGAAGCAATTAATATTATAATTGTATATTGCAGTCACTCTAATTACATTGATCCACAATGATTTTAAAATCGCGCGAAAACGTACAAAACGAAAAAACTATTTCAGTCCTTTGTTATTGTATTATGAGTACTGCCACTGCTGCTTTT
The DNA here is from genome assembly GCA_027475135.1 of Bactrocera correcta. NCBI lineage: Eukaryota > Metazoa > Arthropoda > Insecta > Diptera > Tephritidae > Bactrocera > Bactrocera correcta. Next base: position 53,764,296 of record CM050326.1, read on the forward strand.
TAAACTTCAATACGAAACAAGCATTTTAAAACTCGTAAAAATATCCCTCTTTGAAGGGTTCTAAAATTTCACTACTTATATAATATGCCACTATCATACGATGTTTGTAGAAAGAGTCTCGCGAGTTTTTTATTTCTTAAGAAAGCCTTAATTTATTCAGGAATAACTCTTTCTCCTACTTCAAAATAATCACTCACCAGATATATTGCACTTCTGCCCAGAGTTTTTTCCCATTCTGAAAAGACTTAAAGAGGTAATTTTTTGTGACCCTGTTTACTCCTTCTTCCCTGCAGTTTTTATCTCCTCAATCGTAGCGTATCGTTGTCTTTTCATGGGTCTCTTCAGTTTTAAAAACACAAAAAGTCACAGACCAGGCCAGGTTTGGGGAATTCAGTGGCTGCTGCACCATTACTGTATTACTTTTAATCAAAAATACTCGCACAAGCACCGATGCGTGGGCTGGAGCGTTATCATGAGCCAAAAGCCAATTTTTGTTCTTCGACAAATCCATGCGTTTCTGGCGGGTTGCTTCGCGCAAATTTCGCATAATCTGCAGGTAATATTTCGTACTGACTGTACAATATTTTGGCAGGAACTCATGATGCACGACGCCCCTGCAAATGAAGAAAACTGCTTGCAAAAACTTCTCTGTGGACCAAACTTGGTACGCTTTTTTCGGTCTTGGCTCCTACGGCAGCTAGAATTGAGATGAATGAGCTCTAATTGCCAAGTCATAACCAGTAACTCATGATTTTTCCCCAGTTAAGACAATCTGAGTCGCTGACCGAGTCCAAAGTTTCCTGAGCAATCTCAAGGTGACGCTCTTTTTGGTCGAAAGAGCAATTTTAGCACAAACATCGCTTGGACCCTACTCATACCCAAATAATTGCTTTAGTTCATCATAAATTACTCTAATGACAATTTGACGATTGGCCGATACCATTTTTTCACTTCATTAGTATTTTCGTTTTTTCTTGGCATGCTCGGGCGTCTGGTATACTCTTCATCGTTCCTCTGAGAACATTTGTACCAAGTTTGATTCTCTTAACTTTGATGGTAACTTACTAGTACAACTCCATTGTAGGCGTGTCAACAGCCTCTTTCATTTTACGTGGGTGTTGGGTTTTATTTATTTATTTATTTATAATAATTCATATAACAAAAAGAGTTTTATTATATAAATACATAAACGCAGCACTGGCGACGAGGCCTTCAGCCGCCTTGTAATTATAACTAGGTAGAAATGCTATTTGCTAAGGGTTAGTAAAGATGTAAGTTTTAACAAATCGTTGGTTTTTAAGAATCTATATACAATCATAACGTTTTTTTCTGAAGGTTCACTTAGTAGTTTTATGAGATCAATGTTGCCAGAGTTGTGGGCTGTTGAGTGAAGCATCGGACAGAGTGTGAGTAAGTGTTTGATAGAAGCGGTATCCTCGCAAAGGGGGCAAATGGATGGGCTTTTACCCGATAGTAAGTGGGCGTGTATTATGGTAGTGTGTCCAATCCTTAATCGAGTATATGTCTTCATTGCGCTAGTTGGAACTGTTGACGAGTAGATTATTCGATTTCTGGCTGGGTTTATGACCGCGTAGTGATGTTTAAATGTTTTCCATTCGCCTGCGTTTTTTTGATGCCTTTTTTGCTTAATAAGGTTAGAAATGTCTTGCTTGGATGAGACATAGTATGTTAAGACAGGAGTCCTGGCTACATTTTTTGCAGCGAGGTCTGCAAAGTGGTTTCCTGTAATGCCAGCATGGTTGGGTTTTATTTAGGATGGTCGAAAGAAATATGTGCTTATTTCAAGAGTAGAGTTCAAACCAGCTCTTCAATATAAATTATAATATTATCAAAATCGAAATTTAAAAAATGTTGTTCAATGAAAATCTATAAAATGAACTTCATTAGTAAATTATATACTTTCTCGTTGTTAACTTAAGGTGTTAGAGGTAGTCAGAGGCACGAAAAAATGAGAATTTTCAGTATTTTTTTTTTTTTTTTGCTATTAAATCGTGTTATTTTACAAAAGTAGTAATATGGCATTATTATAGAATGTGTTGACTTGAAGTCACGAAAATTTCCAAAGTTATAGGTATTTGTGTTGACCCAGTTCTAAAAAATTGTACTTGCGGTGACAACCATAAGTCCTTGGAGATTCATCTAAAATCAATCGGACAAAAAAAATTAGTTTCATAAATAGATAAACTCGGGCCTGATCAAAGGATTTGTTTTTTTTTTCAAAAATTAATAAAATGACGGCCTCAGGAAATTTTTTTCTAAATTTTTGGGAAAAATTCAACAGTTAATTGGTCTTAAAAAATCGACATTTGATCCTTCGATCAGGCCCCGAGTTTATTATGTGTTCTATGAGCGGTTTTCGAGTTACAGTTGTTAACAGTCCAAAAAACATAGTTTTGAGAAAAACACGTTTAAAGTTTCACACTAGCGCTTTGAAGTGCCCGAGCTCTCTTTGTTATTTGTCGAATAATTAAAACTAATTATCGGATCAACGTGAAATTTTCAGATTTATTTTCAATATTTTTATGATATATTTTTATGATATTACACTTAACGAAATTTTTTGAAAACCTTAACCTCTTAATATGACTATATGACTTTCTTAAGCAATATACAAACAAATTTCATGCCAGGTAAACAATTTATGCGCCTGGCATTGTTCTTCACCTTACATCTTGTCCTAATAATTATTACATTCACTTATGATTGTCTCAAGTTGTTAATGACCAGTAAAGCTTGTTTATTTAATTCATATCGAATTCCTGTGAAATTGACATTTACGATAAATACATATTTACATTTTGAGATTCACCTACTAATATTATTTAAGTTATATTTTATGGGATTGTCATTACTTTCGTGACTTTATTCATTAGTCAAAGTGTCAATCAACGAACTCAAAGTTCGTGTGTTAAGCATAGTTTTGTTATACCCGAGACAGAGATGTAGTAACAAAACCATAGTAAAGGTATCATGGTATGTTTACTACGTTGGTGACACACATAGGCATTAAATATTTCAAAAAAAATTGTAAACAATAAATATGTTGTTGTGCGTTATGGAGAAAATAAGTTCAATTATTTAAAATGCTCTAAAGTTAATCTATTTTCATAGAAAATAAGCGATTTGGTTACATTTTCTCTAAAATCCTCACATAAAATGAGGCATTTGCTGCTTTTCCGGAAAAAAAAATTGTGAAAAATGTTTTGTTTTCCATTTCAATAAATAATTTTTTAAGTCATTTTGACAGAATATTTCGAAGAGCTTTTGTGTAAAAGCTTTTAGCAAAGTTTGTTACCTGTTTTTTAGCTGTGTTCATACAAATATCACAATGAAACATCATTGTAAATATTATACCAGCAACATACTATATATGGTATATTGCTAGTATTTGGTGGCACACATATGGTATTTGCACCATATATGGTATTGTTACTACATGTCTGTCTCGGGTATAAAAAATATTTAAGGGAAAATGACAATTACACAAATTGTGAGTTTTAAGCTTGCAATATATTTGATGCATATTCCTACATTGACTTCAAAACCATAATTCAGAACAAATACGATGTTCCATGTGGTGTAAGTACTTATATAGAAGTGGCATAATTTATATACGAGTATGTAATTTGTGAATACTATATATGTACATATGTCATTGGAACTTGAACTTGACCGAGCTTTTCACTCCCAATCTCTAATGTTATGTCTAAAACCCTAGAGAATTTAAGTCCCCGCTCACTAAACAACTCTTTGATTTTATCACCAGATTTTTCATTGCATTGGTTTTTCATTCACTATCCAAGAATGATTGTACTGACAAAATACGTTTCGCTTTTAAGTCTTGTTAGAATTGGGTATCGAACCCACGAACAACGAAGCAGAAGCGCACAACTCTAACTATTACACCAACTGCATACAACCCTATGATATGAAAGTAACGGTAACATAAGTGGTATATGAAACTGTAGCATAATGTGCAATTCACACGCAATTTTGTGAAACAATGCTTTAAAACTTGTCAAATATTATTTTCTTTTATATAAAATGTAGATTCGAATTCGATTTGAAATTTCTAGCAATGACTCATTGAAGATTACGCATTACTATCCAGACCATGTGTGGCTTATCAGCTAATCTATGAATTATTTCAATGAACATCTTCACAAAAATGCAGATAAAATTGTTTACAACAACTACATATGTATATACAAATACATACATATGTGAGTGTTGTATAGATAGCAATTTCCAACACTTTATGAACTATAACATTCCGATTAGTCACAAATATCCATTAGTAGATTTTATCTACTAAATCATATTTTCAAAGATTCCTATCATTCATTAAATTTATTAAAGTTTAGCAATGACAATTAAAATTTTCTGTTTTCCAACATAAAATACACAAAATATCAAAGCCACGACTCTAATCAAAATGTTAAGTACTCAAAGCATTATCAAAGTCCACTCAAATAAGTAATGGACTTTTATGAGCTCTATGTATAAATGTCTGTATGTTTGCTTTATAATTAAAACCGAACTTAGCAACAAGCATTTAATGAAAAAGTTCGCCTTATGCTGTCGGAAAGAAGGCAGTGAGTAATGTTCTAGTTGCTCGCTCAATTTGATGACGCAGCGCTCCAGTGGCGCAATTGGTTAGCGCACGGTACTTATAATCAGTAACTTGTGTGTTGAGGTTGAGCAATGCCGGGGTTGTGAGTTCGAGCCTCACCTGGAGCAGCATTAGTAAATATTTTGCTGAAAGTTTTATGTCACAATTTTTTTGTATGTTATACACTGACTTTCTTGAGTAACATGAGATTCACCAAGTACTGCAATATTTTTTGGAAAAAAAAATGGAACCAAAAAATATTTGTATTAACATGTATCTTTAGTAGAGCAATTTTCTCGTCTTTACATTTGAGTACTTAATACATTTTATTTATGCATATACTCCAGTAAGTAAAAAAGAAGTTGTTCCAAAAAACTTTATATAAATTTAAACTCTTGTTTTGAAAAACTTAAAAAAAAAAACCTTAAGTTTCTAATGCCTATTCGACACTTGGAATACAAATAGTGACTCAATTGTTTTCAAATGCACTAAAACTAATGGGAAATGTTTATTATCATTCCAAAGAACATTTTTAGTACTTATTTTTCGAAGAGTATCTCTTTCAAATATTGGTCACGGCTACGTCTCGGATGGTCCATCCATTGAGTCCAATTTTCGATGACTCGTTCCAGCATTTCGACGGGTAACTGACGAAGAACGAGTGTTGGTTTGCTTCCAGGCCTAAATCGAAGCGGGATTGTCCGCCTAGACTTTAGACTTTACATATCTCCAAAGGAAAAAGTCTACTGGTGTGATATCACACGATTTTGGCGGCCAATCGACCGGCCGCCGTCGTGTTGAAACCAAATGTCGCCGAAATCACGAGCTTCAATTTCAGACATTAAGTAGTCGGCTATCATGGTGCGATATCGGTTGCCATTTTCCGTTACGTTCTCACTAGCCCACAAACCACACTAAAGTTTTTTTCCTGGATGAAATGACAGCTCTCTAATCTCTTCAGGTTGTTTTTCGTTCCAAATGCGGCAATTTGCTTATTTAGGCCTCATCGACGTCCGACGAAAAATACGCCAAGTCGTTCCACAGGTCAGTCCGAGATGCTGCGAATTACGTCGATTCGACACAGTCTTCGTGTACACTCTCAGCTAGGGCTGCTATGCATATTCTATTCACTGCGTGCTGGACGTGATATATTCGGCCGAATATTATCCAATATTGAATGCTGGGTTTGAAAATGAATGATAGTGTGCCGAATAGTACACTCAGTAAGGCTTTGTGGGACATTTTAAGAAGTTTATGATATTATAGTTATTTATGAACTTAAGAAATAGTCGCTGTTGGAAAGCCAATTTTTATAGTTAAAAACTATTTCTCCCTAACTACACTGCTTGGTCAACGCTGAGCCAGCGTGGTCGCAAAAGCCTTTTGGCCCAATATTGATCGCAGGAGATCTAATGAACTCTTTGCACTCAGTAAGGCCAGATTCTCGGTAGTGATGGGGCTCTTGACGGGCCACTGTCCTATTGGCATACATGCTGTAAGACTGGGAATTCTACCGGACGCCGCATGCAGAAACTGCTTGGAAGAAGATGCGGTAGAAACTAGCCAGCACTTCCTTCTTGACTGCCCCGCTTTTGGGAGATCAAGACTTAGACACTTGGGCGCGCATACCTTCAGACATCCCACCGAACTGGCGGGTGTTGAGGTTAAGCGTCTGTGTAACTATGTATTGGCTACGAGGCGTTTTGCCGACCTTTAAGTAAACTTATTTTATTTATTGAATCTGTTTTTTCTTAAAGCCTAACAATAAGTTATAAAATCTTAAATCTATTTAAAAACTAGACAGACTCAAGCAAGTTATTGAGCTGTTTTGGTGATACGTCGCTCTTTAATACGCAGGCATATCTCTTCTTTTCAGTCGTGTTTGATCGCAGGAATGTACCAAAGCGTTAGCCAAAGGGTTTTGGGTGATTTCGAAGTTTAGTTATGTATTTGATTCTGTTATCTGGGAATTGTATTTTCCATGGCTTCACAAAGGACTACTTCTAGTCCACGTGCGATCTATGATCAGCCATCTAACCTAACCTAACTACACAACTCTCCAGAAAATAAATGATGAAGGGCGATCCCTTGAAAGTCGAGCTTTTTAGGTACTTCTCGATCCCTATTTATACCAATTTAGTCAGTTTTTTATTATTATTACTTATAATGGTTTTGGTTTCATTCTCTTCTCAACAATCCATTTAAATTTCACTCGTCAAAAATATGCAGAAATTTTTGCTTGAACTACAATTTATCGTCCGCTTAACATAAGGCCAAGGAACTTCAAATTAACACGAATTGATGTAATAAAATGTCAAAAGGCATCAATATGTGCTCATAAAAGCATACAAGTACATATTTTCAACCAGATTCATATGTCGTAAATCACGTATTTATGACGCTGGTAACAACTTGTAAGAAGCGATAAAAATGAAACGTATAAGTACGATTTTCGATGGCGAAGTTAAATATTGATTATGTGTACTTACATACATTCATTTGGAGAGAATCATTTTTAGACGAAGGAAAATATTTAATCCAATATTTGGATAAAAATACGGATATTAAGTGAAAGAAAAGTAGCAGAAAACTAAGAAAAACTAAGAATTGTTATGTTTACCAAAATAGCAGCTGGTAGAAGGAAGCTAACACGGTAGTTTTCAAGCTATTTTTTTAATCTATTTTTGTCGCGAAAGCCTAGCAAAATGTTAGTTTAGTCCATGATAGTTTTTTTCCGAGCGGACTTGTGTTTATGGACAAGAGTGTGGTTTGACATAACAGTGAAGTTTTTAAATGAAAACGTTTTCAGCAATCAGTTTCGTTGGTTTTTTTTTATTTGTTATATGAATGGTATAGAAAATTTCTATTTTATTAAGTATGTATCTTTGTTTCGATCATGACCGCCATGAGCGACTCCCATTTTCCTCACTTTTCGTAAAATTAATTTTAAAGTTGTCTTTTCATAACTGTCGCACATGTGGCTCTGAAATTTTCTCAATACACTGACAGATATTTATTTCGAAGAATTTAATCATATTTTATATTCTACACAGTAAAGTTTTTTTTATATTGAATATTTTTGGATAAAGATAGACCTTCTCCTTAGATGAAGCATAAAAAAATCTCTGCTAAAGTTGATATTGCTCGTACTCTTACAGTCAAAAAAAAAAGTTGTCAAAAATTTGACTTATCAAACGAACCTCGTATTGACAATATGTACATGTGTGCGCCATTTCTAAGTAAGCTCTTTTATTAGATATCTAATATTACCTTGTTTAACTACCCTATACTTATGTAACAATAATCTAAGGTCTTTCGATTATTTTGATCTTTTTTTTTTGCACAAGTATGAGTGTTGAAAGTAGCTGTGGCAGTTTCAGCTCAAAAGCATTGACCAACGCAGCTAACGTTAGTTGGAAACTACACATATGTACATATGTATGATGTAGACAAGTACGCACTGTTTGCAAGGAAATAACCAAGCTGCCTCCTCCCTTTTAAGCTCTTAGTGCTATGATTCATATGTATACATACATACATATACATACATATATTTGGCTGTCCCTCTAATTTATGTACATAAATAATGTTTTAACAAAAGTATGTCTATTACAAATGTAACGGTGGCAGTTTCCCTTAGTAAACTTTGTTACGCACGCTTCTAGTCTACTCCAACATTCATTGCCATTATGTGGGGCACTTGAGAAATTGTTGCGTAAACAAAAACAACAAACATCTTTTTGGAAAACAAAACACGGTGCTACAACGATATACTCTCAGAAAACTGTTAAAAGCAATGGTCACCAGCAGTCAGCAAAAACAAATAATAACAATAATAAACCAGCATTGCAACAACACCTGCTGCCGCTGCTACATGTTGCAAGGCGAACTACGCAAAACAATATTAGCTAGTTGTGTGTTTATGTGTGTGTAACGGACTGTTGGTGAATAACAAAGCAAAAGTTAAGCCAAATTTAGAGACAGTGCGTTGTTGAAAAAAATACACAAATAAATGAAAGATAAATATTTATGTGTGGAAGTGCATGTGAGTACATATGAGAGGACATTACGTGTGTTTGTTGTAATGTAAACATATACACGAAAAATCTTTAAATCATTAAAATTTCAACTTGTATACAAAACACATTCGCATACTATATACCTATAAAGATATGTGTATATCTGTTACATCCTTTGCTTGCCTGTCTTTCATGTCCGGGCGTATGAGTAACATTTTTATTAGACGCCGATTAATTGATTTTTTGTTTGCTTACTTTTAGTTTTACATTTTTGTTTGATTCATACATATGTGTACAAATAATGACTATAAGTTTTTAGATAATTGATTTTGAAAACTGTTTAGTATGAGTGAAGCAAAAACCTCTTAAGTGGCATATCTGGTGCGACAGCCCAAAAAAGGAAGCTTTTTAGGAATAGAAAACATCTTTGATATCGCTTGCTTAAAAAATTTTGAAGGTATATTTAGACAAAAGAAAGGAATATAGAGTAAAATCTTTGAAGAAAAAAATTAAATAATCTTCAGCTGCCTTGATTTCCAAAGGCCCTAAAAAAGTCTCCCACAGCAGCAATGATTCTAGTCTTCACATAGATGAAACCGAAAAATATAGAAATATCGTTAAAAAGGCATGCAATTTTTTAAAAATAGTAAATATATTTATTATATGGAAACTGTTGTCAACAAATTAACAGAAATACATGCCTCCTTTCATTTGAGCAATTAGACCCGCCAAAGGCGCCTCATATTACCGCAACTTTGCAACTTTTTCAGCGGCAAAAAATATTTTCACATCCATTCTACAAAATTACCTTTCAATAGGCCAATTAAAGCTCAGCAACAATATTTTGCACCTTTTTAAATTATTATAATATCCGAACAATTATATACATATTTACGCAGTCAATAAGTTCGAAAAGCAAATTTGTCTGCCAAAAAGTTAAAAAAGGGGGGAAGGAAGAAAATTACGAACTTCCGGCAACCTTTTGCATACAAAATATTTCTATACACACAGAATTACTTGTATGAAAAGGGTTGACCACAAAAATGCCAAGTTGCTCATGAAAAGGCAACAGCGGTATGACTTGTAGGAAAAATTATCCCAAATGAATTTCTTTTTTATACTTAGCAGAGTCTTTTCGAAATTCGCGCTAATATTAATTTACGTGTTTTTTAAAATAATAACTATAATGTATGTGTAAATATTTTTTTTTATTTTATTAAAGCTTACATAATAAATAAATTTTTATATAATAAATTTTTATATAATAAAGTACGCAGCGCTAGCATCATAGGCTTTCGACTGTTTTTAAAGTAAATATAAGGAGAGGGTTTCTTGTAAGAATTTCAGTTTGGACATACTTTTCCTCAAACAATTAGAAAAAAATAGAATTTCAAAATATAATTTTTTCCGAAAAGTCAGTTTATTGCAGCCTCAATCCCTCAATTAATAAGTACTACCCTGACAAAAGATGTCACACAGAAAGTGTATGAGGGTGAGAGAGGTGGAGATTTTCTATATATCAAATACGAATTAGCGTAATTATTTCCAATCAGAACAAGTTCGAACACACAAAATATTTAACATTTTTTAAAACTTCATGCAATAATCTGAACTTTGTACTCTTTAAAGTATTTTCCACCCCAATGAAGTTACCTTTTGGGTTAGAACATTTTCCTATAATTAATTTATCTTTTCTGAAACTCCATGCAAGATTCTGAAATTCTTTAAAATATTTTTCATCCCACTATGGGTTACCTGTTGGGTTAGCACACTGTTCTGTAAATAATTCTTATGCGTAAATATGTATGTAGACACACCGGATTCAGTGTTTCAAAGGCCCTTAAGAAAATGGAAACTTCAGTGAAAAATAACCGCAAGAATAACCACAACCAAATAACAAAAGCAAAATTTCTACAATATCAATGCGTACAAACAACACAAAGAGCTCCACAACCGCAAAAGCATAATTGCCCCACAACAAAGACGAAGAAGTGGAATGCATACACTTCATTACACTTTTTTTTGAGAACACGTGTACCCGGTAGTAAATGTATCAATAACTGTAGAAATGTAAGATTTTGTTTCGTTGAAGCTTTCTTTGACACCAGTCGAAGAGCTTTCAATCCCAATGCCAAGTAATGCCAATCTTTGATGAGCATATGCCGAATTCAATGTTTAAAATCGTGCCAAAAAATCACTAGAAACTGTTCTATATCTACATACTTTTACTTCGCCTTTGATAGTCATCAGAATTCCTAAAGTTCAATTTATTTCGTTTATAGTGCAGGCTCTACTAAATCTTCCAACTTTCAGCGGACAAAAAACGGCAATACATAAAGCTTTATTTTTTTTATTTAATCAGCTATTACTATAATAAGTAGTTCTCGAAGAATAGAAAGATATACATTTTCTAATAATTCAGCAATATTTATTGCACACTCCCAAAATAGTTACTATGGGTGTAGTCCCTTTGAAAAATCACACCGGTTTTTACTATAGACAACCTTTGCAATTGCTTGTACTATAATATATGTAGATATACAAGTAGATAGGTTTACACGCACAAAATGCCCATTAACGCGCTTTATTGGCCACAGCCAAATATTTTTCGGTTATTAACACAAACACTTAAGAGCCTAAACACACTCAAACAGACGTGCATACTTTCCTGCTCAAGCCAAAAAAAAACATGCCGAATGGTGGCCAAATAAATGAGAATACAAGACATCCCCGCTAAGTGGGGTTAATATAAAAATATCGTAAAGTTACGCTCGTTTATTTTATGAGTCCACTGACGCGCTATGGGTTTGCTCGCAAAGCTGCTACAGCTTTTTCGCACACTTCTTTCTTAACCCATTTACGCCCGCTGTACTATAAAAACGACACCAATTCAACTCAAGCCTAAAAGTCTACTATTAAAGTTGAAACGAAAATATTTTAATTTTTAGATACCCTGTAGTATTGTCTTCGATTTAGAGAAGATTATAGATAAATAGATGCAACAGCTGATGTCTAATTTTTACATTTTCAATTATAGTTTTCACATCAGAAGTGGTCCAAAGAAAAAGTCGCGATTTTTAATAGGATTTTTGCATTTGGTATTTAATTATTAGCGATTTCAAAGTGTATACAGTAAAAACTTCTCAATTTAAAAACGCACTGTGTAAGTAGTTGTTATTTGCAGCATTGGTGATACAATTTTGTTAGGTGTCGTTTTTTTAGTACAATGGGCACATGTGATATGTAAAAGAAAATATATTTCCTTCTTAGGCTCTATTAAAAATGCTAAGATTTAAAAGTGCTAATAACTTTTTGGGGCTTGAAGAAGCCGTGGACGCTATAATGGAGGAGCAAGGTGACCACGAATATGATTTAATTATTTTGCCGCCCGATCCTGATGAGGTAACCGACGAAGAAAAAGAGGAAGATGATTTGCAGACGTCAAAATTACCCAAGGATATTCCTGGGACGATTGAGGTCATGTATCGCAATGAGGATTTTGGCGAGGTATCTGAATGGGAAGAGAGTGATGAAGAGCCATTGTGCAGCAAAAAAAGGCGTTATAGTCAATGTACCTCACAACCGAAGTGGAAAAAATGCCCACCATCTTACTCTGCTCGGTTAGCCAATAATGAATGCTCATCAAGAAAAGACTGCGTTATTGAACAGCTAAGAAACCTCTCACCGGTAGAGATTTTTGAAAAAATTTTTGATGAGGAGGTATTGCACATGATCAAGCATAATACGGTTTTGTATGCTGGCCAAAATAATAGGCATGACTTTGAATTAGACGATGATGACTTACGCAGATTCTTAGGGATCCTTATACTATCTGGATATCATAAACTACCACGTGAGCGCCAATATTGGAGTTATGATGAAGATCTTGGAGTTCCTGTTGTATCCAATTGTATGTCACGAAAACGATTTCTGGATATCAAGAGGAACTTGCACTTAGTTGATAATAGCCTTGCATCTATTTCCAATGATAAAATGTTCAAAATCAGGCCCCTGTGTGATATGTTGATTCAGAAGTTTTGTCAAAAAGGCATATTTCATGAGGACATTTCGATCGACGAATCAATGATAAAATATTATGGTCACCATTCCGCCAAACAATTCATTAGAGGTAAGCCAATTAGATTTGGTTACAAAAACTGGGTGGCAGCAAGTTCTGATGGTTATTGTTACGCCTTTGATGTATATTGCGGAAAAACCCTTGTGAGCTCAAAAGAACCTCTTGGGCATAGAGTTGTCAAATCACTGTTGTTGAAAATGGCTGCTAAACCTGAGGAACATACAATTTATTTCGACAATTTTTTTACAAATTGCGATTTACTGCGAGACTTAAAACAAACTGGGTACAAAGCAACTGGAACAATGCGTGAAAATAGAACTAAAAATTGTCCTTTACGTTCGGTGAAAGACTTAAGAAAGTCAAATAGAGGTGAATATGACTACAGGTTCGATACCAATAATGAACTATTGGTGGTAAGGTGGAAAGATAATAGTGTGTGCACAATAGGAACCAATTTTGATACAATTGAACCTATGGGTAAGGTAAAACGCTGGTGTCCGCAGAATAAGCAGAAAATGGATGTGAATATACCACACTTATTTCAGAACTACAATAAGGGCATGGGTGGTGTTGATGAAATGGACGGTTCTATTTCATTATACCGCGTTGGTATTCGTGGTAAAAAATGGTGGTGGGTTATTTTCACATACATGATTGATATGAGTATATCTAACGCATGGCGTCTACATGCTTTAGTGGGCACAAATAAGTTTGACCAATTAGATTTTAGGAGACATATTGCTCGAAGCTACCTGAAGTGTTGCAAAAACACCAAAACCCGTCCATCCGGTTCTATTGTACCAGGTCCAAACAGGAATAATGGACATAACCCTGGGAAGCTACCCAAGCAGTTAAGGTGTGTTTTGTGTCATCAGCGTATAAAATGGCAATGTACTGGATGCCAAAAATCGTTATGCATTGACAAAGATTGTTTTAAGAATTATCACTCATAAGTGCCCGCTGTACTAAATAAAGTACACCCTCAAAAGTTAACTTTTCAATTATTTTCGTTAATTTTAAGTACTGAACTTGTTTAAAATGGTTGTTATGTTTACATTAATAAAAACGAATATAATAAAATTGCAATGGTTTTGGTTTGGGCGTAAATGGGTTAACTTCTTGTACCACATCGTGGTCTTCCTTATTATGGCGCTTTGTCTGGTTTTCTGCTATTTAACTGTCCTATATATGTATATACATATATACATATGTACATGTATTATAAATATACATTCAAATAAATAATATGAAAATGCCGTTAGCACCCAATACATTCGTATATATGCAAAACAAATTGCGATAACCCCGAGCGTGGCACGATATCATTGACACTTTACAGAAGCTCTCAGTTTTTACCTCTCACTAAGTAATCTATATTTGTATATAACATAGGTTTTTATATTTGCTTGAGTAGAAAGTCTTGCAATTGTCAATGAAACATGAAATATGCAGGATAGTAAGTAGAGTATAACAATAGTGAAATTAGCAAATGTGTCAACTTTATATGGTAGCAAGGTCAATGAACTTTTTAGTCAAGCAATGTGTGTTGTCCTATGTCTTCGTCATATTTTTACTGTTTATTGTGCTCTTCAATCAAGCCATATTGTAAAGGGTGATCCATTTAGAGGTTTACTACTTTTCTTAAGAAAAAAGGCAGAAACTTCGAATTTAATGGGGAGTGTTTATTATAGGTTCAAGAACATTCAAATGTCGGCTGCGGCTACGTCTAAGTTGGTCCGTCCGCTGAGTCCAATTTTCGATGACTCGTTCGAGCCTTTTGACTGGTAACTGGCAAATGACATCGTAATGTTTTGCTCTAAGGCCTGAATCGAAGCGGGATTTTTCTCATAGACTTTAGACTTAACATATTCCCACCTCAAAAAAAAATGGATCTTGGCAGCCAGTGACGGGCTCAAAACGTGGAACTATCTGCTCACCGAAGTGTTCTCTCAATAAGTCTATTGCTGGATACGATATGTGGGGGATTGGCACCGTCATGTTGAAACCGTCGCCAAGATCACGGGCTTCAATTCCAGGCGTCAAATAGTCTATTATTATGAAGCGATACCGATCGCCATTGCCGGTTACGTTCTCACCGGCATTATTCTTGAAGATACATAGACCGATGATTCTACCGCCCTACAGACAACTCCAAACCGTTGTTTTTTCTGGATGAAATGGCACCTCTTGAATTTCTTCACGTTTCTCTTCCTCTCAAATGTGGCAAACTTGCTTGTTTATCTAGTTGAAACTTTTTAAAAGCCTAGTTGTTCCATACGTCAATCCGATTTGGTGCGAACGGAGCCGAAGCGACTCTCCTCGATTTTCGTGTACATTCTCAGCTAAAACGGCTAAATTTTCTTCACTATGTGCTGAAATTGATGTATTCAGTTGAATATTAGGCAATAATGAGTGCTGCGTTTCAAGATGAGTGATGGTTTTGCGAATGGTACGCTCAGTACGCCGATTATGTTGACCATACGTTGAACGAAGCGCGCGAAACGCATTCTTTACAGAACGAGGATATTCGTAATAAAGTTGAACAATTTCTAAACGTTGTTCAGGCGTAAGTCTTTCTATGATGAAATGGCAAAGAATACTGAACAAAAGTAACATGACAGCTTGCACGAATCACGCGTGATCTGTCAAATAAGGCTATTAAAGAAAGTATCTCTACTTGAATCACCCATTATAACTGCATCTTTTTATTATTATACTCACACCACTCTGTAAAATCTGGTCTAAAGTATTTTTGTGGCTTATATCGATAGTATGGAGTTGTTGTGTTGGGTTGCTTGGGTTATTTGCTATTTCTTTATGTATACTTATCTTAAAACACATTGTCTTTATTGTGTTACCGGCAGTATTGGACATCCTCATGTTATATGGTCTGAAGTTTAAGTGTGCATGTTGCAAATATTGCATTCCTCTCATATGATGGTTTTATTGTTTATAATGTGTTCACAATAATTTCTCATCACTGTCACTTTATCCATAATAGCTCTTATAAAATCCTCTATTTCTGGTTCTAATTGATTGATTGATTTGGCGGGGTATGCGAAGGATTCGGTTATGATTCCACAGGTTTACAGGTCTCTGAGTTTTGGCTGTATTTTCTAGTTTTTTTTACCAACTAGTTGGTGTTTTTTTCAAATGGCTTTTCGTTCTCTATGTAACACGTAGGGAGGTTTCTTTTTTTCATTAACATTGACTTTGTTTTCTACAGCTTTACTGTTTATGAATGGCTAATTTTTATATAAAAAGTGATGTATATTTTCTGTAATAATAATGATGTATTCCTTGATTTAGACATGTTGATGGAGTGTTTGAATTTGGGGGTGTATGGTTTATTAGTTCAAGTAATTTATGCATTATAATTGTGGATTTTTCTACTAGGGAGCATTTTCAGTTGTGTGTATTGTTGATTGATTTGTGAGTTCAGGTAGTCTTATAATTTTGTTTTGGGAGCTGGTCAGGTATTTGAGGTTTTTTTTTTTTTTTTTTTTTTTTTTTTTTTTTTTTTGTTTTTTTGTTTTTGAATAGTTTCCCCAAGGTTTTCAAAGGATTTTTTAAAGAAATAAATAAGGTCAGTTATTGTCAGTTAGTCTCTACTCGCATATTTTGCTCTAAAGTGTCGTGAGGTCCTTAGATGTGATGTAATAATTTTTCTTATCATCGTTGGAAAAACAAAACGTGTTTTAAAACAAGAAGGCTTAGATTTATTTTCTACATTAATCAGTAATGATGATAATAATTAGAATAAACATTTCATACAGTTCTCTTTTCGAACGAATAAATTTGTCTAATTCGTACTTTTCTGCGTCACAATTATTATAATATTTTCTGATTACTGATTAGGCCTGTGAAAACTTAACGCACAATGCAACTCATTATCATAGAAGCGTGCTAAAAGCGTGAGCCGCATTCTAATGAAGCTCATTAGCGCGAATATCCTGCGAAGCAGTGTGCGAATGACAGCTGAATGACTACAGAATACATGCCGCGCCCTAATCATAAATTGCGGTAAAATAGACCCAGCCCCAGCATGCCATTAATTACGACATTATTTGCCTCTTTAACTTTTTTGTTCCACAAAAATGCTTCAAAATTAAATTTTTCTTAAATATTGCTTATTTAAACGATTATTTATTTTTAATACATGATTTCGAAAAAACAAAACCTAACCACTTAAATATTGCATATTTCTCACTAATTGTAGATACAAAGGTACACATTGTATATTCTTAAAATTATCAACAAAACAAAATATGCATAGATACTATTGGAAAGTAATGAGTCCAAAAAACCACACCCTGTATAAACCCTTTCTTTGTCACAAAGAATTGCAAAGCTAAAGCAAATAGTTCTAAAATTTCTAATTATAAGACACGAAATCAATCGAGAAAATTACAAAAATATAAACAAACACACACAAAACTTGTTGTTGGGTTTGTGCATCACTAACACATGCGCAAACAATGCGCGCAACATTCATTATTATGAATGCATAATCACAACTGCAAGCATTTACATCTGTACATAGGCACTCATTGGCGGAACATAGTTAACGTTATATACCTACATACATACATACCTACTAATAATAATTGCAAAATATCTCAACTAAACATAAGTCTAGGTGATAAGCATATAAACAAATATATACACATGCACATAGCATGCATTTAAGTGTACGTGTATGTATGTATATATAAAATAGTATTATTTAAGTACATCTGTATATACAATGTATGTCCATACATATATGTTGCGCGCATAAGTTATAATCACATTTCACATTGTGCTGCACACAACCAACGCCTATTCTACTTATGCCTGTGCATGTGTGCGTGTGTGTGTTTTGGGGGAGCAAATATCATTATTGTTGGCAATTAAGCTATAGAATTTAATAACATATGCTTATTGATTAAATTACAATTTCACTTCGCATCAACACTAAACGATATTCCAAATTCACCATTTCCGAAGTATTTGCTTACAGTCTGCTATGAAAATCATGGCACAAAGCGTTTCAAGTAAATTCACAACAACTCGTTTTGTGTTTAAAACGCCTGAAATTATATTAACAGCGCTTTTCCAACTTTTGCCAAATCGAACAAGCAAATAGCAGAGTACATAAAGTAAGGAGGGGTTAAGGTTTCAAGGTAAAAAAAAAGAATACCCTATATTGTCGAATGTGTGCAATAATGTACAAAAAATCCGAATAAAATTACTCATTCTATATTTAAGAAATAAATTCGCCAAAAAGTCTTTTGTTTTTACCTTGAAACCCTAACCCCTCCCTTAAACCATTTCAAATAGGTAACCACATAACATTGAGATATATGTAAATAGAATAACTGCATAGCTAAATCGCTTTATTTTTGCTTCTTCATGTAGCTCGAGCTAATTACATATATTAGTATTTTTAATGAATCAGTAAAGTAAGTCTAGTGGTACAAAAATTAGGTTAAATTAAGTTTCAGAGTTCATTACCAATAGTAAGATTTCGGATTAGGCACTAAGACCCGGTGTATATTAGTACAAAAGAAAAGTAGTTATCTACATCTGTACTTATATGTGGGCAATTCTTGGACACCTTCATTGTTGATCGAAGAATATTTCAAATTAAGTTGGGTTAGGTAGGTACAGTAGATCTGTGACGAAGCACCTAAGCTTTTAAAAACCCCATTGTAAAACTATCGGAACATTCTCACACACAATCATGTATTTTTTAAAGATTACTGTGATCTTGATAAAGTTGATCAATTCGAAAAAAATGAATTTGTGCAACTTACAAGACATCTACAAGAAAACCGCCGCCGACAGATGCGATTCTTTGTCTCTACAAAGATTAGGCTAGTTTAGGTTAATCTGGTCAATAAGCTACGTACAGACCAGTTTGGTCCTTTGCGATACCAGATGGAGTTCAGTTGCTAAGTCCAAGAGGAGTACTCATTCTTTAGGATTCATGCACAAGATATTATAGATAGATTTATTTCCCTGGTACCCTGCTGTAGACGTTTCCTGCGGTCTTCTCGTTCTATCAGCCACATCTTGCGAGCATGTGTCGCCACCAGACGGTGGCCAGTTCGTAGTTCCATCATGTTCCTACAGTCTCTTTTACCGAGTGCCAATTGGAATTTTGTATACTTCCGATCTATCGTTTTGCACATGACTTCTGCAGTTTTGCACCCAGGTAGCTCTTTCCATTTGGGTTTTGATTTTCTTCACCATGCTTCTTTCCAGATCGTCGTATGGACAATACATGGGTTTCACAATGTATATCACGTTTTCGGATGTTAGCCTTACGAGTATACCATTCTTAGACAGATGCTAGGTTCTGCCAACACTTACCACCGCCGCCCTGCTTCCCAAGACACATCTGGCAGATATGCGTTACGAGGTTTCTGCCTTGATTGCTGCTTATCTGTCTACGTGGATGTTGTTTCCTATACAAAGCCTTGCATTATTTTACAATAACCATTGCATAGTATCTCCAGTCCCTGGAGTGCTTTCTGGTAAGGCAGTAATTTATTATCACTCCTACAATAATTCGTATGTCAATCTGTTTAGATTTCAATAGTCTGCATTGACGGCCTATGCCTCATTTGTCTGCTTGTTGAACAAGTGTGGGATTGTCTCCATCACGATTCAGCTATAGCTATAACATGTTGAACTATTAAATCCTTGTCCTACAAATAACTGGTCGCATTTATTTTCCGTTTTTATCAGAATCTAATTGTAAAACAGTAGCTAATCTGGCTAATTCAACTGCTTACCTCTTACCTGAAATATCACTGTGTCCTAGAACCCATTGTTTATCATGAAATAGGATGTTAGTGTCATACATTTCTTGTCATAAGCACCCTCTTTGACGGATCAGGAAAGCTTTCCTTAATTGCATGAACTCTGCTCGGAAGACACTATAGGGAATCTGGTAGTCGGGAGGCGATTCTTGTATTTAATTCATTCGATTTGGTCGGGGACGTATATACATACATATACTTATTTCTATGGCTTTGTCAACGTCACCTCATTTCTCTTTGGAAGGGAAGGAAAAATTTTTCAGGCCACTTAACGACTTCGTTGCAAATTGCTTATAGAACAAGTTTGTGGGCTCCTGAACGGAATACAGATTCTATCTACCCATGTTCTTGAAGCTGAATTTTGAAAGTTTACATATTATATGTTAACTGAATAGATATGGTATGATATGCAGCTCTGGCCCATTGATGATTTTTATAGGTACTGTTCAGTGCAAAACTGATCTTTTGATTGCTATTTTCATCGCACCTTTTATAGAGAGCGACTTTTTTCTTATATGTAGGTTTAATTCTTTTCGATTCGATTGATCGATGAATACAAAAGAGAGTCCTGTGTAGTTTTTGATGACGAATCCGTGGACTTATTTTAGTTTATGCGGAACCTCTTCTCATCATTTTAAATTTCAAAAATCAGTTAACAAAATTCTGTTAAGTATATTGAGTTCTTGAAAAAAAAGTCTAATATTAATACCAAAACAGGTGTCATGTTTTTTATAGTAGACTGTTTTTACAATGAACACATACACACACAGACATACATCCTTTATTTCATTAAATTTAGACTAAAATTAATTGTGAAATAAGTGAATATTGGAATGATGAATTTCTTACACATTACCGTTAACTATGTACTATGTAGATAATGAAATATTTCAAACTAATTGCTATTGTAGGCATTTCATTTGTGCAATAGTGTTAACATTATACACACATACTTATAAATAACAACAACATATATTATAAGCAGTCTTACGTTTCAGCTCCTAAATTTGTAAAAAAAAAACACTCTTAGCAAAAAATTGTTAAAACATTTTGATGGGTGAGGATTAAGAGATTTAGTAAAAAGTAGTAACTTTCCAATTGTAGTAAAGATTTTTCATTGAAACACTTATATGTAAGATAAGGGAAATTTTGAAAGAATTTGCAATTTTGATATTTTTTAACAATATTTACATTTACTTTATAAATACCAAAAACAAAAACAACATTTGCACAACATTTTTCACTTTTTTAATTAGACAGCAAAGCAGACTGTCATTTTTGTAAATAACCATTTTTGTATGTAGCAAACATGATAGAATTAATGAAAATTATAACGCAAGACTCATACGCCTGCAGCAGCAAAAAGTAGTGCTGGAGAAGAAGAATATTATTCCAAAATGCTACAAAAACCGCTACGTCAGACATAGGAAATAAATTCATAAAAATTATTTATTTCTGAAATCCGGTCAGTACATCTGAGAAGCTGAAAAAAAGTATTTTTAATAATATTTTCCACTAAGTTCTTTATATAGCAAATAACTGAAAAAGTGATACTCAACTGATTTATAATTTTTGAAAATATTTTGTAATTACTAAAACAATTTTTTTAATTTCCAAATTTGCTCTTCCTGCAAATAATATGCTTTCTGCATCACTTTCTATTGTAATAATTTTACTAATAGTTTGTGTAAGAAATACGGTTGAGCAAAGTCGTATAAAAAGCAAGAGACAGAGCCAGAATAGGCGCTTTCGATTCGCCACTTCACTTCGATTTCTTTGTGCTTTGCTCCCTCGGTATGAAATGACCAACTAAAAGTAACTCATTGAAGTTATTTTAGCTATTGTTATTGAAAATTCACTCTTCATTTGATTATACCAATCAACTGAATTTAACCCAGTTGTTTGTTCGATTTCACACTAAAGATTTAAATTCTCCTTTCATTTTATTTTAAATTATTTTGTTTACATTAAAATGCATTTTTAAAATTGGTTGAGTTTATTCGCATCCTAAGATGAATATGAATTAGAAACAATGTTTAGAAAAATGTTATCGTCTGCACTGTTAACATTGTTACTCCCTTTACTACTTCAAACGAAAAATATTTTGATGAATGGGTTTTCGCGGGAAATTTAAAATAAAAAGTCTTACTATTTTTTACCCACAGTAATATTTCTCATATTTTATGAAATCTTTCAATAATAAACATAAGATAGTGCAGAAGCAACTTTAGCGAAACGGGAGAAAATTTCTCCTTGTCGATAACAATTTAAAAAAACAGTGAGAGTGTTGTTAAGTCAATACAGTGAAGACCAAATTAATGGAAATAAGAGAAATAATTGGAAACTTAAAAATATATAAATAATTATAATTAGTAAAGATTACACTGCCATAGATGAAAGCGATTAAATAACGGGTGATTTTTTAAGAGCTTGATAACTTTTTTAAAAAAAAAAACGCATAAAATTTGCAAAATCTCATCGGTTCTTTATTTGAAACGTTAGATTGGTTCATGACATTTACTTTTTGAAGATAATTTCATTTAAATGTTGACCGCGGCTGCGTCTTAGGTGGTCCATTCGGAAAGTCCAATTTTGGGCAACTTTTTCGAGCATTTCGGCCGGAATAGCCCGAATTTCTTCGGAAATGTTGTCTTCCAAAGCTGGAATAGTTGCTGGCTTATTTCTGTAGACTTTAGACTTGACGTAGCCCCACAAAAAATAGTCTAAAGGCGTTAAATCGCATGATCTTGGTGGCCAACTTACGGGTCCATTTCTTGAGATGAATTGTTGTCCGAAGTTTTCCCTCAAAATGGCCATAGAATCGCGAGCTGTGTGGCATGTAGCGCCATCTTGTTGAAACCACATGTCAACCAAGTTCAGTTCTTCCATTTTTGGCAACAAAAAGTTTGTTAGCATCGAACGATAGCGATCGCCATTCACCGTAACGTTGCGTCCAACAGCATCTTTGAAAAAATACGGTCCAATGATTCCACCAGCGTACAAACCACACCAAACAGTGCATTTTTCGGGATGCATGGGCAGTTCTTGAACGGCTTCTGGTTGCTCTTCACCCCAAATGCGGCAATTTTGCTTATTTACGTAGCCATTCAACCAGAAATGAGCCTCATCGCTCATCGGACACGGACGCGAAACACATTTCGAACCGAACACTGATTTTGGTAATAAAATTCAATGATTTGCAAGCGTTGCTCGTTAGTAAGTCTATTCATGATGAAATGTCAAAGCATACTGAGCATCTTTCTCTTTGACACCATGTCTGACATCCCACGTGATCTGTCAAATACTACTGCATGAAAATCCTAACCTCAAAAAAATCACCCGTTAATAAGCAGAAACATTCAACACTTTATCAAATTAACCAATATGTATAACCAATATTTATATGTATATTTATATAAATTTTAACATTAGACAAACACCAGAATGAGTTTTGCTGGAGTATATAGTATTTTTTGTAGGGGAACTTGGTTTTTTTATTGGAGATTTTATGAAATGAGAATCGTAAAAGCATGATTAGTGAAATGCTCAGAGGAATAGTTAATTTTAATAAGAGATTTCTTGGAATTTATTGATTTTTTTTTAAAAGTTGGTAATATTTTTGATAGTCAATTTTTAGTGATTATTATTTAGATAAGATATGAATAAGTTCATAAAATATATATTTTAAAACTTAATTGAAATAATAAGGCTCCGGGTTTCGAGAAATCCTATTCGCAACTGTTATCCATCGCTTTTTTAAACATTTTCTCTTATCTTTCACAAGTTATACATAGATATGTATATCAAACCCTTGACTTTATTTATGTATTTTAGTTAGCTCTTTGACTACCGGTGTATTCGAAAATCTATCTTTGGGACAGCTAAGGCTAGTTATTTAGACATGCGAATTTACTATTTAGCTTTAAGGAGGTATTCTTATCTTAAGGATGCTGGACCCACCATGGAATCACATTTGCATTACTTTAGGATGGTGCATATTTTTCACGAACTTGGTAATCCCCCCCGTTTACTTCACACTCCAGCATGACGCTGATAAAATTGTCCACGTTTATTGGGCCAGCCAGGTCTTCTATGACGGCGCGTTCTCGTTGCCATCGCACACATTCAAAGAATGTCTGTGTTCTATCGCATCGCATCACATGACGGCTCTTCGACTGTTCTTTTGGGTCTTTCATTAGTCTGGTCGTCCATTTGCCGCTACTCTCATTTTCTCGTTGTATATTTCTTTATTTCTTCAATTGCGCTTTTGATATATTCGGATGTTGTCTTTAGCACCCACAGCTTTTTCCTTTCATATGTCAGATAGTCAATTGGGACATTACCGCTTATAACTAATATTGTGTCACCTGACACTGTTCGGTAAACTAATACAACTCTAAGGGTTGCGGTGAACTCTGGCTACTACCAGGAGCCAGGTTATTCAGGTCCAGTCTTATACCCAGGTCGTTTGCATACTTATTTCGAGGTGTATGTGGTTTTAGGATAGCGTCGTAGGTGATGTTAAACAAGTGTGGGCCTAGAGGAGGACTCTTACCTCCACACCACAGCCTTGAAGCGTCGATCAGTCGCCAGCAACACCATTCTTTTGTATTTATGCCATCTTTGCTGTGCAGCTTCTACACTGTCAATGACACATTTTATAGCATTTAGAGTTGATCAGCCGGGTCTAAAGCCGTGTTATTTAAGAGGGAGTCCCCCAGCTACGTTGATAGCCGCTTCGAGCCTGGATTTAAGTAGCCTTTCATAGTGCTTTGCCGCTTTATCAAGCATGCATAGTGGACGGTATACTGATGGCAATCTTTTCTCTTTCTAATTAGCACCAAGCGTTGCTTTTTCCAGAGGTCCGGTTTCGAAGCAGCTGCAACGATTATTGCCAAGATTTCTGCTGAGGTCCCGTCCGGTACTGGTTATTTGTTGATCTTGAGCTTGCCAAATTACAACTCTTCGAGGGATCTACGATATTTTTTGACTACAAATAAACTGCTGCTTTTTGTTTGCTGTGGGAAGCCTTAGGTATTGATTTTTGACAGGCTCTTGTTAAATTAAACATTGAGTGCTCGAGAATTTTCCTTGCAATTTTGAGGAAGCTGTCAGATGGGTTCTGATTGTCTATTGCGGAGATTAATTTCGAAATATTTAGTTTCGAAGTGTTCCACTTTTGTGTTCCCATACTTTTTCTGTGCTGTTTAGCGTTTCTTCCGAAGTAAACGGGAGAAGATATGCCAACGGAGCTGTGGTGGCCATTAAGCCGTTCAAATTATAAATGGCATAAAATTATCTGCATAACATCATGTCGTTCTTCATGGTAAATGCTTTATTGCAAGGATCAAACTTTTAATTTCACTAGTGGATATAATCTATTAAGACACTAATTTGACACAAACCATAAATTTTTGGGAGATATTTTTGAATATTTTGTCGAAATATGAAAAAAATAGAAATTTAAATTGCTGAACCAGAACACCCCTAAATTTCAGCCATCCGCTATTTTAAATGTTAGGTTTAAATTAAATTCGGAGTTTTCTTTCAATTTAAATTATTTTCCATAAAAGAAGTAGGGTTTTTTCATATTTTTGCAAAATCTGGATGGATACTTTTGATGGAAGATATTTTTTTTGTTTGTTTTATAATATAATTTTTTTATTGTTTATGTTTTATTATTATTTCATAAAATTATATTATGACCTTTGATTGTATTGTATTTTTTATATAAAAAAATAACCAAAATAATTACGAATTTCAACTAATTTTTATAACTAACGGTGCTTCACTTTGTTGGCTCATCAACACTCCATAGTTCAATTGAAAACAGTCTTTCAACTGAGAAAACAAAAAACAATAAATATAATATTGAAACTTAGGTAGTAATTGCACAAATTAAATTTAAATTAGGCAAAAATCCATGCAGTTATTTGTAAGTAAGCTCATTATCATTGAAAAAATAAATTATATAAAATTATAAAAACATTTAAAGCACATTTAAGCCAAAAAAAAAAAAATATTAATGAAAAATTGTTGAACATAAAATAAAGAAAAAATTGTAAATATAAAACAAGTAGCAGTTGTTTACTAAGAAACACAAACGAAACAAGGAAATTAATAAATAAATTTAAAAATAAATGAAAATTAACATTAACTAATTTTATACACAAAACGAATTCACCCATGCATTATTAGTAAAATTTTACACATAAGTCAGTACCTAAAAGAAATTATTAAAACTATTCTTAACAAAATAACAAAAACAAAAAACTATGAAACAATTACTAATTAATAAATAATTTAAATAAATATAAATTAGCTGATGTAAACAGGACGAAAAGTCCTTGCAAATGTTAACAGATACTAAAACTCAAACTCTATAATTATTAAGTGGCTAGAAGAATTCAAAAAAAATATTAATTTAAAACAACAACAAAGTAACGAAAGAGTAGCGCAAAATAAATGTACTGTAGCAAATAGACGATTTCAATACAAAACAAATATATAGAGCATAAAAAATTTAACAAATGATAATTTATGATAAATAATTATAAAAATATTTAACTACAAAAAATTAATAAAAACAAAAGGGAAAAAAACGAGTATGCATAAGCAAAGTACTTAAGTTTACACTTAGCGCATTTAAGTTTTAAATAAGATTTACACTAAGTTTACACCAATTACAATTAAAATGTTTCAGCAAACAGTAAAAAGAAGAAAAAAAGAAGAAAAAAAAAACAAATTACTATGTAACAATTAAAAAACAATTTCGACTAAAAAATGTTTCAGAAATTGCTGTAAAATTGACTTAAAACCCGAAACTAATTTGTCTAGGCAAGAAGCCGTTGATGAAGTTGAAGTTATTGTATATGTTTAGCAAAAGTGCCGGAGCAGGGCCTAGTTAATGAAGTTAAAGCGAACTCAAAGTACTCTCAAAAGTGAGTTCAAAAACATACTTCACCACGGTGTTGAATATAAAAAAAAAACAAAAATGCAACAGTAAAATGCAAAACAAACACAAACTATTTAATAAGTTATAAAACAATTGAGGTTTAAAATAAGTAAAAATAATTAAAATACAAAACGAAATAAACAATGAATTTTAAAACACAAAACTCGATTTCACTCAATTTATTTGTAGGAAAGATTAATGGAATGGTGAGTATAAAAAAATAAATATCATTTTTTGTATATAAAAATGCATACAATAAAGAAAAAAAAAATTTTTTAAGTATTTGTGAATAAGTATTAAAATATTGCTTGCAATTTTCTGAACAAGAAAACCAAACTTTTAAAGCATCAAGAAAACAAATTTCAAACACTTTCAAGCTAAGTTTACGAAAACCTCTAAAAAAATGTGTATGCAGCCATAAAGCAAAATCCAATTTATTTTATTGAAGCGCCAAATTCAGACCTTTCATTTGACACCTCAATCATCAAAATCGGTGAAGAATTGACGAAGTTACGCCAACTTAAACCAAACAACCTAAACTACATGCACATACACACGCACACACACACGTACGAGCGCAGCAAATTTTTCCGTCCGCTTAAATTGACGATGAGTGCAGCGAAAACACTCACTTACATATTTATAATTATAAAAAAGACAATTTTGTATTGTTTGATATAAAGCAATCGTGCTACGTTAGTTTTACCGCTCTTTGTAACTACCTAAACTAAAACAAAAATATTGTTAAATTGTAATAAACACGCATGCATATACATATACACACTTTATATTATGTCTAAAAAATAAAAACGTTAGAAATATATTTATTTGTTGTCTGTTGAATGGTTGTTTTATTATTGAAAATGATGCAGAATTTCATTACCTTTCATTTGACACCAAAATTATCAAAATCGGTGCATAATTGCCGTAGTTATGCCGAAAAATCACTTACATGTACTATCTGGCACACACACGCACGCACACACATGCAGCACGATCGCTGCGATTTTTACATTTTCTCAAATGCCCGATTTGCACCAGGCACCCAGAAATGCTCATAACATAGCAGGTGGCTGCTGCGAAAAATTAAAATTTTCGTTGCATACCCAAAAGGCGCAAGTAAATTTTTCATTTCCTCTCGCTGCCGGAAGCGTTTGTACGCTGAGGTTAATTGCGCATAACTAAGCGAAAACTCAACCGTTAACAATGAATTTGGTGTCAAATGAAAGATAAGTTTTTCAGCTTGCTATGGGTGCCATTTTCAGCACTCCTATTAATGCGAGAACTGCGTTTTCGTACTATATGCGTTTACATATTTTTGAGTGGCAAAAATGATAGATGAAACTTTTCCATTGAACTCATTATTAGCTGGTGTCCAACCCTTTCATTTGATACCTCAAACGTTGTTTCAAACATATATTTGGCGAAGTTATGCTCAATTAAGTTTGTCCAGTCAGCGCTTCCGGTGCAGTGGCGAATTTCTTGCGCCTTTCGGATATGCAACGAAAATTTTAGTTTTTTGCGGCAGCCACCTGCTATGTTATGAGCATTTCTGGGTGCCTGGTGTAAATCGGGCATTTGAGAAAATGTAAAAATCGCAGCGATCGCGCTGCATGTGTGTGCGTGCGTGTGTGTGCCAGGTTGGTACATGTAAGTGATTTTTCGGCATAACTACGGCAATTATGCACCGATTTTGATAATTTTGGTGTCAAATGAAAGGTAATGAAATTCTGCATCATTTTCAATAATAAAACAACCATTCAACAGACAACAAATAAATATATTTTTAACGTTTTTATTTTTTATACATAATATAAAGTGTATATATGCGTGTTTATTACAATTTAACAATATTTTTTTTTTTAGTTTAGGTAGTTACAAAGAGCGGTAAAACTAACGAAGTACGATTGCTTTATATCAAACAATACAAAATTGTCTTTTTCATAATTATAAATAAGTGAGCGTTTTTTCTGCACTCTAGCATAGGAATAAAAAATAGTAGACTGGTGTAAAAGTAATATTAGAAAAAAAATAGTGGTAAAAAAGTGGTATTATTAGGAATCAAAAATAAGACTCTCTATTGATAGGTGATACAAATCACAAGTAAATGAAAGGAATAATATTACGAAATTTAGTGCTACAGAATATAAATAAAGTCTTATTAGGTTAGGCATTATTTCCACTGATACTGTCAAACAGGGAATACGTGTGTATAATAACATTCAACATTGCATATTATAACATGGTCTCGGTTCGACGACATCAAATGACAGCTCAATATCTTTCGCATCTATTCGTTATTCATATCTTCGGTGTCATTCTCCATCTCTGAGCCACGTCCCTCACGTATGCGCTTCAATTTACGCTTAAGCGTCATTATGCCTGTAATGAAGGAAATGGAAATGGAAGGATGAAAGATTTCCTTTATCATAATTTTCTTCGCACTATTTTACTTACATTTAATAGCCTGGAAAGCTTTTGCTGACGTGCAGGAACTATCTGAGCCAGACGAATTTGCTAGAGAGCTGATCTTTAACTTCTCCTGCGCTAATTTTACTTCCATATAGGCCTTTTTTAGTGTTTTAAAGTGACGATGTTCACTTGAGTCCTTCAGCAAGATGCATCTGTACAAAAACAAAAGTTCTTATTAGAGTTTAGTTGTCTACTTTTACTATTAACATATATACTTTGCTGCTGATCCTTCGCCCGAGCAGTCCAACGGCGAAGAATGATAAATCTGGTGGTAAAAATACTGCAGCACTGGCGAATTCCAAATGGACAGGCCGTACCACAGCCAAATTGTAACATTTAACATTATTTTAAAATTTTTGGCAAACAACGTAGGAACTAAATATTTAAATGGTAGCAAGCTGATGAATACATGGGACCTGCAAATAAAAAGACGATGAAGTATTTATACTCAAAAGAAAGAGATACAAAATTTAAAACTACGCGCTTTTGGAAGAATAATTTCGCTTTAAGCTGAAATTTGGTTGAAATTTAGTATTCAAAATTATATCTTCCGATTACTTAGTTCTTATCATCCCGATTACATACCACGAAGCGATGCGTAGTCCCAAAAACACTTGAAACAATAAACGGCTGCCTTTCGAATTAATTAAAGCCAGCAGAAAAAGAGATTCCGTAAGTATATTGTAGACGCCTAAGCTGAGATTCAGACCCACAAAGTAGTTTTCATATCTGAAAAAAATTATTGTTCAAAAGTATTTGACTATAAATTAAGTATCACAAAATAATATACAAAGCTTTAAACATACTTGTAGACATCAATAGCTCCCAATGCAAGCAAGTACAGCGTCTTCGAGCAAGCCTCTAGATAATCGGATTCCTTGAAATCCAATATGGCGTTATGTAGGTTAAATGTTATGATGAATAGCGAATAAAATTGAAATTTTTCACATTGTTGTGATTTGTAAAAGATCATGTTCTCTGATGAATAGAACAATGAGTAGCGTCCTTGATTCTTGAACAGTTGCGGTAACAACATAAATTCATTGTAAAAATATAGAAAGAGTGTGCAAGCGGCATAAAAGGCAATGTTCCACACGGATCGCGCAAATTGTTTACGTTTGTAGAATTTTATATTGGATGTTTTTAGAAAAACCTGCAAGTATATTTACGGAAATTAATTAAAAACAATTTAATGTATGTAAAAAGTAAAGAATTATCATATGCTACAACAACAATATTACAAAAAAGAGTTTTAATTTTTTCATTACTTTTCCCACTCATGTAAATAAGAATTAAATTTAAATATGTCATGTAAATTCTTATCAGGATTTCTTTTTTATTTACATGATTTATTTAAATTTATTTCTCTCATGCAAGTATCAAGTAGTTATTAATTTCAATAATAATTTATCTTATGCAAATAAAAATAAATTCTCATTTACACGACTTAGTTTAATTTATTTCTCTCATGTAAGAATCTGGCAACCATTTATTTCAACGAAAAACACGACCTCGCCAACAGCTGTTTTATATTGTTTAAGCTCTGCTAAAATGCATGAAGCAAACAGCTGATTAACCTAGCGGCGCCGTTACCTTGGGTCACAAATACTAAAAACAAAACAAAACGAAAGAACACATGCAACAAACAAGAAACAAAAAATCTCAAAAAATAAAAACTCGCATGCTATTTTTAGTAACTACAGATAAATCGCTATGCATACCAGGTGCACATGCATGTTAAAACATGTAAGATGTATGAATATATGCAACAGCCTACCTCGAATATTTTATAGAATCCAATGAAGCCTCCGGCGAATAATAAAAATATCCAAAACATAGCGTTGAGCAAATAATTCAAGTCCACATGCTGCATTAATGCATCGAACCGGTCATTTGTGATGAAGTATTTTAGCGGCAGAAAGAAGTTATAAATGTCCGCCCAATAGTCGGGCGGACCAGGCTTCATGTCCAATATAGATGTCATGGTTGCTGCTCCGATTCACACAATATCAACAAATACCTACGCGTTTTCACTTATTATTCAACTATTTTAAACGTTTTACATTTTTTACAAGTTATAAATAGTTTTTGTGGGATTAAATATATTGTGCCACCACAAAAATTAACTTTACAAGTCCCGTTTTTTTCACTGCGAGTAATTTTTCGTTCTCTTTTCCACGCGCATTGACAGCTGCAATGAGTGTACGCAGCGCTGCCATA
Organism: Bactrocera correcta; assembly: GCA_027475135.1. Lineage (NCBI taxonomy): Eukaryota > Metazoa > Arthropoda > Insecta > Diptera > Tephritidae > Bactrocera > Bactrocera correcta. The sequence goes on from CM050326.1 coordinate 53,795,482, forward strand.
TCAAATGTATTAATGTAGTAATAGACTTATTGTTTTTAAACTAAATTTTAATTACATAAAAATAAAACAATTTTTTTCTTTAATTCAATCAAAGTATGAAAAATTTACGTTATTGTAAATAATTATTTATTATAAATGATTTTATTTAAAGGGATTTAAATCTACGAATATACGTAGCGACAAATCTTTTAGTTAGCATACTTTTAGGTTAAAACTAATAACGGGAAGTCACTATTCGTTTTTGTTGTTATTTTTAAACTGTCATTATATTAAAATATATCAATGGTGGACTCGTCGACTTGGTAATAAGGAAGTGGAAGTAATAATGTTTTAACAAACTACACAAAACTTTTAACAGCTAATATTAAATTTACGTCAGAGGAAACTTAGCACACTTCCTTCAAGGAAAGTGCGTATAATCTGTTTGTGCGCGTGTATCTGCAGAAATTAATGGAACTTTCGTCTTCATTTGGGAATAACATTGGCAAGGTCATTTTATTTACGTGATCTAATAAAGAAGATGATAGATAAAAATCTCAAATATGGTTTTATTGCTTCATCAATATTCCCTAACCCAACAACGAGTTATCTTCATCATTTCGAAACGGATTTTCCACATTGATTATCTCATTTTAAGACTTCTGAAAATATTACCTTACGTTTGCTGACTATTTAAAGAATATTTCGGTTATATAGGGTGGGCCATCTAACGTTTTAAATTTGAATTATCTATATTTCAACATTAGAAACGTCAAATACCATTCGGAAAGTGACAGATATTCAGTAAAAAGTCTAAAAATTTACGAAATGGGTCGCTATTTACTATTCTACATTTCGCAGATTGGGCACAAGATCAATTGACCGGGGTTGGTCAATTTTAGCGAAAAATCATCTTTTCGGACGAGGCTCATTTCCACCTCGATGGTTACGTTAACAAGCAGAATTGTCGCATTTGGAGCACAGAAAACTCGCACGTAATCGTCGAGAAGCCAATGTACCCAGCATGGTGCGGATTTTGGTCTGGTGAAATCATCGGCCCATTTTTCTTCGAAAATGAAGAATGAACCACAACCATCAATGGTGAGCGATATCGCGCAATATTAATCGAATTTTTCTTCAAGCAAATTGAAGAGGCAGACTTGAACAACATTTGGTTCCAGCAGGACGGCGCTACGTGCCATACTGCAAACGCTACACTCAATCTTTTACGCTCTATCTTCGAAATTTAAAATTTTATATGGCCCACCCATAGTTAAATGCTGTAACAAAATATTTATTATTGAAGGAGTTGTGTTTATTTAAGGGGATTCGTTTTTTCTGACTTACAAGTGGATATAGCCAGTTAATCTCTGAAACTTCTAAAATCAATACAAAATTTTAAAATTTATATTTTAGTCACTAGTTCATTTGGTCAGAAAAGAAAAGAATATCTAAAAATAAATATCTAAATAGTATAAATTTAAAATTAAAGACATTTTAAATAGTTTATTAAATTATATTTTTGTTAAAAATACGCATAACAAAACAACGTTTAATAAAAAATTATACAGTTATAAAGGAAAATATACATACATGCATATATCAAGTATTATATTTTATACTTTCATTGAAATACTTTACAAAGTTAATATTTATTTAGTAATAAAGTAATTGTAATGCAAAAAGTTCGTCACTTAACATTTACACTAAAAAATTGCGTAACTACACCAAAATGTTTTTTTTTTTGTTTTTACTTAAATATTTATTATTTCTTACGTATTTTTAAATAAATTTAATTTTAATTTAAATGCAATCATTGCATCGACAATATAAATAAGCGAAATACACACATACATACAATTATACTTACAAACACACAAAAAAATATAAAATTTCTAATTGTTTAACCAAAATTTACTGCACACATACAATCAAAATTTTACGTACACTTGTACATGCGTTTAACAATTTAGATACTTGATATAATATATATTTAAAACTTATTACATAAGGAATTAAGTAAATATTTAGCTTCGTGTTACCTTAAATGTTATTTAAATTTTAGTTTTAGCTTTAACTTTTGTTCATTTTTGTGTTTACGCTGAAACCCATGCCAACACAGGTACCATTAAGTTTGAAGGTTTCTACGCTGCGCTTAGAATCTCCCGTATCCACGCCGCGTTCGAAGTGATTTTGTCGTACATTCTCGGTCGCTCGACGCCGCTCGGTCCACAAGCAATACGCCAGGATGAGACACCGAGCAATGCCCATTGATTTGTGCCCGGTATGAGGCACTGCACAGGTGCACCGGAATACTCTTCTTGCTGTTGGCGAAAAGAAATCAATAAAAATGTATTACATGTACAAAATAAAAAGAGGAAAATTATATTATACTATATGGATATACGAAAGGGAGATGGAGTCATGTATAGAAATTCACGCAAGTACGGAAAGATCTCAGATCGGCCAGAAAAGATTATTTTACATATGGCTCAAGCAGCTCACGACTTCCGGTCTTAGACCAAGTATCCTCTGAGTAGCCAAAGAACAACCGTTTGAAGGCGAGCTAAAGTGAGAAGGCGAACCATCCCTCCTAAGGGTTGTGTGCTGGGTTTTCAACCCGCCAGCTAAAAAACACCCCGGATGAAAAATTATCAATAGCCTTGGATTAAAGACAATGTTTTCCACTCGCAGCCCGATGGAAGTGAAGGACGCTAGGGCAAGGAAGAGGGCGGCTGTAGCGCGCTTATGGCGACTGCCCTTGTCACGATGTAAAAATTGTGCTTGGCGATTAAAAATGGGTTGGCAAACAAGGCATCTTTGGCACAACAATTCGAAAATTCAGCATCCATACCAAAACCTCTATGTCCGGTGAAAGCAGAGGAACAAGGAGACCTCCACTTTGTTGGAGGGTTCTGGTGGAGAAGAACCTAACTGTACCTGGTATTTTGAATTGGCGCCAAATAGCGAAAAACAAAGAAACGACTGGCGCGCTGTTAACTACGCTATAATCCCTTAAGCAGTGTATATACCAGTAAGAAGAAGAAGAAATTAAATTATGTTATTGTACCATATATAGGTTTGTACTCACTGACCTTTTTTTTAAATTGGAAGTAAAACAATATTTTCGAGTATATAAAAAATTGAATTAATGTACAAGTTCGGAGCTCTGTAGGTAGAAAATACTATCCCAAAATAGTATATTTTACCTAACGTCGAACGTTATTTACAAGTTATTAACCCAAAACAATACGCATTATTTTGAGATAATTGCTTTTATACTTTTCATAACAATAGTAAAAACCTTATTTTAGATTCATTCATTTAAAAACAAAACTTAACAACTAAAAACGCGTAAATATTTTTGTTTGTGTGGTAAAAATCCTTTATGCTCATCCCAAAAGATAAAGGTTTGGAAATACCTTGAAGATATGTCAAGGTCAAACTAATGTAAACAAAAATTGCTTAATCGCGAGAATAAATGCATTTATAAATATATATGTATGTGTATGTGTGCATCACTGAACAAACATGTTTACTATATCCTGCCTCACACCCTCCTTCAACTCTAGATGCCACTTTTTATGTCTATAAAAGCCATACACGCTTTCGTAGAGCAGCATTACACAACAAGCACTCGAACAGAGCAAACGTGTTATAGAAAATTATAAAAATAAATAATAATATTCGAAGCGACTTATTATTTAAAATTCATAATGTCCCAACGTAAAATTTTAAAAGTTTCTTACCACGGAAAACGTCAGTTAATCCGTTATAAGCTGGGCAGCACTTATGATGAAATTCTTAAGACGAGTAAGTATACGGAACAAGAACATTCAAATATTTACTATATAATCTATCATATCACTAAATAAACTTTATTTTTTCCTTCCAGTTATGCAACACTTCCAGATTCCATGCAAACGCAAATCAGCAACATCTCTCAAGCTTACCAATGAAGCCGGAAAAGTATTTAGTAAACGTCAACTCAAAAACTATCTTTTACTGTTTCCGAACCCCAAAAATACATTCCATTTACAAAGTAACCAACAAACGACAGAAAGTTCGGGAAGGAAGCTGAGCATATTACCACGAAGCAATAACGCAATTAACACTGTAACCACAAAGCAGCAAAATAGCCGAAAGCGTCAACGCGAAACCGATTACGAGTACGATCCGACCTACCCAACGACACCTGTATTTCGCATGAACTGTTTCGTAGGTGTGTATCCCAGCGAATGTTCACCGCCGCCTACAAAACGTGTCCGTTTCAGCGAATCTTCAAACAGCATCAGAATTATACCTGCGCGATCCGAAACAAAAGAAGTTGATAAAGGTGCACTGCGGCGGACGAGTTCTTTTGTGGGTGAATATCCGCTAATGGCAACACAAGCAACACTAACGGCGGAGCATTTGAAGTAATAGGAGGTCACAAAGAGTATATTACAACGGAAGTTATAGCGGTATTAACTCGCACATTTCCATGTCAAGCTTTCGATTTAAATTTCAATTCTTAATTTAAGAACCCAGTTGTATTAAGGAGCAGGCTAAAAGTCTGAAATTGTAAGTTCCTTACAATCATCATAGAAGATTGTATCTACGTAACTATTGTAGACTCTTCAAAAGCTGCATATATATTATTAATATATTTTAATTAGATAGTTATGATATTAGATTAGGTTAGTTTATAATGTTACAAAAAATAAAGAAAAATTATATATCAATCTGTATATATGTATAACTAAAAAAAGTCGGACTTATGTATTTTTATTCTATATACTGCTATAGACATAAATATGTATGTAAGAAAAAAATCAAAGAAGTTGACCATCCAAAGTCCGTCTGAAAATCTTCGGTGGTTGTGAAAATTCCCTTATAAATATAACCCTTTTTTGTTAGCTACAATCTTATCAGGTATGCGACTACAGTTTCAAATTTGTTCAACCAATATTAGTCAGCAAAGGTAGCACTAGCATACAGGGCGGGGAATAAATATGCATGTTTTTATACTCTTGCTAACTGCTAACTTGGTATGCGAGTTCCTCAATACAAAAAATACGAGTTCGTAGATGGGCGTAATCGGAGCACTGCCGCGTCCACAACTTATCGCATTAGCAAGGGGTAAATTTTTTTGAAAAAATGGGCGTTGCCTCGCCCTTTATTGTACATATCTCCTCAACCAATAAAGCTATAACCAAGTATTATAAGAAATCCTACTGGCAGTGTGTGAAATTTTCGAGAAATCGAATTTTTTTTGTTCCATTATCGAATAGTAAAGTGTACACGGTAGTAAACATTCTCTCAAATTTTGAAATCCAAATTCAAATTATTACGGTCGCTACAGCGTTTCTTGCAGAAACAGAACAGAGTGAGGGACATGGCGACTCCAATCTTAATCGCGTTTTTCTCAGAATGGTTTTTTTCATAACGGTTTTCACTCTCAAAGAAAGAGATTTTTTAAAATATCTAGTTTCAATTTGGAGAAAATATTTTTAACGTCATTCGCTATCGCGCTATAGAAGCTTTTATTTATATATTTTTTGAAATCTTCATATTTTTTCTATGGAAAACAGTCGAAAAATGGTCAAATTCAATACTTTTTGTTCAAACCGATAACAACTTTTCTAGAGGTTAATAGTCTTTTTGGAAGTTTTGTTTTAGATAAAAATTGTGGCCGCAATCGTGGACATCGTACCGGACTTTTTTTTACTTGTCATTTCAAAAATTTATTTAACAATATTTATATTATATTTAATTAAAAAATTATTAGTTAATTTCAACATTAAAAAAATCGCGAAAATCAGTGATTTTTCAATGGGTCACACTGAGACGATCCCTTAAAACGGACGATAACGCTGCTCAGTCCCCACAAAACTCAACTTTTTACTAACTACTAAAAGCCCGATAAATAAATTACTTAATACGCCAGAGACATTAAAATTTTATGGGAGCCTGGGCAAAAATTGGCCCACTTTTTGGTGAAAGCGCATATATCGGGACCTGACCAACAGATTTTGACAGAATTTAGTATGTAACATTCTTCATATTCCTATGCCACAGTGCGAAAATGAGCGAAACCGGACTACACCCACACCTTCTTGATATGTAAGAAAGTTTTAAGTTCTATTTGATTCAGTTTCCAGTGTAAAAATCTAGAATTCATTAATATAACGAGAACAAATCTGCACCAATAATTATTTTAAAGTATGCAATCTTATAACCAAAATTTCCTAAATCCAGCCAAAACTGTTCAAGCCCTCCAATACCGGAAATATGGACACCAGTATCTAATCTTAACTTTTGACCAAAAATTTCGGTCAATGTATGGGATACACAAACGAATTTCAGAGAGAATCCTTTCCTGGCAATATCAACTCTGTGCATCAAAAATGTGTTGCCCATATATCTAATCTATGGCGAAAGTTTTACCAAAAAATTAGATTTTTTTTCTAAGTCTGAGAAAAAATTTTATTTTTTTTATTTTCTTCGTTCAAAAACGTAATTTATATGGATATGTTCAAATGGAATATTTTCAGTTTTTTTTTTTTTAATTTTAGATGAACTAATAATAAGTTATCCTGTCCACGGCGAGAGCAGTTTTTTTATGAGACACCCAGAGAGATGAGGTATCAACGGCTGAATTTTCAACATTTTTCTATCAAAATTTCAGGAGACATTGTTCAAATATGCACCTTTGATACTTTTTACTTTTTGAAATATATGATAGTTTACATTAAAAAAAACTCGTAAATTCCTTAATCAATACTCTCTTCATAAAGCATATAAGACAAAAAATTACTCAGAGGTGGCTTAAAAATTCCTGGTTTCATAGCTGCCGATAATTGGTCTTCAGAAACTCCTGATTTGAATTCATGGAACTACAGTTTGTGTTCAGAGTTAGAGTGGTGGTGGAAAACATGGCCTGTCGAACAACGTCGTCAATACGAATAGAAACTGTACATGCTGCCGTTCCATTCGTCCGTCGAATCGGCTGAAAGTTTGGGTGGAAGCACAAAGTGACCATTTCGATTAAAGTTTTGAACATAGTATGTTTATTGTAAAATAAAATTACCCTTATTAAAAAATATACTACAGTTTAATTTTATCACGGCCTGAGCTTGAAACAATATTTAGGGCATTACTAAATAAATAATCACGTGACGAGTTTAGTCGATTTAATCATATCTGTCTGTCTGTCTGTATATACGAACTAAAATTTTGTACACGTTCTACAAACTAACCTATCAAAATCAGGTAAAGGTAAAGATCTTTATATGCCCGTTTATGCGATATAAAGCATTGATGGTTACTCTTTTTTGGGAGAATTTTAAAATAATGATTTAAAAATTTGGATTGAATCTAAAAATATTTATCAAAACCACCACTGACATTCCAAAATAGCAATATTTGTCAAAATCTGTTAATTCGAAACTAATCAATCATGATATCGGATTCAAGAAAATTATAATATTTTTTCTTAATTTAAGGGTGGTGGGATCAAAGCTCATAGTTAAAACTATCAAAAATAATATTAATCAAAAATCTTAATCACCCAATCTATATCGCTTATGTCATTTTAATATTTTATATAAATAGATATTTTACGATCATTAAAGTCCATACCTAAAATCATATTTTTATATTAAAATATACATATGTATATAGTTTTTAAATATGAGCTGTAAATAAATTTACCGACAGACTAAGAAACTAAGGGAACTGGCTACTTAGGCCTTCGTCTCTTATGTTACCTTTTGTACTCACTAACGTATCTTCTACTAGGGAGTAAAAAATATTTACAAGCGTATACAAAATAGAAAAAGTTAATTTAATGTCCAAGTTCGGTGCTTTGCAGGCAGAAAATACTGTTCAATAGTATATTTTACCTAACCTTAAAAGTTGTTTACAAGTTATTAATGCCGAACAATAAGTATTTTCTTAACTAACATAAAAGCGGTGTATATGCCAGTAAAGAAGAAAAAGACTTTACATAACAATAGTAAAAAACTTATTTTGGACTAAATTATTTATAAAGAATACCTAAACAACCCAACCAAAAGCAATCAAATATTTTTGTTTGTGTGGTAAAAAATCCTTTATGCTCATCCCAAAAGATAAAGGTTTGGAAATACCTTGAAAATACATAAGTCAAGGTCAAACTATGGCATGTAAACGCGAGAATGAATGTATGTACATATGTAAGTGTGTGCACGACTGAACAAACACGTTTACTAATATCCTGCCTCACACCCTCTTTCAACACTACATAACACTGTTTTATGTCTATAAAAGCTGCACGCGCTTCCGTAGAGCAGCATTACACAACAAGCACTCGAACAGAGCAAACGTGTTAGAGAAAATTGTAAAAACAAATAATTATACTCAAATATATTTTGAAAATCGCTGATTATTCTAAAATTTAAAATGTGCCAACGTAGAATTTTAAAAGTTTCTTACCACGGAAAACGTCAGTTAATCCGTTATAAGATGGGCAGCACTTATAATGAAATTCTTAAGACGAGTAAGTATACGGAACAAGAACATTCAAATACTATATAACCAATCATATCACTAAATAAACTTTATTTTTTCCTTCCAGTTATGCAACACTTCCAGATTCCATGCAAACGCAAATCAGCAACATCTCTCAAGCTTACCAATGAAGCCGGAAAAGTATTCAGTAAACGTCAACTCAAAAACTATCTCTTGTTGTTTCCGAACCCCAAAAATACATTCCATTTACAAAGAAAACAGCAGACGACAGCAAGTTCGGGAAGGAGCTTGAGCATATTACCAGGAAGCAATAACGCAATTAACACTATAACCACAAAGCAGCAAAATAACCGAAAGCGTCAGCGCGAAACCGATTACGAATACGATCCGACCTACCCAACGACACCTGTATTTCGCATGAACTGTTTCGTAGGTGTGTATCCCAGCGAATGTTCACCGCCGCCTACAAAACGTGTCCGTTTCAGCGAATCTTCAAACAGCATCAGAATTATACCTGCGCGATCCGAAACAAAAGAGGTTGTGAAAGGTGCACTGCGGCGGACGAGTTCTTTTGTGGGTGAATATCCACTAATGGCAACACAAGCAACACTAACGGCGGAGGATTTGAAGTAATAGGAGGTTATAAAGAGTATGTTACAACGGAAGTTGTAGCGGTATTAACTCGCACATTTCCATACCAAGCTTTCGAGTTAAGCTTCTTCATTTAGGAAGCCGGATAGCTTAATGGCACTGTAAGTCTGGCCATGTCCTACTAGACCTTCGATAAAAGCAAAATATTCTTTAAAGTATTCTTTCTACATGCATAAGTATGTATGTACATTACTGTAGAAGACTCTTCAAAGACTGCAATTGTATTATTAATGTATTTTACTTATGTAGTTAGTTAATATGGAAATCATATTTATGATATAAAATTAGGTTAGTTCATAAATTTTCAAAAATAAAGCAGAATTTTTACTACGTACAAATACATACTTGTATAATTTTTTATACATACATATGTACATACATACATACATACAATAATTTTTATAATTTGCAGCTTTTACACTTGAAATAACTGGAAGATACATACATATGTATGTATGTAAGTATTTTTATCAAGGACTAAAGAATAACTAGTTTTGATTGATTGAACTGATGAATGATTATGAAAATGTTCACGGAACCCTACTGTATACATACATACATACATACATCCATCTATGTCAGATAACTAGTAACTTACTAAGAATTAAAATTGATTCATCAACATTAGTTTACAAGTAGTGGAATACCTGTAGGAAAAGGAATAAATTGTACATACATATACATACATATACATACTATGTAAGTATGTATTATTTGCATGTGGCAGGCATTGTTTTACTTGGTATTGTATATATGTACATATGTATGTATGTATGTACATATGTATTTACTCAGTGATGGTTGAGTGCATTTGAACATACATACATACATGCATACATACATACATATGTATGAATATACACACATGTACAAACATTCGTGAGGTGATAATGACGCATGCATAGGTGTCAGTGATAGTAACGGCTGCCAGCGAAAGGAAAAACAAAAACAAAAATCACCATGAATGAACATGCAGCAACATGTCTGGCGAGCACAGAGAGCGATAATGCGATATTCGAAAAGAGAGTTCCGAATAGAACGTGCTCAAAAGCAAATGCTTCTTTGTGGCGATGGCATGCAGCTGGATGGGATGAATGTATTTTTATTTTGGCACTCGCCTTGCGAACAATTGAATTGAGTTAATTTATTGCCAATGACGTCAGTACACAATTTTTTACACTGAGCAAATAATAATAAATACTATGCGAGAACATGTGCGAGATTGCAATTGAGAATGACGAATAAAATGCTAATAAAAAAGGTAGAAAAATGTACATAAAAATATTTAAGTAATTTTCACTAAAAAATTATAAAGCTTGTCTGGCCTTTTTATCATAGACAAAATTCAAGAACGAGTTTGCCTGAATCCCGGCAGGCAATCGTTGAAAATGTTGCCGAAGTGTTTTGGGAAATCTACCCAAAAAAAAATCTAACCAAACATACCCAAGTATTTGAGTGACGTAAAATGTTCAGTTAAGAGTATACATATATGGATTTACGGGTTTCAAAAAATCGAATTGCCTTATTAAATTCTACAATACCTCTAGGATATTGTTGTTAATTTTCATTTAAGTTGATCCGAGTAATACTTTCGGGGATACAGCCTTGAGAACTTGTGTGCTCTTGGCTAGTTAGGTGCATTTACGTCTTTAAAAGCGTTTTTCTACAAACTGTGTTTTTGAAGACGGTTGGCAAGATTTTTCGAGAACTACTCAACCGATCTTCACGAAACTTTACACAGATCTTTGAGATACAATTCTTAAAGACTTGGACGAAGGATTTTATTTCGATTACAACTTTTTGAAAAAAAAAATAGTGGCGAAATTTTCATTTTAATATAAAAATGTCTGCCAAAAATTCAATTTTCAGTTTTTATTTCTTCATCCAGTTCCTAATTAAGGTTTTAACTAAACCACGTTGTTTTTACTTTAGATGATTCTATAAGGAATTAGCCTTTGAAACCTTGAATCGCACGAAGCCTTCATCCACATCTATTAATCACGATCGCAACGAAAAGGTTAAATATACAATGTTTGAACCATCGTGTTGGTGTAAGACAGATAGCATTTTGGTATACTCGAATTGTTATAATTATTATTTGTTGTAAATTTTTTTTAAATGCATATAGAGGTAGTATTATTTTCTATCAAATCTTTCACAAAAATTTTAAATTCAATTCTTTTCACTTATTTTTTTACAGTGTTGAACTGGTTTCAATTGTTGCATACCATCAACTATCAATTGAAACTTTGCCGCTACAACCTATTCATTTCCAAACTCTGCTATTACACACGGCAACTTTAGTTGCGGCAACTCTTGGTTTATAGGCGAGGGGGCGACGAGGAGAGGAGAATCGCGCCGAGTTTCCAGTGTTCAGCAACTCGCTTTGTGTTCTTATTCGTAACAGTTCGCTGCGACGTTTTTCGGCATTCGTGTCCTTTCTTTCGTAGTACATAGTTGCATTTGCGTATATTTTTTTGAAATTAATATTTTGAATATATTTAAAAAATTTAATTTCATCTTTTGGTAAGTAATTTGCAAATATGTATACAGATATACATAATATAATATAAATATTTTAGAAAATGGAGTATGACAAAAAAATCAAATTAATTAAAGATATTGTGAAATGTATGGAGAAAGCCATACAAGTTGATTCAGACGATAGTGAAAAGGGTGATATATGTGAAAGTCTGTCATATAATCTTTGTATTAATTTTGAATTATAAATAAAATGTATTTCTTAATTGACAGAACTGATTAATATATGTGATAGAGCGGCCCAAATACCTATAAGGAAAAAGAAACGACAATGGGTTAAAATAAAGAGTAGACAATGGGTTAAAGTAAAGTGAAAGAGAATGAGAAAAAAACTCGAACAGAGTTGCGCAACACAAGTTGCTCGTGTGAAGGTAATGGGCGACAGCAAAAGAGAATCGCCCGAGAATTAGCAACTTTTGTTGCCGTGTGTAATGACGGACAAAATAAGCGCCAGACTTAGCGCACGTACCATGAAGAAAGCATTACTCGAGGCTGTCTTGCTGGCACAAAAACTTCGTTATTGCGATTTTTGAGGGAGGATTATACTTTGTTCGCACAAAGCAACTGCATTCTTCTAGCGGCAAATAGAATATGAAGAGAGAGAGAGCGAACAGTCAATGCAATTTGGGAACGATAGCGTATTGTTTACCTACAAACTCATCCCTGTTGTTCACCTGGCGTGTGGACGAACAGCAGAAACTTCTTCTTGTCTGCCAAAACAAAGCTAGTCGTTAAAGTGAACACACGTATAGCTGTAATTTATTGATGGAATAACAGCGAGACATTCGCAAAATTAAATTAAATAATTTTTACATTGATTGGAAAGTAGGTAAAATGGTTGAGGGCGGCAGCTTGATTGTTTGCTATCGGAAGCAAATAAGTAACATACATTACGAGGCCACAAATCGTTACGAACAGATCATTAAGTTGAGTAAGTAAAGCTAACGGAAAATTATTAATACATATGTACTCATACTTCAATGTACATATGTACATACTTATCTATATATACATGTAAATATCCAATTATGTTACTTAATTTTACTTTTATTTCCCCACCAGTTATTCAGCGCTTCAATATTCCCGCCTCGCATGAGACAGCTCTGCTGATCTCCACCGAAAATGGCAGAATTTTTGATAAGCTGCAATTCGACTACTTTCTCACGCTATTCCCGAACCCCAGCATGGTTTTCTACATACGTTATGATTACAATCGTGCAGTCGGCATCTTGCAGTCAACGCAACCACAAGAGGATGTAGCAAAAACAACAATAGAGAGTTGTGATATTCACGTGAAAAACAAAAGTGAGAACCCAGCTGGTGAAGATGATGATCAATGTGCATCGAAGTTTACACCAGTCTATCGTATGAATTGTTTCATCTATGAATATCCCACAGCAGCTATAAAATTAACAAATGACAGCGCTAAGAAGCAGAAAGCTAATGTGAAGAAACAGTCACCGCGTAGCGAATTTGTGAAGCGCGTGAAAAAGCGTTTGCAAATGGGTGAATTGAAAAAGCGTACAATAAAGCCTTTGGCACAAGTAAAGCGCTTTATGAGGCTATAAGCGGGAGGATAAAGAGCTTAGCAATCCATGACTACCGTATTGTTATTTAGAATTAAGATTTATATAATTTGTTTTTCTACAAACAAAATTTTTTTAAATTTTTGGCTGACTGTATACGAATATATTTATATTTATTCTTAGTTATTAAATTAATTTAAATTAATGAACTGATTTAATCATATACTCAAGCAAGCAAAGCAATCAAATAATTGTGTACATACTTATATCACTATACATATTATATAATAGTTTTTACCGCTTAAGTGTTTTATTTAATTATTAATATTTTTTGTAAATCAACTTTTTTTACACTTCATTTTGTATATCAACATTAAAAAACTTATACCAAATAAAATCAAAATATTCAACCTATAAACTGGCAAAAATGTTTGTGCGGAATTTTCTTAAGGGATATCTTTTTAGTGTTTAAGAATGGCGATATGGTAAAAACTTTTAATGCAAACTAATTTGGCACTTCATATGGTCTCTTCATTTAATTTCCTGTGAAATAAATGCTTAATACCTCTACAAAAGCACCCTTTATAAAACATCACAAAAGTTGGTTAAATTGCATTTGATGACCCAAAAAGCTTACGAAATTTATCACTTCATTGGAAAGTTTTTGCACAGATATACATTGAACGAAAACAATTTTTACAGAGAAATGTTTTGACTTTAAAGGGAATTATTGGTAAATTTAAAAATACTGGTAGAGTTCGAATATTTGATGGTAGTGAAATCCTTGTGCAGGCTTAAGGTAAAGTTGCTCGGAGTATCAGAATGATGTCACTAACGCCAAGGAGTTGGAGAAAACTAGCACTGCAAAACTCCACTTTCAAAATGTTCTGAATTCTTGCTTTCACCCATTTTTATAGCGTATACACCACGAATTGTCGAATAGAAATGGCACTCCGAGATGTCAAAGAGTATTATATATTCACCATTCATAATGAATTTTTTACCAATGAGTCCAAATTTAATTTATATGGATTTGATGGTTGAACATTTATACCGAACATGTTATACTCTAGCTACTTACAACAATCAAAGCCAGGGAAATACCTTAAGATGTAAAACTTCAACCAGAGGCATATCCAGTTGGGGTAGTATTGACCAGTTTTATCTACTAACTATTATCATGCCACATACTAAAAAAAATGTTCGCTGGGTATCATTAAGGTACCATACATACTATCACCAATTGTATGGAGCGAAGTCGGCCGGATGTTCGAATATCCTAGTAATAGTTATATGGGGACTAGGGTCAAGTTTTCGCCAATTGTATCTATTTTAGGCACAAATGTATACTGTTATGAGTTAAACATTGAGATAACTAAAATATTGCCCGATACATCCAGTATAAAGACAGCTGGAAGTTCGAATATCTGTATATTAGATATATGGGGCTCAGAGAAGTATTGACCCGATTCAACTCACTTTTGATATACAGAAATACTACTGCCAGGAAAAAATTTTGTCTGAATTTTAATTTTACAGGGTTTGTCCGGAAAGTAATAGGATTGAGTCGATTTAAAAAAAATGTCAACCATTCGTTACAATTCCTTAAAAACTTTCAAAATAGGCTCCTTTTACGTCGATGTGGCGCTGCCAGCGCGATTCCCAAGCATTGAAGACGTTACGGAAAGCATTCTCCGTTCTGTCGTCTCAAAATTCTTCCCTTTCATCGGCCTTTTCAGGCAAAGAAACAAAAAATTTCAAGTGCCACATCTGAGCTGTAGGCCGGCTGCGAAAGCGTTGGGATGTCGGCCTTGGTTAGGTAGCTTTTCACAAAAAAGACGGTGTGAGCCGGGGCGTTGCCGTAGTGCAACTTCCAATCGGCTGCGATACTTGTCGGACCCGACTGACCCTTCGTTTAAGTCTCCACGTTAAACTTGGCGTTTATGGTTTGTCGAGGAGAAACAAATTCATGGTAGACGATGCCTTTGATGCCAAAAAAGATAATGAGCATCATTTTACTTTGGATTTGCTCATTCATTATCGACCTCTTCCCGGCCCTCCAAAAAGGCCTGGTGCCACGAAGCACACCACTTCTTGCTAAAGCAAAATCTGCTTATTCATATCTAATGTCTCTGTCGCAGATTTAGCGAGATCGGCGCCCGCCTGAAGTACAATCGCGGCGGAAGAAAATCAGTCCCATTACTCTCTAGACAAAACCTGTATATCTCAGACATTGAACGATATTTTCGGTCAAAAATCGACTGTGGATACTGGGTCCCCCTGCGGGTAGGGAGGACCCCCTTGGTGCAGGGGGGGAACCGAATATACCCGCGGCAAGGTATGCCTGTCGTAAGAGGCGACTAAGATCCTGGCCGCCAGTCCAGAGTTGTGTGGAAACTCAACTGGTAGTAACTTCGGTTACAAGGTCTTACCAGAGACTTTAACCTGGTACCACGGAGAGCAGTAATGCCCTTGGAGGTAAAACTCCAATCTGCTCATTGGGTTTGGCCCTTTGTGGAGATTCGTGGTGGCTGTGGTTAAAACCCAAATCGCGGGAAGAACTGACTTTTATCAGTTCAAATGTGGAGTTGCATTGCAACCTGGCGCCGTGCACATAGTACGGAAGAGGTTTTAGATGGGCCTCGAACCCTACCAAGGTGGTTAGTGTGTCCATGCCACACTGCCGATTGGTACTGAAAATCGTTACCCAGTTTTCAGGGCGCTGATCGATCCGTTGTGCTTCTGAGCACCGTGGCGTTAGACCTTCGAAGGTAGGATCCCACGTAAAATACTCTCGACTGTTGTGGATACTGGGGTCCTCATATTCGGTACTTATGGTCTAGAACAGTTTTGGTTGGATTTGGACAATTTTTTGTCAAAAGGTGCCATACTTCAAGGGAATAATTATTGCAAAATTTTATTCCGTTATATTAATTACTTCTTAATTTGTGTACCGGATAGTGAAATAAACAAGTGATATTTTAAATTGTTTTATATGGGAAGTAGGCGTGGTTGTAATCTGATTTCGCCAATTTTCACAGTGTGATTTAGGAATGTTAGAAAAATGATACGTACGAAATTTAGTCGAAATCGATAGGTCGGGTCCCGAGGTATGGGACCACACAGCTCTCATAAAGCCTTCTCATTCAATCTCGAAAGTAAAATTTAATGTCTCTGGCGTAATTAGTTATGGATTTATTGCGCTTTTAGTAGTAGACTTGATTTTGATCGTTCAGTTTGTTTGGTCGTTCCGCCAACTTCTACAACTCCATTTACATTATTTACATACATATAGGCTTCATAAACTATACGAACCCCCACTTGTAATAGATTTTCCTCCCGTTTATTGCACCCGCTTTCAATATTCTGTTATAATCACGAAAACGATTCGAGAGTTTTAAATAACTAACAAATTAACAGTTAAAATTTGTTGATTTCAAACTTACCGTGCAATCGTGTTTCTGATAGGTCGCCTCAGTGCACATACTGTTTACCGTTGCTATGGAAATATTCTCACATGGTGCCATATCACCGATTTTCAGCTGTACTCGCTGCAGATGATCACGTTGTCTGGACCAGCCTAGTGTATTACAATTTGTCCAGATTTCTTCAACCCTAGGCGGCGCTGTTGATGTTTTACTGCTTACACCTCCAATTGGCGTTCGACCTGCCGCAACACCGACACCGCCAGTCGCCACAGGCACAGGCGCATAACGGCCAGCAGATGATGCAGCACCACTGTAGTAATGTACTTGTGGCGCACTGTCCGGCAACGGATATTCATTGAATTGTTGCTCTACCGTTTGGGTCAGCGCTTCAGCATGCGGCATTTGTGAGGCGGCCGCTTCAGAGTGATCAAAATCGTAACGTGAATATTCCTCTCTGCTTTCCGAGCTGCCACTGCTATGCGTATCAACTGGATCCTGTTCCACCGCCGGTGATACGAAGAACTTTTGTGATTCTGCCAAATGACGTTGGACAGCGCTAGGTGTGGGCGGTACCTTCGGCTGTGGACGTTTACCCTCTAGACGCTCAGCTTTGGGTACAAAAGCGCGACGTTTCGCAAGCTGATCCTGTTTGCGTTGCAGTTCATCGGGTAGGCATATAGGGCGCACGTGATCGGAGAAATTAACAGGTGTCTCAAGTCGAATTAATGCCGCTGTAGAGCCTTCTACGGGACTCTTTATTAAACCAATAATACGACGACGTTGAGTCCAAGGTGCGTTGGATGAGAGACGCACGGCGCCGAATATAGCCATCCAAGTGGCGCGTGGTTGTCCTTGGAAACAAGATTCGGTGGTGAGTACCCAATCACGAGATATCTTGAGTGAAATGTATATATCAATTAATAAACGAGTAACTAAAACGTAATAATATTTACGAACCAGTGTTCCATCACACACATGTATGTCCTCGCGATAGAGCGCCACCAACCAAGGCCAATCACCAGGTGATGACATCTTTGGCAACGACAGATATTGTTTGGGCGATAATACCGACTGCACCCCACACTGTAGCTCACCACAGCCAACGTAGAGTACCTGCCGCTTCTGACAGTGAGTGCGTATAAAAGATATCTCCGGCGCGTGGGGATCCAGCACACGCACGTAATCTTCTACTTGTTCTGTATCGTTGCGCACCTCAAATATTTCTACGGATCTGCACGAATTTGAATGGAAAGTTGAAATCAAATTTTTAAAAATTACCACTTATTTTACATACTCATAGCCGAGGGATTTGCAAAGCGATTCTGCCACAGTTTGACGTACTATTAATTTGCTATCTGCTTCCAGGCCTTCTGCACACAATTTTCCCACGACACCCTTTTCGGAAAATACCGCGAAACCTTCTGAGTGGAAGCGTGGTAAATAGGGCACCATAGGCTCGGGCTTTAAGAGATCGGCAGCCAGTGGTGCTATAGCAACTGTGAATTAAAAAAAACAAAAACTAGCTCAAATATTCTCTGCGTAATACATGTACTCGATTTATTTAATACTCACGACAATCTTTTTCATCCGAACCATCCGGACAGTCGGCTTTGCCATCGCAACGCGCCTTTCGTGGCACACAAGCGCGCCCTCTACCACAATATAATGAATTCGCCGTACAGAAAGTACAAGTGCGTTCATCAGAGAAATCAGGGCAGTCCACGAAACCATCACAAAGACGCGGACTTTGTGCATTGTTCTGCAAATCGTGTGCGCAATGTGGCTTGTGATGACAACTTTGTATGCCCGTCGATTCCGGAAAAGCTTCACAATCGAAAAACCGCTTGAAACGTGCCGGCAAACGACTACCGCAACCCCTCATGAAGAGTTGACAATATTCGCGACACATCACACCCGGCGTCGGTTCGAATGAACCATGTGTATCACAGGGTGGCTGCAGTAAACGGCAAACAAAATCGAAAGCTTCACGAAAACACTCGGCATCGACTAATTCGCGAAAAGCAATCACGTCCGCTTGTACCTCCTCGAACGAATGATGCCCCAGGAAATTTGGATATGTCGTGATATTGTAACCGATCGAACGGCAGTAGTTCAATTTGAGCGGTTCGCAACGGCGAGGTGGTTTCGGTGTAGTAGTAATTATCTCGGTAGTATCATCTTCTCCACCGAGTGGTGAAGAAGACATAATAGGTTCTTCAATGAGGCCGGTAACTTCTTTGATCGTTAAACTCTGTGGATCAACGGTCATATTGGCGAAATATTTGCGATTCGGTTCGTTAATCTCCTCTGCGAAGAGGGCCAAGAGGTCGGCAGTTGATACCAGACCGGCATATGGATCAAATATGAGATTGAAATGTACAACAACCTCATTGATATCCTCCGTGCTGTGAATTTTTTATAAAAATGATTTATCAAATTAGAATGGTTATGTAAAAGCACAAACTTACCCATCCAGCGCCAATATCTCGCTGCCTTCGTAAGCCTCACGTAAATCTGAACGTTTTACAATCAAGTTAATGCGCTCGCGGAAATCACGTGCTTTGTGATTAAATCTCAATGAGTTCTGATCTGCCAACTCCATGGACCACTTATCGTTCATTACCAGAAATTTACCGCGGAAGGTCCGATCTGGCAGCGGTTCAGGGCGGAAATATGTATCTAAAATGTCAAAAGGCAAAGGTTGTTTAACTAAACTGAATTTGTTACATGCTTTTGACACTTACAACCAACATAAACAAAAGCGCCGGCCACAAGGAGAGCGACTAGAAATCCCGCTATCACAGCACAACCACACTTCTGACTATCGCCCAGCTTGCGACGCGTGAACCGTATATCTGAATCTGTAGATAGCACTGATTCCGATTTTCTTCGATGTCCGCCACCGTTTGTGTGTGTGTGATTGTGTCCATGTCCATGTGCGGGTGGATTGGCCAACTGATGGTGACACAAGTCGGTAAGACCATTCGCGAGAACACCATTGCTATTACTGCTGTTGTTGTTATTGTTGCCATTAGCAATACTGTTGGTGTTGTTGCTGCTGTTGTTGTTGTTGTTACTGTTGTGGCTATGATTGTGATGTGGTTTGTGGTGGCGCGCACAACGCGCATTGTGATAAACTTTCTGCGGCTGCGCTTGCACATTTAAGCCATTTCCGGTTGAATCGCGATGTCCACTCGGATTGCTCTGTACGCCCTGAAAATGCGAAAATAACGGATTAGGAATGATTACCTAAGTGCAATGGGCTGATACTTGTTCATCAATTATGAGGGAATTAAAATAAAAGGTTTATGTAAAAAGTTATTTATGAAAAAGTTATGTAAAAAGTTATTTATACATATGTAAGTATGAATGTATGTATAACTATTAGCACAGTGTTATTCTAATTCTTTATTCGTCTCCACTTGAGTACTTGTAAGCATTTTGTAAGCACCCATTCACTTTCAATGACAAAAGCACCTGCTGTGCGGAATGTTGCCGCTGGGTACTGAGCAATACTGGGCATTCGTAATACGAGTCAGACACTGCAGAAACAAAAATAATTCATCGACTGCAAGAATTTTCGTATCGGCAACCAGAAACGCGTTCTTGGCTTAAGGCTGACTACTT
Source organism: Bactrocera correcta (assembly GCA_027475135.1). Taxonomy (NCBI): domain Eukaryota; kingdom Metazoa; phylum Arthropoda; class Insecta; order Diptera; family Tephritidae; genus Bactrocera; species Bactrocera correcta. The sequence continues at coordinate 53,815,727 of CM050326.1, forward strand.
TGGCAGCATCAACAATTCAGTTTAATACAAACCGTTGTCCAAGTATTTTTAATAACCTGTCTGCACACACCATAAAATATAATTAACTTAGGTGAATATATGCATTTGTTGTTCTATATATGTATGTATATACATATGTAAATATACCTCAGCAGTTCAATTTGTTCGGACAACACGATTAAATTAATACCGTTATTATTGTGCCAGTATCAAAGTCAAATTCAAAAACTATTTACATGGCTTCATAGATCACGACATCTACTTAATGAGAGTAATTAAATTTCAATGCAGAGTGAGTTCTTTGGCATACTTGCTTAACACACTTCGGAATTCGTAAAATAGATTTGTTTATAGACTAATCATACAAGCAGTAAATAAATTCTTATAGACCCCACTGGTCCACTAGGGTTTTTGTAGCACTATACATAAATTAAACGAATTTGGTGAAATACTGTTGGGGTGACTTGGCTTTAGTTGGGTAATTCATAAAGCAATATCTTGGAAAAATATTTGAAATTTTACATACATGGAATGTTTTTGGTTTTTTTTTTTAGTCGGAGGAAGCATCGAATGCCGGAGTGCGGAACTTTAATTCGCTAAACCTAACCTACTACCAACTCATATCTCTCCCATGGAACTAGCAGATTAAGTATTACTTTATAGGAGAGAGAAAGACTTTAAGAATCATCTATCATACGGACTGAAGGACACATATAGTGTATTATGGCTTAGTTTTGTCATAATTAGAGCTAAATAGACGCTTCGATGACAGCTTTCCATTTACCAGAGGACTGATACATGAGTGCTGTCAAATTTTCCACCAAAAAACTACCACCAAGTGAAGTTTTTAACTTTTCCTTTACATTTGAAAAACGAGTGCTCAGAGTCTTCTAATCACTCTGTAAACGTCGAACAGTCGGTCTAATGGAATCGGAACAGATAACTTTTAAAGCATCCATGTCCACTCAATATTCGGGTTAGGTGGAAGTCTAGATCCCCATGTTGCCTATCTATCCACAAATGGATGTTGGTAGAGGTTTTGCCACCGTTGCTGCTACATTGTGATGCTTTTGGATCTCTCTTCCTTTTTTACGCCTACAGAAGGCTCTGATAGCTGGTCCAATCGAGAGAATTCGCCTCCCTTAGTGCCTGTTACCGTATTGGTGCTGCACACAAGATTACTTAACTCATTGCCTGTGCTATTAAAGGTCGCCGACTGGAAGGCACGCAGCCCAAATTGGTCAGCATTCTTGATAGAGCATTATACTCGTACACTTTGTTTACTTTACCCGAAGTACACTCCAGGTGTTCCTTAAATTTTAATTTAGATTTCAATATTACTTCCAGATACTTCAGCTGCGGCTGTGTATGTCGCATTCCCCTATGGTGAGTGATACCCTCTCTTCCACCTTCCTTGCGCTTATCAGCAAGACTTTCATTTTCTGCTCAGCCAACTCTAAACTCATTGTAGCAAACATGAGGTATGTGTCCAGATGTTTAGCCACCGCTACCACTATATGGAATTTAGACATTGAAGAAATGTTTTACCATAATAATAGACTCATTACATTCATTGACCGTTAATTATCTTTTTGAAAAATCAAATGAGTCTCTTTGATGTTAAAATGCACTAAGTAGCGAATTTTCTTTTTCGATTTTATAACTGTGGGGCTTTGATCTTGTGACCACGCAGAGAGTTCTGAAGCGTTTAACACACTCGGATATTTTAACAATACAACAAGTTTTTTGACACTAGAACCAGTAGTCTGGTACAGCACTTATACTCTGGTATATAATGGTGTGTTCACATTACTTTCGAAACCTCTTAATTGAATTCAATCAGATTTTTCAAGACAAAATTGTGATTACAGATAATTACAGCAATTATATACTCGGAACCCTTTTTTGATTTTTTGAAAATCGGGAGAATTCCTCCGTGGCCGGGGAGCTCTCAGGGAGGGTACATTGTTTTGCAGATATTTATCCACTACAATTCACTACAAGCCCCAAAGCAATATGTTAAAGCATTAGATTAAACTGGCCCGAAAAACTAAAAGCTGGCATTTTTAATGACCTTTACGAAATCTGGTAAACTACTTGTAACATTGAAAAGGCGAGTATTAAGTTTTTATTAAGCTGCCATAAGCGCTTGAAATCACTTTTAATTTCATTTTATCGGCACCAAAATCATTGTAGTTCTGTGCTATCTTTGTCTCCTCTAATATCCACTGCTATTGAAGTTTGTTTTAAAAGTAAAACATTAATTGACTTTTGTACGGAAAATTGCAACATTTTGAAGCTATAATTGATGTTTTTCCAAAAGCCATTGGCCTTTGAAAGACAATATAGACATAATTGTAAATTTTTGCCATAAAAGAGTTTCTCATCTCACAATCAACTGCCATTCAGAGGAGGCAGCAAGCTTTTATACTTTTAATGCACCGCTCAAAACGACTTGTAGCAACATGCGATATCGCTGTATGAACTCTAATGCATTTACATATTTATATTTTTATGTTTATGCACATGAATATTGAAGTATTTCTTGTAACGGAAAACTCTGTTATGCCTATTCGCAAGCGTTGTAATGGCCAAAAACCAGAAATACACTTATCCAATTAGCGCCTTTGGAGGCATGCAAACGTGGACGGCTGATGCGCATGCGTCTTCATAAAACATTATGTTTTTGTTGTAGTGATTGATGCATTCAATTTTTACCATATTTGCATATTTTTAAATTATTTTTTATGTGTGAATATGTTATCCAAACGTGATGGTTTGCTTTGAAGCTCATTAGTGTACTCTGAGACAATGAGTCTTCACTGTTTTTTATGCAAATTGATTTATGATATGTTTATGAAATTTTTCTTCGCACTTATAATTAACTATAATTCAGCATTAGATACTATAAATTAGCAAGAAAGCGGCACATTTCAAAAAGGCAAATATTATAAGTAATTTGGAGGCGTTTTGACACTAAAAACTCATCAAAAAGAACTTTAATCGACTACTTTTTTCCACATCTTTAAGTACTCGTATACCTACGAGGTATTTAGAAATACAATACCAAATTTTCAGTTGTTGTTTCTTTGACCTTTTACAATTTGTTGGTTGTCAATCATTTAATGACGCAGCGCCTTTACAATTTTCTCGCTTTTAGTTTTCTATGAAGCTACTCAGTTCTAATTACTGTTTGTGTCTTTAAACTTATGATATGTATGTATGTACCTACATATATGTATAAATGTACTATATATTTCTCATAAGTTTTAGTGTTTTTGATTGTTTGCTTTAATGATTTAATGGTCATTGGCTGAAGAAATTGTTTTGAAAGGAAAGTTTTTTATTTTATCGGTATTTGTTGATACTTGTCCTCTTAGTAGCTAATGACACTGATCTCACGGCTCTTAATTAGTGATGATGACAATTACTTTTCTCGCAAATAAAAACTTTCAGAAGTGTGTATACATATGTGTTGTCAACATACCTAAATAAATATTTATGAATTGGTAGTATGTTTGTATATTAAGTATACTATATTATAGTTAGTATGCACGTGAAAGAAATTCGGTAGTAGTTAGAGTAAGGTGTGAATAAAATGCAACACTAATATGAATCTAAAATGTTAATAGTATTATCACTAAATTAAGAGCATGAAACATTTGTAATCTATTGAAAAAAGAAAACGTGAGAGAATTTTTAAAATAAATGTGTGTGTAATTCAAAATAAACCTAAGAAGTAACTTATTACAGAAATAAGATAGTATTATACCCTGAATAGCATAAATTAAGACAAATTTTGACCACAAAGAAAAGTCGGAGACCTCGTAAAGTAATATGCTAAGATCTGCCATAAGTTCTATAACATATATTCTCTACGATTGGTACAAAGCCTTCTAAAAACTTTATATATGGAGCCTTAATCCATTGCACTAATCTGCCATATTAGATAGTTAGTTAAAAGAGGTAGTTCTGAGTAACTATGTTCAGCTGGAGGGGTATTTTGGAGCCATTCAATTGAAGAACTAAGCTGTACAGGGTAGATTACTCGTCGTTGTGTTACTAAACTTTCTCAAATGATGAATAGGAAAAATTAAATTCCTAGTAAAGAAATAGATGATTTTTATAACTCAATGAAAAAAATCATTATGAATGATGAAACTCATAGGTTTTTGGAGAGTCTTTCTTAGAGGTGTCTAGGAGTTATTATTCAGAGTACCAAACGAAAAAAAATTCTTTTTTTAATCCACCCTAATATACATTGATGTTTGACGATGAATATTTCCTCCAAAACTATGAGTTTCATCATTCAAAATAATTTTTTTTCATTGAGTTATATAATTAATAAGAAATAAAGAATTTTTTCAAAAATGATCAAACTTTAACTGTTAATATCTTTTAAACGGTTGGGTTTACGAAAAAATCATAAGAGACCTTTTTTAGGGCATTAAATTTCCTACAAAATCTAAGGAACAAGATATTTTTCAATTAGTTGGAAGCGAGATATAAATTTTTCTCTGATAATAAGACAAAATAGAAAACTGTATTTAGGAGGACCTTCCCGCTACAATTAAAAACTCATATTTGGAGAGGCTTTCTTAGAGTACCAATCGAAAAAAAAAATTTTGAATCACCCTAATACATATGTATCTACAAACCATATGTATGTATGTGTACTGTTAGAGTGACGAGATGAGTCGATTTACCTGCCGTACAAACTGGCAAAGATGATTGTCCAAGGCAAAGCTGCAATCTCCAAACATATCATTCAGATCGGACTACTATACCATATAGGTACAGACTTAACGAATTTTAAATAAAAATCTTTTGTAATTTTTATGCTACTATGTTAGAACGCACCTGTTAAGGAGGTAATACATATACGTACATATGTATGTACTTAGCTTAGATGGTATTGCAAAAATTTGTTACCGTTAGTTTCTTGAATGGTAAACTTATTTTACAAAAAAAATTGTATAGGGAATTTAAGAAAAAAGTATCAATTATAGAAAAAAAAATAATAATATGAGATACATATGCACAAGTGCTTATCCTATCTAAATATGTACATATGTATACTTATATGAATATTTGTAAAAACATATGGATAATAATTAAAACCTTATTATATTTTACAGCCTATTAAAATGTTTACCAAGCCATGCGAGTAAAAATTTTTTCAGCGCTCATAAAATCCCATCAAAGTTATACACATAAGTACCTACATACATAAATACTAATGTACATACATTCCTTTGTATCTGTATATTCATGTTATAAGGCGGTTTTAATTTGCCAAATAAGCGAAGCTATTTACAGCGCGCGTATTTAGCGCCAGCAGCTACGAAGTGCATAAATGAAACCATTTAAAATATTACAACCAATAACAATTTGCACGCGAAACAAAAGTTTACAAGGCGAATTACAATATTTGATTTTAGTAAATAATTAAGATAGTAAAAAAAAAGAACTTTCGCAAAATAATTACGCTGCTCCAGGTGAGGCTCGAACTCACAACCCCGGCATTGCTCAACCTCAACACACAAGTTACTGATTATAAGTACCGTGCGCTAACCAATTGCGCCACTGGAGCGCTGCGAGGGGGTCTGGCCAATGTCGTAGTAGAACCACAGCAAGCTGATGAATCATCATCGGCACGACGAAATGTATACGAAGATATGAAAGAGACGAGAGACAGAACAATGCTCTAACAAGTGCCATTGACAAGAACAAAGCACGTGAAACCTACACATACGCATACACACTTAAATGGGGCAGACGATTAGCTATGTATGTATTCTATAAATTAATAAAATCCTCAAAGCAACAAAAAATAAATACAAATTCTCATATTCGTCTGTGTGGTAGCCATGTCTGGCTAGCAAAACGTCATCATCAGCCAAAGAATGGGAGAAATAAGAGCAGAAATAACGGTCACAAAGGAACAGAGAAAAATCAGCAAATTAGGAAGGTAGAAGAATCTAGTTCTATAACAAGAGTATTCTTCGGTTCTTATTCTATATGCATACATATGTACATAAATGCATACATCCGTATAAATTTTGCAAATACGTACATACCTATGTTTTTGTGTATGTAGTGAAAAAGAAGAAGAATGTATGTACGTCTAAAAATAAACTCAATGTCATATGACGTCACTGATAAGAGCGCACTTGTGGTCTTCCTTTAGCATTCAAATAGAGCGGGTGCGAGAGGTTATCGAGTTGTCCGATAATAGTTTCGGAATATAGCCTTGAGAACTTGTGCGCTCAAGGTTAGCTAATTCTAAGTGCACCGTCTTTAAACACATTTTTCTCGAAACTGAGTTCTTGCAGTCGGTTGGCAAAATTTCTCGAGAACTCTCAACCGATCTTCATGAAATTTTACACGGTTTCTTGATATACAGGTTTTAAAGACTTGGGCAAAGTTTTTTTTATTTTTTTTTTTTTTTAAAAATGTCTGCAAAAATCCAATTTTTAGTTTTTTCTTCGTCCAAGTTCTAAACACGCAGTTTCGTATTTTTTCACTTTAGATGACCATGTAAGGAGTTACTCCTCCAACGCGGGCGCATCTTTTTTTCCGAAGGGTCACCGGAAATGGCGTTGCAATGGCCGAGTTTAAAATATTTTAATTCAAAAATTTCGAATTTCTTTGTTAAAGTGTGTGTTTAACAATAAAAATCGAATAAAACATTATTCTTATATGAAAAAAAAGTTTGAAAAAACCTTATTAGAAAAAACGACTGAAGTTTACCAATCTTGTTAGTGTTCTACGATATGTAGTTTATTTTTTTTTTTTTTAATTAAAATTATATTTACTAAAGATATTTTCTCGAAATTTCTTTGTGGAAAATTCCGAAACTTATACCGATTTTCATGAAAAACATCTGTACATTTTTAGATATGTACATATTTATATTTTAGTTTTATTTTAAATTTTTTGTTATATTTTTCGACAGAAATTTGTTGAAAAATAAATTCTTTCGTCGAAAACTGAGTATGAACATTTGATTGTAAAATACTGTCCATTTATTATCCGATATGTTCAAAATATTAAAGCCTAAATATTTTCAAAATGTTTCTTTTTCACCATACTCAAAAAAATTCGAGAAAAAATAAACAAATCAGCTGGAAATAATTCTGTAAAATATTTACACTATAGTAAATGTACAAATATTAGTTGAAAAGTATATTTTCGACAGAATAATTTGTTGGTAGATTTTCCACACACTGAAGGATGTATACATATTGGTTGTATACATAAATGTACATGAATTCTCCGGATATGCTTATACAAGCATATTAGTTACTTTCACATTCCCTCTCCTTGGCGAAAAAATTCCTTAAAAATTTCCTTCGTAGTATATTTTTAAGATATTCCAAAAATTTTTATTGTGTATAAATTTTTCTAAAATATTTACTAGTGCTGCTCCAGGTGAGGCTCGAACTCACAACCCCGGCATTGCTCAACCTCAACACACAAGTTACTGATTATAAGTACCGTGCGCTAACCAATTGCGCCACTGGAGCGCTGCGTCAGCCACTGGACTAAGTTCTGATCACTTGCCGCACTGCTCGACTTGATCACTCGAACCACTATTAAGACATTTACAAATATTGAGTCATCTGATTAGCATAACTTTGCAAATTTGCTAATGATTCTCTAATGTTTCCCTGCTTTATAATTTTTTGACTAATTACTGTGACTAAACGCATGTTCTAGTTTTTAAGTGTTGTGTTATACTGTTCAATTCCATAGAAACTTTTTAAAAGACTGCAGAATAAGTGCAGATACTGTCAATTGTGAAATTAGATAAGATTTATATTATTTTAATAATACTTGAAAAGTGTCCTTATAATAAAGTTCTATGCCTATGTAATAGTAGCCCAAATGAGTCAAGTTCATCACCCTTTTTAAATGAAATCTCAATTTTTGAAACCCCTCACGTACGTAAGAATAAATCACTTGCAAACGTGAAAACCAGAAACCTCGACTACCACATTATGTATGGCGGGAAATACAAGTATAGTCTCGATAGTTTGTCAAATGAACCAAACTTTTCTCGAAAATAAGGATTTCAAATTTTAAATCCACAAATACTACTTTGGCTAAAGAAACTTTTACATCTACTTCAATATCAATTGTTGACGCCGCCCCCGCCCCTTCTTCTTCGAAGTTTTAATTCGAAGGCAACCAAACATTAATTGAAAAAAAAAATTGCGCTTAACCGATCTAGACGTGGTAATATTTGTAATATAAGAAACATTTTGTTATTTTTTTATTAATATTTGTGTGGAATAATTTGTGCCGTCCATTTACCTACGGCCAACCACAACTACAGAACGAGACACACCGTGCTCCACCACCCGAATTATCATCAATGAGAAAAGTATAATTTCATGATTTCAATATACAGTATGTATAAAAAAAAATAAAAATAAGCGATTGTAACCAAACTTTTTATATTCCCACAATTTTCAAACCAAAGTCGAGGCCACCTTTACAGGTGTTGTCAAAATGTATTAATATAAGAGTAAGCAAGAACTAAAATTGCATTAATATATCTCACAGAATGACCGATATTTTCGCTGAAAAATCAGTCTCAGAGTCACGAATTCGGTATCTAGCGGATTGAATAGTTATAATCGAATTGGTTCATTATTAGAAGCGTGATAGAGACGCGGAGGTATTATTTGTACATAGTTTCATTCCGATATTTTCATTGGCACTTGATTTATAGAATTGATAAGACTATTCTATGCACCAAATTTGGGAGAAATTGGTCGAGTGGTTCCTGAGATATACGATTTCAACTAAAGGTGGACAGTGCACATTATGCAGTGTTTACTACAATTCTTACCCAGCCGTGTCGTGCCATCTTGACTGTGAAATAACATTTCATATTGTTTGAGTAGATGCTAGAAGACCTTGTGCCCTGCAAATTTGGTTGATACAGCTTTGGTGGTTCGTGGCATATGTACAACCTATCAAAAGGTGTGACCAAGTCCCCCTATCAAAAGCATTTAAGCTACATATTTCCTACTTTGATGTTCTGCACCAACTACAATCTTGTATCTTACTTTTTGGCCCAGTTAAATCAGTGTTAACGAATAAGGGTTCCAAGATTCATCAAGATCAAGATCTGAATTTTTACTCAGGTTATCGCTAGAATGGACAGCCATCCGGAATTCAATTCGTCCCGTCATCATGATCCTTTTGATGTTATATAAATTATACATAAATCTTTATGTATCTTTATTAGTTATTATAACTAGTATATACCGAAGTATAATAAATAAAAATAAAAAATAAGATCCGAAAGTATAATAAATAAAAACGATTCGTATCACAAAGTTGGCAAATTAATATCAACCTATAACCTGTTCTGTAGCCAATGTTACCGGCGGTAATTGAAACCAGTCAGAATAGCAGTACCATACCAATTCATCATCACTGCACAGCACAGAGAGTCGGACAATCAAAGAACAATGCAGTCGCAGTAATCACGACTAGGGCAGCAGCAACAAAAACAAAAGCAGTACCAAGTTGGCGTGGCACTAAACACTAGTATTCTCGAATAGTACCAACAATCGCGGTACCGACGACCGAGTTGTTAGCAGTAGTTGTCTTAACAAGAAGTAGAAGCAGCAGTGGGGAAAGGTATTTGTTGTAGTTGGCGTGAAAGGCTTCTTGTACGCAAGCTGCGGCTCGAATGCGGAAGCTGTGTGTGGTTTGTTCGTGAGTTTCAGGTTGTGGTTGCATGTTATGTACCATACCACTTACGTAAAGATATAAATATACATATGTACATAAATATTATAGTTACGAGTTGCGAAGTAATGTCGTGTATGCGGTTAAAGTTGCTGTCTGCTGATTGCCTGATTACTTAGTTGTCTTAATTCTTACTTAGAAGTGTTATTAAGAAATCTCAAGTGTAGTTGCTAAACTAGGTTACATAAAGATTACCAGCTGATTTTATTTCTTTCATAATTTGATAAACATTTTATGCGCGCATTGCTATAATTATATTGTTATATCTTTTTTCATTCTTTTTAATCTCCGACCTTAAAGTGGCAGCGGGAATTTGATATGGAATGGAATTTCGAAACTGTGCCCACAAAATAAGGTGACATTTGAATTTAAACTGCGCGCGTTGAAGGATTTGGAGAACTATTATTTTTTTTTTAGAATGGTAGTACTGTCAGTCACATTTATGTCAAATTTCATGTCAAAATATTCATTAGTGTTTGAGATACGTGTTGTTTTGTGAGTAAAAGTGAGTTTTTCGTTTTTGCGATGTGAAAATTTGTTGAGCAAAGAATTTGCATTAAATTTTGTTTACGGAATTTTCTGCAGCGGATACGCTGAGGATGGTGCAGAAAGCCTTTGGTGATGAGGCCATGTCTAAAAAAAAAATTTTTACAAGTGGTATAGTGAGTTCCAAGCCGGCCGTGAACGACGAAGCTCACGTTCAAGGAATTAAAGATTTGGTGTTGAAAAACCGTCGATTAACATTTAGAGACCTTGCTGTTGAAGTTGGCATATCGAAAGGCTCAGCCAATACCATTTTGAAGGATGTTTTGGGCCTCAAGCGCGTCAAATCTCGACTGGTACCGAAAACATTGAATTTTTTGGAAAAAAATGCGTCGCGTTGAAGTGTGTGAAACGATGCTTTCCGACTACCAGGGTGTCATGAAATGTATTATAACTGGCGATGAGACTTGGATCTATGGTTACGACCCCGAAACAACCGATCAATCGAGCGAATTTTGGCACGATATTCGAGCCGAGATCAAAAAAATCGCGCCAAAGTCGCTTAAAAATCAAGGCCATGTTGACTGTTTTCTTCGATTATAGTGGTGTTGTGCATTATGAATTCCTTCCAACCGGTCAAACAGTCAACAAGGAATATTATTTGAACGTTATGCGCCGTTTGCTTAACGCTATCCGCCTAAAAAGGCCGGAATTGTGGAAAGACAATTCTTGGTTTTTACACCACGATAATATCCATCCCATACTGCCCTCGTAATTCGTGATTGTTTCGCCAAAAACTCAACCCATATCGTTCCGCAACCACCGTATTCACCTTATCTGGCGCCATGCGACTTCTGACTATTCACCAAGCTCAAAGTGAAAGTGACTACAACCAGTGTTTCGAAGATTGGAAAATCCGTTGGCATAAGTGCATTTATCTGGCGCCATGCGACTTCTGACTATTCACCAAGCTCAAAGTGAAAGTGACTACAACCAGTGTTTCGAAGATTGGAAAATCCGTTGGCATAAGTGCATTGCATCGGGAGGGGATTACTTTGAAGGGGATGAAATTGATTTGGAAGAATAAACAAATAATTTTCAAAATAAATACAATGTCTTATTTTTTGGGCACAGTATATGTACGTAAATATAATTTTTAAGAAATTAGGTCGAGTGATAGTAACATTCATATGACTTTTTTCTTTTTGAGATTTATATTGATGTGGGGTACAAAATTTACTACGAAAACACAATTGGGAAAAGGTTTATTGCTCAAATTAAGAGGGGAAATCTATAAAAAATTGGATTCGATCATATAGAGAATATTGGTCAGTATGATCCAATATAAATAATTGCTGCCAGAATGACTTGTTTCTCTGGACTGGTAATATCGGGGCACGGTATGTAGAAACCTATTCTGATGTTTGTGGTTGGGTAACCTTAAATATCAACAGTTTCTAATCTGCGACGGATGTGAAGTTGAAACTTTTATGTTGGCTATTGCACATATGAGGCTTTAACACTTCCCCATCTTTCTGGCAATTGGTGGATTCTATCCCAAAAAAACTGCACCGACTTGGCAGGAAAGAAGCCAAGCCAATTTTAGATACCCTGTTCTAATGGCAATGTCTGATGTCCGATGATACTCAACACCCGCGCCGTTAGTTCTGCTTTCTCCAGACTGTATAAAAAAGCAAATCAAATGCTAGCAAATGGCTAGGTTATGTTGTTCGAATGAATGAGAAGAGAGGTGGGGTCTGAAAGTATTCGACCGTGCCCGCCGGGGGAAGCAGCTGAAAAGCATGGAAATGAATTTTATTGATTTGTTGCATTCCAAATTAATGTTATCACTCGATTTTAGAATCTGACAGTACATTAATTTTTCTAATCTCATCAAATACAGAACTATTTTGATGTCATGGAAATTCAGCTTTACAGTTGATATAGTTGGTTGATCAAGTTTCACATATGCCTTTTACGTTTGAAGATATCGTATTGAATCCACTTTTTTATTCCCAGTCACAATCCGATGCAAAATTACTTCTATTTGTAGCGTTTAAGCTGCATTTTTGACAAGCAAAATCGTCTTTTAACGTCTCTTGGCTTCAATTCACGCAATTTCATCGCTTTTGAATATTTCCGGCAGCTTTCTTGATTGCTTGATTCACTCGGAATGATTCTGCGAGCTCTACTTGCATTTGGCAACAATCTTCATCGTGTAGTGCTTCCAATTCCTCATCTTCACACCTTTTTGGGCGTCCAGAAAGTTTATTGCAACTTATAAATGCTGCATACCTCTTTTGGCACATTCACTCAACTAAAGTACATTCATTATAAGGTTCCACCAAACATTCCGCTGAGGTTTTTTTAATTTTATCAGGCACAAAGTTCGACAAAATATAAACATTTTACTGTACTGAAATTCAGTAACCTCTAGTGGACCTAATGTGCCGAAACATTGGCCTAATTTTAAGTTCCAGAGCCGGTCAATCAGTTGAAAGTACAATGTATAGCAAAAAGCGCGGAAAACCTGAGAGATTCAACACAAATAGATAAAATAACATACGTACGAATCGACAGATCTTTACGAAGGCCTACTTTCCCTCTACTAAATATACGACTTTGTTAGCGAACAAAACGGCTAATTAAATCTACTTTGTGGCATATGAGTATATACTATATATCTATGAGCACACAATGCAGTTGGACATGTATGTAGCTATGTGCATCTGTACACATGTATGGATAAGCGACTTCGCTGCCACATATACATACATACATGTAATCTTAGTTGGTCATATAGTATGTATAGTAAATGCACAAATGTTGCATGCAACATAATGCGCAACATGACTTTCTGCCATTTCTTGTAGCTCTGCTTGACCAGCAACAACAAGTTGCCCTCTTCTGATGCGTACGACCATTCGCTTTTCTTTTGTGTTTATTATTGTCTAGTTTTTTTCTTCCTCATTGCGCAAGCGTAAACGTCACTGGGGTCTTTCTTCTCTTTTCGCGGCAACGCTGGTTTTCATAACTATTCAGTCGACTTTCTTTCCTCTGTCTATTGGACTGCTGCATAAACAACGGCAGCTCATATTTCTTTTTCAATATCCATTCATCCTACTATGCTCATAATGTGCAAAAAGCATATGTATATTTGATATGTAGATGCGTGTGGCACAATACAATTTAAGTTTTATTGACCATGTCAGTTTGCATGGTTCATAGATCGCAAATTCCACAAATGAGCGCAAAATAAAAAATTGAAAAAAACTGCTTCGTTAGTGCGAATACTTAATTACACAGTGCTACATTAGGGTGTGATATTTTCCATAGAATACAATAAGTATTTGGGAATAGATACTGATGATGCATAATTTAATATTGTTAAGGTGTTAAAGAAGCTCACACAAAAACAAGAAATAGAGTACTCAAATTTGAAGAAATCGATAATTTTAAAGAGATAAGTAAAATCGTCATATAATTTTTGAAAACCAGTCTTGAAGTCAGATCTTCCCTTAAAGTATTTCTTACTGTATATAGATGAAACTCTCAATTAAAATTTTCGTATCTAATATATTTTTTGCGCTTCCTTCACTTATCTTGGCATGTTTAAGAAAGTTCTTATACTCGTATAGATAAACCAAAAATCATTTATTATATCTGATCAAATTTGACTCAGACTAGTCCATTGTAACCCCTTAGTGGACTAGTCTGACTAATCGGTTTACGGGTTTAAAAAAATCGATATTTTTTATTGTCTTATTAAATTCTACAATACTTCTTAAATATTGTCCTAAATTTTCAAGTTGACCTGAGTAACAGTTTCGGATATACAGCCTTGAGAACTTATGAGCTTGAGGCTCGCTAGGCTAAGTACGCCGTTTTTAAAAGCGTTTTTCGCGAAACTGTTTGGAGTCGGTTGGCAAAATTTCATTTGAACTACTCAACTGATCCTCATGAAATTTTGGTCAGGTCTTTGATAAACAATTCTTAAAGACTTGGACGAAGAATTTCTTTCGATTACAACGATTTAAAAAAAAAATTGGAGAAATTTTCTTGTTTTTGTAAAAATATCAAATTTTCAGTTTTTTTTTCGTCACCAGAAATGGCGTGACAATGACCGAGTTTAAAACATTTTTTTTTCAAAAAATTTCAGAATTTATTTGTTAATAGTGCATGTTTGTAACAATAAAAAATTTTTGTAAAATATTTAATTTTTTTTTAGAAAAAATGTTTAAAAAAGGACGGTTTTTACCCGAGGAAACCATTTATGGTAACCCCTTAAAACTGTACATGAAAACCAAATCGAAAGAAAAAATTTTCCGTGATAATTGTGTGTTTAGCAGCAGTTTCACGACCATGTCAAAAATTTAACAACGAGCTTGCTTTACTACCGAAACCAATGAAAATGTTGTGGAAGTGTTTGAGGGAGGATACTTCATGCCGAACGCAACCACTCGATTAGCACAAAGTTTTTCGCGAAGTGGATATCGGCATCTTTTATGGATGGAATGAAATTATTTTGGCCGAAACCAAAGAAGTCAAAATTTTCTTAAGCCACTTAAGCCGATTTTGAAGGCGGTTATAGAGATTTGTATTAATGACAAGGCATTTTTTCTATTAAAATTTAATCGTATATTAAAATCATCTCAGTACCCAGTCATTTGGAATAGAAGAACATGAAAAAGTAGGCGAGTTGACCCGCTATGGGCAGCTGGAAACACAAATCTCCTAAGCTGCCCAAAACCTTCTAGCTCCTTCAAGGCAATGCACCCTAGAGCCGCACCTTAGGCCTTGTTAAACTAGCAACACTGAGCATACCACAAAGTTACTATGGAGTAGTGTTGATGGTGTACTGACCAAAGAGCTTCTACTTCTAAACAAAAAGGAACTTAGTAATATTTCAGGGGTGATCACACACCTAAGAACACATTTTCACCAAATTGGAAAGGTGCATTTGGCGGAATGTGAGGCGCTGCCGGATGAGATGGAGTATATTCCACGGCCCCTAATGCTTAAGAGAAAAATTAGGTATTTTACCAAATCCACAGACTTGCTGAATAAGGCATAATTTGGTTACCACTCGGGAGTACAATGGGCCTAATGATGACCCTGCCTTTCCAACCAACCATTCAAGGCGCTCACCCTAATACTGGTACAGTAAAGCATTTGAAAGCACATATAGTTAAATATTTTTCCTCTAAAAAAGCTTTATAAAGCAGAAGCGTTGATCTTAATTACGTGATCGCCAATAAGGAAAACTTTTCTAGTTTTCTCTCTCCACTTCTATGTACACATATACATACATATATTTAACTTTTTTAATTACTTACTATATGTATGATATGTCTAGCAGCAGAAAACGAAATAAAGCGGGAAGATAAGCGTAATGGAAATATTAATTGTGTTAATGTCATAAAAGTCAGTGTGCTGAAGACGTGCAGTTGAGACGGTCAAAAAATTAGTTTACAGATGTAATCGTAACCATTTTTTGTTTTGTATGTCAAAGCGTGGCAAACTAAATTCGACTACGCGACTATGTAATTGTTATTCAAACTGGAATTTATGGTTTATTACATTTACATAATAAGGCTAAAACATGTTAATATGCATTATAGGAAAAAAATTACAGTTAAATCAATACAAAAAACCAGAAATTCATGCAGTTAGAAAAAGCATCTTGGTTTTGAGAAAAGCATATAAATATTTCTAAAAATTATAAAATCGCATGTTTACGCGTTTTAATTAAGAAGTATAGAAGCTTTAAAAGCCGCATATGCTAGATGAAAGAGCTATTCTGAGTTCTATTGCGAAATAACTACTACCATAGCTGACGAAATTACAGAAGTTGGCATGTGTGTACGTAAGTTGCTATATATATTTTTGGACTAGGCAACACTAAGTGTTGCCAGGTGCAATCTGACATTTCCATTGGAAAGTTTGACATTTTTTAGTATAACATCACTCAGAACATTTTGTCATTTAATCGTGAATTGTTTTATTTACAGGGAATTAAAAAATTCATCTCGGCCAAAAAATAGAATAAACTCGTGAACATTTTCGTGCGATCATTTTTCACAACTTTCGACGTGGATTATCACGACAAGAGTATATCGATGAACTAAAATCTTTGTATGGCTATGAAGCACCATCCTATAGCACTGTGAAAAACTGTTACAACGAATTCAATCGTGGCCGACGCTCGCTCAAAGACGAATTCCGTGAATGCGAGACCGTCATGTAACATACCTTCAGATAGAGGCATGTCTATGCATTTCTCCCACCAGCATACATTCCATATTGCATGAACACCTGGCCGTAAAAAGGTTTTTTCTCGTTGGATCCCGCACAATTTGATAATCGCTCAAAAAAAGGCTCGTGTGGATTGGTGTAAGGAAATGCTGAAAAAATACGATCGCGGTGCTTCAAAAGACGTTTATAAGATCGTCACAGGTGACGAATCATCCGTATGAGCCCGAAACAAAACAGCAATCGACCATGTGGGTCTTCCAAGACGAGCCAAATCCAACGAAAAAACACAAAAAAAAAGAACATTTTCGTTGATAAATATGCCTATTTCCATTATTAGGCCAGAAATATATATAGCAGCCCTCGTATAACCGGTGCGAAATGATGGTAAAGAGGTCACTTCTAGCTTTGGTGTCATCAGAGCAGGGTCATAAGCGTTCAGAAATAGATGTCATAGGGGAAAATCTACCCATGGCACTTTTAGCACTAAAGATGGCATTATCACAAAGACATAGATCGTTGAAAAAAATATCAAAATATCACAAGTGGTAAACGAAACTGAGAGAACTCCACTCTGAACCTACAAATCTGCACCCTCAATGGTATAGAGGCAAAAGCACTATAGGAAATTCTAGCGAAAAAAAACTGGGGCCGCAAACCAAAAGAGCTGGAGGATTTCTCCGCTTTGAGCCCACACACATTACAGGAGATGCTACAGAAGGAGAATAGGGTTTGTAGAAATCGTTGAGGTAAGACTTTTTATTTCAAATTTCGCGAGCAAACCCATTCGTCGAAGTATTTTTTTCTAAATTGATTGCCAGTGATATCTGTGACAAATGTCATATCGAAATAATCATTAGTTTTTAATATACACATGTCTCTCTGAAGTATATAAAGTGCATTCGGCGATTTTTACTATGAGTGAAATTATTCAACGAAGAAATTCCATTAAATATTGTATGCGGAATCAGATTGTGCCTAAACGTTCAGAATGTTGGAAAATTCCTTCGGTGATAATTGTTTGGCGCGAGCAAGTTTTTTGATTGGTGCAGCATGGCCATCAACATCAACTGATAATCAACATGTTAATAAAACAAGAAAAAACGTTAACTTCGGCTGCAATGAAGCTAATATACCCTTAACGGGTGCATTTCTTTCAGTAACTATGTGTCCAGTTTATATGGAAGCTATATGCTATAGTAATCCGATCTGAACAATTTTTTTGGAGAAAGTTTTTCATACAAGCCCTTGATTCCGATCGTTCGGTTTGTATGGCAGCTATATGTTATAGTTGGTTTTTTTCCCCCGGAAATTTTTTTTCGGCAGTTCCGACCAAAATTTGAACTTTTTCTTCTTGGATAAAAAATTTAACCCCGTTTACCAAAATTTTCCAAAAACCGCCGGAACCGGGGGACCAAAAACGGGATAGCCCCGGGAAAAATGGGCTAAATCGACTCAGCGCAACATACTGATCATTTATGTGTATATATACAAGGTCTGTCGCAAAATAAACGGGTACTGTTAAAAAAACAACAAAAAATTAATATTTTTCAAAAGTTATATTTATTCAAACTAGTGCTTGTGCTTCGATACAGCGTTTAGGCCGGTCAATTAGCATTTCAAATGAGTGTTTAAGGTCATTTTTCGGAATGCTCTTGAGAATATCGGTTGTCGTTTTGGATAGCTGAAATGTCCTGAAACCAGTGTCCTTTCATGGGCAAATGAAGGTTTTCAAATAGGTAAAAATCATAGGGTGCCAGATCAGGTGAGTAGGGTGAAGGATTAATGGTTAATATGGAGTTTTTTGTCAAAAAACCAGTGACAAGCGTCAACCGATGACAAGGCGCATATCGTGCAACAGGCGCCAGGACCCTGCCTCACGGTATTGTGATCAAGCACGACGAATGCGTGACAAAAGACGCTTCATAACACCAAGGTAAAACACAGCATTAATCGCTTTTGGGCCCGGTGGGACGAACTCTCGGTGCGCAGTATCCTCGGAATCGTAAAAACAAATCAGCATTGTCTTTATTTTTGACTTCTGAAGACGACTTTTTCTGATCGTCACAGAGATCCTAACGACCTTCTTGGAATCGCTTACACCACTCATGCACATTACTACGGGATAGGCACTGATCACCATAAACTTTTTTCATCATTTGAAATTCCTTCTAATATTCTAACGTTTTCCCAAGTTTAATACAAATTTTAATATTTGCTCTTTGTTCAAAATGCATTTTACGACCGATGACCAAAAGTTGCTGTCACTTTTTGATCGATAACATCGATTGTAATTATACAATTGTCTTAAAATTTTTACAAAATGTCGACAAGAGATCAAACTTTTTATTTTATATACCCACCAATAGGTGGCGCGACCAGAAACAGTTATATTTAAAAAGTTCTGTTTCTTTTGCGACAGACTTTGTATTCTATAGGGTCTCCGACGCTTCCTTCTGGGTGTTACAAACTTCGTGACAAACTTAAATACTCTGTTCAGGATATAATAAAGGAATTTTATTTAATTTTCAAGAATTTAGAAAATCGATGGTTAACAGTCAGTCAGGATAAGCGAAAACCATTTTGAAAGATCATTTGGGCCTGAAGAAGGGAAAGCATCATTGTTTTTAAAATCAATAAATTTTCCGAAAAACAGCGCCGCGTTATCGTCTGTGAAACAATGCTTCCCGACTACCAGCATGTCATCATGGATGGCCGACAACGCTTGGTTTTAGCACCATGATAATGCACCGGCGCATACTGCGTTGATTCTTCGTGAGTTTTTCAAGGAAGACGACATAAATTTTCAAAAATAAATTAAAAATTTTTAAATTATGACAGAGTCTTACTATTTTTTGCTCATATGTAGTGGTTTATGAATGAATGTGATAAAAAGAGGAACAACAGGTCGCAATACATTTCTCAACTTTAATCTACACTACACAATTTCTGACAGTAAATTATTATACAATCAGCCGGTTAATATAATCTATTTGGTAAACTAATAACGAAATATAAGTAGCAAGTGTCGAGTTGTCTAAATTATAAGAGCCAGGTCAGTATTCTCCTATGTCACTAAACCTATAGTAGTAAAAAATTGAACTACCTTTTGCAATATCTTCAGGGGTGTCTTGCTGAATATATCCGGAACGAGCTATTTCTACCAAATCCGCACCAATAAATTAATTTAAAAGAGACTCACCTTTGCATTCCAATTTGTTTTGCCGTTCGAGATGTGTTTACCGCAAACATTGTTATTCTCTCGAGTAGTATTATTATTGTTGTTGCTGCTATTGCTGTTACTATTGTTTACACCGTTGGCACTGCCTGATTTTGACGATTTTTCGGCTGAGCTGCTCTTGCCATCCGCGCTTGATTTCTGCTTATTCTGAAACGAGAAATAAAAAAGTGAAAATTTCAATTCTGAATTAAAATTTCATAGAAAATGTTTACTTTGTATATAATATATTCTTTTTGTACGCTCATATTGTACGAGTATGAATAATTAACTAAGCTGCAAACCCTCTTAAGAGTGGAAATAAAAGTAAAAGTGAATGTGTTAATTAAAATCGTTTAATTGCTAGGTGCACAGATAACCAAGTAATTAACCGTTGCACAGATTACGGTACACAATTGCCCTGCGGGAGTTAATATATGCAAACATATGAGTGCACACGGGTAAAAAAAAAAACTATAAACACATTCAGTACTGCAGCGAGTAAAGATTATAAGTAATAATATAAGAAATAACAGTAATGATAGCTTAGTAAGCTGACAAGTGTGACCACGCATGCGCCTGCGCACCAAACCTAAAAGCTTTATTGTTGGCTGAGACTCAAGCTGAGCATCACCAACCGAAAGAGGAAATGTGTAGAAAAGAAGTTGTTAATTGGAGTACAAATAACGGTTGCTACTGACCACGAAACATTTTCTGGGGCATCCAATCTCATGGAAAAATATAACAAGAGCTACTGATGAATTTTTGAAGGAAATAAATTAATAATATAAAATTGTGACAATATGCTCGTAGTAATAAAAATCTATAAGTCGAAATATTTTCAACATTATAATTATTTCTTATATATGTATATACATACTCATATACACATTTTCTTGTTGTTAATACAAAAACTATGTTTGTTTATTAATTGAACTCAAAGCAATAAAATTAGTATTTAAAATGCGCATACGAGCACGGAATAATCCTTTAATGCGCATAGCGATTAACGTTTAATGTCTTCAATTGACTCAAAACGTTTTCTCCGAAGCGGTCGGTTGACTTTGCGGAATAGCCAGAAGTCTTACGTTAAATCAGGCGAATACCGTGGTTGCGGCACGATATTGGTTGAAAATTTGGCGAACATCAATGCAGTATGCGAAGGGAAGCAAAAACCAAGAGTTTTCGGTCCATAATTCGAGCCTCTTTTTACTCATAACTTCGCGTAAATGACGCTTATCACTCAAATAGAATTCCTTGTTGACAGTTTGGCTTTGGGCAGAAGGAATTCAGAGTGCGCCACACCTCGATAATCCAGAAAAGAAAACTATTATAACTTTGTTTGACCTGCTTTGGCGTGATTTTTTCGGCTACGGCTCACTTTTGCCACGATATACGGCCGATTGATCCTCCATTTCTAAGTCTAAAGATCCAAGACTCATTGTCAGTAATGATACGTTTCATGACATGGTAGTCGGAAAGCATTGTTCCGCAGACTTTAATGAGACGTTTTTTTTCGTAAAAATTTAGTGATTTTGGAACCAATCGTGCTTTTACTTTTCTTAGGTGCAAATGATCTTTCAAAATGGTTTTCACTGATCCTTCCAATATTCTAACAATGCCAGTAAGATCTCTGGCTGTTAATGGTCGATTCTCATGCACCAATTCCTTTACTTTATTGACGTGTTGATCATCAGTTGATGTTGACTTCCGTCCAGAACGTGGTTCGTTGAATAATTTTAGCAAAAAAACACTTGCTCGTAACTAACAATTATCACCGAAGTCCTTCTCCAACATTCTGAACGTTTTGACACCTGAAATTTTATTCCGCATACAAATTTTTAAGGAACTTTTTTGTTGAATAATTTCACTCATCGTAAAAATCGCCGAATGCACTTATTATTTCAGAAAAACAAGCGTATATTAAGCACTAATATTTATTTTGATGTGACATTTGGCACAGGTGTCACTAACAGAACAACCCAGAAAAAAAGTATTACGTCGAAGGGGTTCTCACGTGAAATTAAAATCAAAGAGTCTTACTATTTTTTGCTCACAGTACTTTCATTTGAACACTTTCAATGAACTGGCGAAGCTGCAGGGATTGATATTAGCCGCCGAGGAGGCAGAAAATACAGGTGTTCTCAAAGAAGTGGACATTGTAACAGCAAAATTACCCAATAATGGTTTCGTGTGAATTAAGGATATATTCTTTGTTAAAAACTCATGTCGGAGTACCGATGAAATTCAACAAAATGCAATCTTATAGGTATATTTAACTAAAACGCATTATCAAAAATAAATGTCAATAAATTAATTAAATCTAAATGGAAACTAGTCAAAATGGTTACGTGTTAGATTCATGCCCACTCTTATCTCAAAACATTTGTGCGCGTGTCAACGCGTGTTAAAAACTATGTAACGACATAACACCGTCCAGATACAGGGAAAAAAACAAACAACAACAACAATAGAAATTTTTACCTCACTTCTGCAGACAAACTAACGGTGCACCATTGAAAAGAACCAAATAAACAAAATGGACACGCGTTCCAAGACACACACATACAAAAGTGTGAAACACCGTTTGTTTGTATAGCTTTCGTTTTTCACGAAGTAATGATTTTTTTTATTTTTCAACTAAAAAATTAAGTTGAAATATACTTGTGGTCATTTTGGTTCAAAACTGTTGACACACTTCACTTGTGGTATTTCACTTCTTTGACGCTTTGTTGACACTTTGCTGTGTTGACGTGATTTCTTTGCGTGACATTTGTGCGTCGCAGTGTATTCTAATTGTGTTAATTATATTTATGAACTGTTAAAACGAGTTTTCAACACCTTCAGTACATTAATTATGACCGCTTTGAGTGGCTGACTTAAGCTATCCTAGATTGTTAAATTATTTTTAGAAGGTGTTCTGATTTTTTATGTAAATATTGGAGTAAATAAAAAGTAAGTGCTAAATGAAATCTAGAATATTTAAATGCTTCGAGTTTTCAAACAAAGGTAAAGTTGAATATATATTGAAGAACTTAATAAGTATTTATGTATATATGTGAAGTATAAAGCACACACCTTAGGAAAACAGCATAATGGTAAAAAGTATTTGAAAAAAATTCTAATAAAAATAAATTTTTTTGAAAGAATTAGTCTACTTAGTTAAATTATTAAAAATATGTTTGATTATATGAATATAACCACTTGATGTATCAATGTCAAATTATATGTTTCATTATCACGTCCAAATTTTTTTCAAGAAGTGATCTGCAAACTTCTATACACAGAAAAAGTTAGACCAGGAACATTATAAGTCAAAGCAGTTATTTCAAAATAACGCAGATGAGTGGATTCCGACAGATCTTTATAATTTGTGTGTTTTTGGCATATATTTGTTTACGATGCAAAAAGCTTATGGCCACTTGCCTGATGCGAGTCATCGATACATCTCTGTTAATTATAATAACATTCAAAAATTACAGTAACAGTACTTGAAGACCGTCGTGTTGGCATCAAAGAGATAGAGATGATTTTGGATACAATTTTGGGTATGAAGCATATCAACGTTAGACTCGTACAAAAAACCTGAATCTTTGCAAAACCGACAACGACTGGGAGTCATAAAATAAATGCAGAGTAGGTAGCTCCTGATGAAGAATGGCGAATTTATGAATATCACGTCGAAACTGTGTAACAATATCGCGAAAGGCGTCCCAAAAATAAATTAAAGCCAACATAAGAAGTGTGTGGAAAATTGGATTAAGTTTTTATATGCTTGGCTCAGGAGCCTATTTTGAAGGCGATGATAAAATACTGAAGAAATGGTTTAGGTTTGGTTAAGTGGTAAGGCTGATCCTCACAACAAATATCCCATTTGATAACTGTAAAAGCTGGTGTTTATGACGTCCAAACCTACTAGATTTGGATTAACGAAGCATTTTGAGCCGTCCACAAATATGTTAAAGCGGTGTTATAAATTACAGCCAATTCACTAGATTTGCCAAAGATATATCTAACGAGATATTTTAACTTCAAGCTGGGGATAGATGGAAATTAATTAACAAAGTACCCGGATGATTACCTTTCTCCATACAGATTTATTAATTAACAGTAGGTCAGCAGACTTTTAACGTTCAACTCTGGACCAGAAAGAACCCGCAGACGCACAATATCTATATTTTTCTAAGTAGTAGAGAACACAGCATCAGTATTTCAATCTCAATAAAATTGCGTCAAAAACTGAACAACTCATACAATTTTGACTCAACTTTTTGAACGAGCTTAGGGAGATGGTGGTCTTGGTATAAAATGTATCCAAGTATATAGATAGAGTAAATAAGCTTAAACTCTAAACATTCTCTACGATTTTTTAATATTGGTGAAAAACAATCTCCTTTTCTACTTTTTTTATATTAAAAACATGATATGCAAATATAAAATGTACTGATTTCTGCCATCTACTATATATTTTTGTGCATATATTAATATTTTCAATCAAATTGATTCACCTGTCATCATTACGTCAAAGAATCAAGATTTACATCAATTTCTCATACTCCTCCCAATAGCTATGCGAGTAAAAAATCGCCAACGTATTTCATGAAAAAATTAAAGTGTAATAAAGATAGAGAAACAGAGAACTTAATGAAGAAGGCAATTAATTCGCATGTGCAACTATTTGCTATGCAATAAAAATAAACAAAAAATTGTTAAAACAAACTTGATTTTCGTAAATTTGGTGGGGAATTCGCAACAATTAACTGTATTGTGCAATAAAGTGTGAGGGTAATTAAATACCGTAAATAACCCTAAATATGTCTCGATTGTAGTAATGTATTACCAACAACCGTTACAACGAAAGTAGAATAAAGTAGCTATAATAATACAAAACAATAAATATTTGTCACATTTAAATTTCAATACGAAAATATTGCTAAGCTTTTAAGGATTTTACTATGAGAAAGACAATAAAAAACAAAATATGGGAATGTATGTAAATGTATAAGCATGAAAAAAAGAGTACGTAACCCCAAAATATGCAAATGTTTAAGACTAATAAATATACAATAACAATATGTGAGTTTGTAATTATATGTTGCTGAGATTGCTAGTTGTTGAAATGGCAAGGCCGATAAAAATATCAATCGTTTTTTGGTACGCAGCAACAAAACAAGGCAGCAAAATGTTAATTGACACAGTTATATACAAAAAGCAACAATTTAAATAAATGCACAGAGTATAAAATATATGCATTAGTGGTGCGATATAACATAAGTATTTGTTTGTACATTTGTTAGTAAATTTGCTTGTGCCTAATTATCTCAAGCAATAAATGATGCCGCAAACATTTACAATGTCATTAACGATGGCGTTGCAACAATTCATTTAAGTTGTATTTAAATGTTTTATGGCTGTATTTATGTCTACTTAATTTGTAGTTTGTTAAATGTCGTTGGCTTTGAGCACTTGGTTTCAATCGTCATGAACAGTTTCGTCTGTATTTTATAAATGTTTAACTGGTCCGATGATCTTAGTCGGATGTTGTGACCTTTTCTAAAGAAGAAGCAGATTACTTAGACTTTTATTCGATGGAAATGCTTATATACATATTACGATGGAAATTGTAATGAAATTCCCCGGGTATATGATATTTCAATAAAATTTAATTTGCTAAGTTGGTAGGACTGTCCTTAATTACTTAGCCAAATATGAGCGTAATCTGTCAACTGGTTTGTTTACAGTAGCTACTTAAGTCGGTACACATCAAATCGCAACGCACTAGATTTTTACAATATATAAAAATATCGAAGAAAAATTTTTACTCAAATTTTGTATTTCAACCAAATACCAAGCCTTCGAAGACAGTCGAGAGATCGTTAAAGAAATGCCTCATCCTGGACGACGAAAATATAAAAAAGTGAAGCATATTGACGTTGAGCAACACCGAAAGTTTCGTCATGATCGGGAAGAACCTCTCCGAGCCATTCGATACCAAACGAGGTTTCAGACAAGGCGACTCCCTATCGTGCTACTTCTTCAATCTGCTGCTGGAGAAAATAGTTCGAGCTGCAGAACTAACAGAGAGGGTACCATCTTCTATAAGACTGTACAGCTGCTGGCGTATGTCGATGATATTGATATCATTGACCTTCAAAACCGCGCCGTTAGTTCTACTTTCTCTAGAATGGACTGTTGACAGTCATAACTTTGAAGTCGTTGATTATTTCGTTTAGCAACAACCTCAGCCTCGAAATCCAACGCAGAATATCTCTTGCCAACAGGTCCTACTTCGGACCAAGTAGGCAATTGTGGAGTAACGTCCTCTCTCGACGAACTAAAACAAAACTCTTTAAGTCACTCATTATTCCCGTCCTGCTATAAGGTGCAGAGGCATGGACGATGACAACATCGGATGAGTCGACGTTAAGAGTTTTCGAGAGAGAGAGTAATTTGATTTACAAATTGATGCAATAGACGGCGTTGGCGCCAAGATTTTTAAAACACCGAAAATATTGAAATTATTAGCAAATTGTTAATGACAATTTATATTTGCAGATATTGTCAATCAAAACAGTTAAAATTAAGTTACTTAACCAAAGAAGTTCTCTAGTCGGAGTTTTTTTCATTTAGAACCTATTCGCCAATTACAGTTTCTTTTGAATGTCCGTAAAATCGTAAAACCACTTTCGAATAATTTTTTAGTTGTAAATGGCATTGTAAAAAACAAAAATGTAATTGAAAATCCGAAATAGACGTAAAACATCGAGATAATTTATTTTAGCCGCCAGCATCATTCTGATGCTGAAAGTAAAAACAATTTTAACAGCACCGAAAGAGCACTATAGGCGAAATGCTGCAACGGACTATCGAAAATTGACGTACACTGGTGGAGATGTGCCAATGAAACCGCAGTGGCTATTGGCAGACATTTTGTTCAAACCATAAATGGCATAAAATTATCTACATAGCAAAAAACCAAAACCCATTTTGACCAAATTTTGAGCGTTTTGTTTCATTTTAGCATCCCGACATTCTTATTGGCAGACCCTTTATAATTCAGAATCCTAAAAGAAAGCGAAAATTCATTTTCCAAATAATCAAACTGAAAGTAAAAGTGGTTACAATTAAACAAAAGCACACAAAGTAAATGTTCATTGCCTTGCTCTCACTATTTTACAGCAAGAAAGGGAAGTAGCTAGATAGACAAACAGCTCCCACACAAATCAACCAAGCATTCTTTGAAGACTCCAAAAACGAATAGTAAGGAACAAATATGCACATTTATTTAACCAAATGTAGAAATGCTTATAATTTTTGGGAAAGGTAAACTCATTTGGAGCGCATATGAGTTACATATGTACATATGTATGTGTGTGTGTAGAATGCATAGAAAAGCAGTAAAAGTCAAAGAAAGGCAAGTGAATGTTTATCGCGACTTAGACGTCGTGACGTTGCTATTTTTTCGGTCATTACTGCTACTCTACTACTATTTCTTCGACCTAGCTAAAACAGTTGATGATGAAAAAGTGGAATAAGCAAATCATCTAGTCATAAATAAATCGTTTTTTTATGCTAATGAGTTTATATTGAAAATTGAAAGTTCACCCGCCTGCAGGAAAGCATGTTCATTCATTTTTTTAAGCTTTAGCTTCTTGTTTTTTATTTATTTATTTACCTTTTCCTTCATTGTTTGTTTTTTTTTTTTGCGCAGAAAAATGTAATTTATCTGTGTTCATTGTAGCAGTATGTTTTTAGCCGACAACATTTTTATTGTTATTGCGTGCGAAACTAGATCAACTGGTTGGATATTTATTCACGCAGCGGGTTGTGGCCACTGTAACCGCTAAAGTGTACGCACGCCTCTAATGTATTTGCACACGCTCGCATAATTTTGTACGTACAAATGTTTTCATGCGGTTACAATTATGCATACTTCGGCGTTTATATACATACATCTGTATGTATGTACCTGTATGCAGACATACATTTTAATGAATTTATGTTTTAACACAAGAAACCTTCGTATGTGCGCTTTTGCACTCAATTAAATGGAATTGCATTCGGTGCACAAAATTTGCAATAAATTTCGGCACAGATTAGCAAAGATCGATAAGATATGCTTAAAATAATTTTGCAAAAAAAAAAATTTGCAATATTTTTCAAAGTAATTCATTATATAATGGATGATCCAAGTAGAGGTATTTTTTTCAATAGCATTTTTTGACAAATCACGCGTTCGTCATGTCAAGCTGTCATCTTATTTTTTTCGGTATTGTTTGGCATTTCATCCTTACGCCTACTATTCGCAAGACCATCACTGAGGCCCAGCATGCATTATTGGATAATGTTCGAGCGAACAGAGGACATCCAGGACGCTGTGAAGAAAATATAGCAGCCGTAGCTAAGAATGTACACGAAGACCCTGGAGAAGCGATTCACCGCCGTCAACATAAGGAACGACTTGGCTCATTTTCGTCGAGATCTCAAATTGAAAGCGTACAAAATACAGCTTGTGCAAGAAGCTCGACCTTCTCAAGCGGCATCGCTTCTCTCTATGTGCTCTTAAAAAGTTCCAAGAAGATCCAACGTTTTCGATTCATATTTTGTTCAGCGATGAGGCACATTTCTGGCTTAATGGGTATTTTTTTTTACCATGGAAGAAGCATCGAAAGCATGTTAATCCGCTAAACCTAACCTACTCCCACCTCATGTCACAAAGTATTAATTCATGGGAGAGAAAAAGACGTTTAAGTCTCCTCTATTGCACGGACTGACTGACGCCTAATCTGTTCTATTTGTCTCAATTTTGTCATAATTAGATTTGCCGCTCTGCTGACAGCTTTCCACTTTACAGAGGATGTGAACGAGCAAAATTTTCGCATTTGGGATGAGATGAGAAACCTGAAGAGATACAAGAACTGCCATTTTATCCAGAAAAAACAACGGTTTAGTGTGGTTTGTGGGCCGGTGGAATTATCGGTCTATATTTCATCAATGGCGACCGTCATGGCGTCATGTTAACCGACTATTTGATGCCTGAAATTGAAGCTCGTGATCGCGGCGAAATTTGGTTTCAACAAGATGGTGGCACTTCCTACATATCGCATCAATTGATGGACTTATTGAAAGAAAACATCGGTGAACAGATAATTTCACGCTTTGGCTGATCGGTTGGTCACCAAGGGTCGTATGGTATCACACCGTTAGACTTTTTCCTGGTCGAATATGTTAAGTCTAATGTATATGCGGACAATCCCGTTTCGATTCAGGCCTTGGAGCAAAACAGTTCAAATGGAAGGCGTAGCCGAGGCCAACATTTGAAAGAGATAATATTAAAAAAATAAATGTCAATTATTTTGATGTGAAATTGGGCACAGACACCGACAGTCGCATCAACCTAAAAAAATACTTCGACAAAACGGTTTTGGCGCGACATTTAAATTAAATAGTCATCTTACTATTTTTTGCCCGCAGTAGTAAATATTATTATTACCTTAGATTCTCACCAAGCGGATTACTTCGGGAAACGAACTAGAAATCAATGTTTCCGGAAAAGTATAGTATTACTTTCTTAGCAGAATTAATTTTCGGCTTCGTTCAAGAATAAAGTTTTCTATAATCTGCTGCTAAAATATCATCTAGACGTCTGTCTGCTAATATGTAATTTTTTTTATGTATATTTTTGTCCCATTATTTTTATACAACACTGTCACCATGCAATCTACATGAGCCGGCTCATGTGCAATGACCAGTTGAGGGGTCTACAAACGGAGAAGTGTCAACAAACGCAAAACAATGTTAGGAAAACATTTTGAAATGGTTTTTCAAAATTATTGGATGTGCAAACAAAGCGTCAAATAAACACAATGTAAATGTCTTGATGACATCGCGCAGGCAACAACAGAAGTGGCTACCCAACAATGCCAACAGCAACAACAGTAGCACGCAATTCAAATTGTGTGAACGAAAACGCATGCGCAATGAAGGCTGCCGCAACAACAACAACAGCCAATTTAATTTAAATAAAAACTACATAAGTATAAACAACAACAACAGCAGCAAGCGACTGAACTTGCCGCACAACCGGCAATTATATGCCAAACAAGACGCCTGCGCCTTTTCGGCGCCCACATTCACTTCTGGCCAACGAAAAATGGAGGCCGCCAACGACCGCAAAACGATGCCTTTGGCCACAATCGTAGCTGGAGGCGGCCGAACGAGTTTGCGGTGTAACAACAACAACGCAACTCGCTGCCACAAGGCGTACAATGTCAGCTGCAAGCAGACTGGAGCGCTGTGGCGGCTTGTTTCGACGAAAATCACTTTCCTTTTTGGTGCATAATAATTTCTTCGGTTTTTTGCTACATGCCACCGCGTTGTTGGTGGCACACAGGTTTTCAATTTTCGCCTTGATTTCACATTGCAACTTTTTGCGCATTTTTTTCTTCACTTATGTTGTTTTTGTTTGTGTAAATATGTATGTAGTTGGGAATTTTCGTTTTCAATTAAAAAGTGTGCAAAAGGAGACAACGACAGCGAAGACCTTGACATTTCGCCACGAAAATTTATTGAAGGCGCGCAAAAATTTTTTTCATCTTTTTGATTTTTGCTGCAACTGTTTGTTGCAACGACGTTGGCAGCTGTGAAGAAAGTGAGTGCCGAATGGCAAAATTATAAGCAACATTAATTTTGAAGAGGATCTTGTTTAGTGGCATTTTGAAAATAATGTTGCCGACACTACTGCTGCGATGGCGGTCTTTATTGCCAGCACAGATGTTGCATGCCACCGTTGTGAAGACTTTAATGTCATTAAAAGCGATTGTCGCGCTGACTTGCTTATGCCTTTGTGTTATTTGTATTTATTTGCGATTTTTGAAAATTTCGCTTTCACTTGCAAATAACGGTATTGACATTTGAAAAAAATAAATAAATTTAACATACAAAAAATAAGCAAATCATGCACAGCAAATAAATCGACTGTGACGAAGAGGCGGTATTATTTTAACAGCGCTTTGTATGTTTAATTTATAATACGACAAAAATTAACAACAAAAAATATTAATTAATGTACGAAACAACTGAATGGATTATCATTAATCGCCACTGATTTTCGCCACCTTTCACGCTGTCGAGTTTGTCGCTTTAGTCTTTTGTTTGCCACCACGCGGCTGCAGCTAAAACGTTTTCACTTTTTCCCTTGCCATCAGCAGGTCTAAATCTCCCAACATTCAGCATTTAGCCAACTGATCAACGATTACAGTAACTCTTGCTGCTTGCTGTTGCCTGCCAAGTTAATGACAGGCTTACAACTCCGGCACACCGCTGCCCATCTTCACTGCCCCTCTGTTTGCAACATTTCGACACGGTTTATCTGTTGGTCTGCTCATCCGCACGTGTATCATGTGGCGCCTGGAGTTAGCCATGAGAATTATTCACAGCTTTAACACCTCTTCAACGCTTTTATTCAATTTTCGCTGGAAAATCTACCTTCAGTTTATATACTATACGTTTGTATATTTCTTCTACATTTGGTAGCTTTTACTCTCTTATTTTTGAAAATGAAAGTTGGAAGGTGAAATTTAGGAACAAAATGATGCAAACATTTAAATTTATGTTGCATCTTTTATTTGCAGCAAAATCCACTGTTGAGTGAATTAGTGCCAACATGACAAGAAATGTGCTGTAGAGCAGATGGTTGAAACAACACGACTAAAAAGCGAAATTTTCCACAACTATGTATTTTTGGTTCCTCTAACTCGTTATCAATGGCATCAAGTCACTTTGTGATAAGACTGATATGGGTATTAGGCCACATCGAAGTCACAGATAACTGTAAAAGGCACCCTGGTCCCGCTATGTGTTCTAGTACTAGATAGCTAGTCCTCGCAACAGCTTGATCAACGTTGGGCTACTATTGGTTTATGTGCTGTTGCAAGATATTTTTGACCCAAGATCGATCGTAAGAGATTCAGCAAGCTCACTGCCCTCAGTAAGGCTAGCATCTCTCTAGTAGGGAGAGTTATAACAAGCCATTTCAAATCCTGTCAGCGTCCATGCTATAACGTGGAGAATCTTAATGGACACTAGCTGCAAAAGATGCAGTGATGAAAACAAAGTGGAAATATGTGAAAGCTTCCTTTCTTATTGCCCCTCTTTTGCTTGGGGGCTCACACTTTCAGATATCCCAAATATGTATTAATCGCAGGGCGCTTTGCTGACTTTTAAAGAATCGAATGCAGAAGACCTTTTCTTATGGATTCACAAGGGATTGCATATAGTAGTACAGGTACGATCACTGGATCAGCCATGTATCCAAACCAAACATAATCTCTATTTCAACAGAGATACGTACATTCGCGTATATATAGAAAGGAATAGTACTATTGCAAGAAGATTTGCTACCCTGCTTCAGTTGAATCTGATTTGTTTATACTACATATGGAAGATATTGTGCCCGCAGTTTATAGAAAAAAGGAAAAATAGCTGTTGCAGCAGTTTGAGCATTATTTTTGGAAGTAAAATCGTGCAGAGAATTCAAAAAACTCTTAAACGTATTTTATTCTCTTGGAGTGACGAAAGTCAAAAATTGGTTAAAATAGTTTTAAAATGGTCCAACGTCGATTTTAGAAAAGCAATATTTCAACGACACAAATTTGTCCAACGATATCGTATTGGAAAAGTTCGCTGTAAGGTGCTCATGAGGCAGAAGACATCGCAAAAGACCACATGAATCATATTCTGCATGAGAATGTTTTCAGCGCGGTGCGTGCCACGTTTGTTCACTCCGAACAACAAGTAAAACCGTAAGACCAGTTCAGTAGTGTTCGATGAGTTAAAGCACATATCGATCTGCTTCGGAACAGACGAAGATTCTTACATCGAGCACAGAGGTGATATCCACGATTTTCTGGGTCTCATGACTATCTGAAAAGGGACAAATACCGCTTCTACAGACTTTTTTTGCTTCCCCATTTAAACTCGCCGGGCTGAAATTTTAGTCGACCGAAGCGGTTATTGCCAACACGGTTAAAAGTCAAGAGCATCGGGTTATCGAGCAGACTATGTGAAGGAATATTTAACGACCTTCTCAGGAAAAAGATTTTGAGATAGAAATTATGGAAATATTCAGAAAAATCTTTGCAAACAAACTCAAACTCATTGTGGTTTTTAAATTCCGCGCGCGAAAAATGGAAAGTATGAGTAATTGTTATAAAAACAAACAATTTGAAAGCACTTTCCAACGATTCTGTCAATTTTCTTACCGCCTCATATATCAAACTCAAAGTGACACATACAATCCCTACAACTGTAGCATACTCTTTGAAAATGTTAGACCCCAAATTACGCTATCAGAAAATTAGCACTGAAAATAATTTGTCGATTGTAAAACGAAACACTAATTACTACATTCGTTAAGCGCAAACCTCACATGCCCCGACGCCGACACGGAATTATTATAATTACACGCGCACGCCCTCAACCATCAACGGGTAGTACAGCAGCGCCCGAGCGAACAACTCAATAAAAAATCAATAAGTGCGGTAAAACAAAAACAACATAAGTAATCGGCGGTAAATAAACACGCCAATACGCTGGCAGCAAGACACTCTGTGATCGCAATCAAACACTAAAAAATCGTGCATTACAGTAGCAAAGTAACAACTACCGATCCAAGCTATATACACACACATACATAGATATATATGTAACCATTAACGAATAGATAACGACACCTTCCAGCGAAAATAATCACGACAAAAACGCTTCGCCTGGTGGGCGAGGGCAACCATAGGGAAGCCAGCTCGATGAAAAGTTGAAAAAGTAAAGAAAGTGAAAAGGAAGGGAGAGAAAAGAAATAAGCAAATCACTTCACTTGAAATGCAGTCCGTTAAAGAGGTTATCATTCGAGTGAAATCACGGTGTGCTGCGGGCGATTGACTACAATTTGCCACCGACACCAACACTCGCACATTTTTTCATTGTCAACGCCAAGCAAAACAAACAGGGGAAATGATTTACTAGCAACAGCAAAAGCCATAATAACAACAAAATAGAGGAAAGTAAAGTAACAAGAGCGAAAATTTATATATAATTTCAGAAAATATATATCTTGTTCAGCAGTCCACAATCGTCCGTGAAAAAGACGTGCCGAATTCTCCTTTTTTACAGCTGAATTGATTTTTCACTCCTTGCTTCACTTTTAATTGATAATTGTTTGAACATCTTGAGGGCGCTGCAATCATTTTGCCAAATCATTCGTGACGAATTAATAACAGCAAGCAAAAGCTCACTTTCGCTTTCAACTACAGTCAAAACCAGTTAAGTAGCACTTTTCGAGGAGACAGTTCCGTTTACTGCACTTAATTTTTTATTTTGGATTGAAGTCACAATATTTTTTAATAAAATTAACTTATATGAAATATTTTAGACAAATTGCAATGCAATAAAAAATTGTTAAACTCGTTGGTACTAAAAACCCAGGACTGACAGTAGTCGCTTCCCTTTATAGTATTGTGCCTGCAATTTTGTTTTTGCTTGCATGTTTTTCGCTCACTTATTTCATTTTATTTTATTATTGTAATTTTTTTTTGTTCATGACACCCAACATTTTTTATATTATAATTTATATGAACTTATTTTTCACTGACAATGCCAGCAGAGTATATTGCTTTTTATTTGTTCAGCTTTGTTTACCTTTATGAAGTTCAACGACTCAGACTACAGTTTATTAAAAGTTTAATGAAAAATGTAAGAAATTAATAATTTAATATGAAAATAAAAAGATGATTTTATGTCGGGTAATACATTTTACTGTAATTAAATAAAAATATAAAATAATAAAAAAAACATAAAATATTCATATTGACCAGATAATGGAACGTAAACATTTTGTTCGAATATTTTCTCTTAAACTCAAAATCCCTTGCTTAAGCTGCATTAAAGATGCTTGGCAATGTTGCTAATGACCCTGCATTCATCAAACACATCACTACTGGTGACGAGACATGAGTTTATTAATTTCACGTCAAACTGTCTAACAAACTAGCGAGTGATGCTAGAAAGTAACTAGGATATCCTTCCGTATCTTCAGCGAATTTTGCTTATTTTCGGTTTCGACTCGTTTTTTTAGCAAAAAGCTAATTTTAAATCTTAAATTTTTAGTAGCACTTCAAAAACCCCTTTCAAACTTTTGGTCATTATTTTGATAAATCCTTCAAAATGAGTAGGAGTATCCTTGGGACGAACAAGTATATATGGAATACATGTATGAAAATGCCTAAAATAGTTGCCCACATAACATAAACTTGCAGAGGCTTAGCTGTAAAATTGTGCCGAAATTTCGTGCTAAGCTGTACGATCATCGATAAAAATGGACACATTGACAGTCTCACCCGCAATTTTGGCACAGAACATACCATTTGACGAACGACATACATACATATTAATTTCGTAATTTACGTGTTAGCCATACCAATTACATTGTTAGTGTCAATAGCAGCTCGTATAACAGAAATGCATAGACTTTTAACGGTCTTACAACCAAAGAGCAAGAACAAACTAAGCTTTTTTGTGTTATGGTATACCGCCATATGCAATGCACACTCATATCTCATGCGACATACAAACAAATCACCACAACGTGCAACAGAATTAGCCTTAAGCAACTTGCAGCTCAATTGCAGACACGCCCCAATATGTCAACTGTCACTTTTCTCACCAACACGGGAGAACAGCAGTGTGTTTATGGCATAAAGCGAAGTCAGAAGTCGCTGGTAATGTACGTATGTATGTAGTTAGGTATTTTAAAACATTTGCGAGAAAATTATAGCGATTAAATATTCAAGGGATCAAAGCTGAATATAACTGAGCAAATGTGTTATATATTTAGGCCAGGCCAACAGCAGTGCTTGAAAGTGTTTTAAAATTCACCACAAAACAAGCTGAATTTAGGGCGTAGCAAATGGCACCACATATAGTATACGTACATATATTTGTATCATTAAAAACAAATATTTAAACACAAAACCTGGTTACCCGGTTTCGGGTGCGACACGTTCGTTCGGTCAACAGAAAACTGACTAAGAATTTCAACGCGCCAGACTTGTGTGCATATTAAAAAATCAACGTGAAAGGAGAAAGTTATTTGGCCTTCGCTACTTACATATTTACATATCGCACAAGCATACATGTATTTATCTATATTTATGCCGATCTACAGCAGCACGCATGCGCCCACTTACTTGGAACTATTTAAAAAATTATGTGAGTCAATGCTCGGAGTTAATTAAAACTTGAATAACACATTCACGTTAGAAACAAAAAAACACAGCAGCAAATTAAATGCCGTTGATTAACTTTACACACATGCATTTGCATATTATGTATGGAAATAATCTTCGAGCAGCGTTTTGTGTGACCAAATTAACTTTCTTTGTGTTAATCTGCGCTCATCTCCCACTGATTACTTAATCTGTGACAACTTGAAGTCTTTTTTTGGCTTTACAGGTATGCCAATTTTAAAGAGTTAATACAGACTATGCTACCCTGCAGGAAATAACATTTTAGTTCTTTTTATTTTTAACTACTTTTTAAGCTATGTACACAGTGAACCTTGAGAATTGTGAGCTACATATTTACAGAAAAAGTGGAAATTGAGTTAGTATATTCAGAGCTCCGAAAGTAATCGGTTATGTTTTCAACCCATTGGATTTCTATACATAGCAATGTGATATTATTTCTTTTCACGAAGTTTCCATTGAATTTCAAAGAATATATAAGATAACATTCCGTCATCATCTATCGTCATCGTCTATCATACAGTTTTGTGTACGCGTCAAAAATGGACACCAGAAAAAATGCAAATACCAGCCATATTTCACAGTTTTTCCTTTATTTCATGGATATAAAAAGCAGCTCAATGTGTGTGTTTCAGCACTTTTTTTGTGCTAAAAGTTTATGGAGCATCAGTGTAACGCTGCTGAATCGCAACAAAATCCAACCATTTAATGTCAAGATTGACTATCAAGAAGGGTTTACTAAGTATTTGGCGGACTCTTCATTCGTTCTTGTACTAACAACTATTAGACCATTTGAAGTAGAAATGACTAGCTTTAGCCAATATTGCAGGAATTGCAGAAACTCCGAGAGTTAGGAGATTCATTAGCATCAACCTTATAGTTGGAATCTGGAATCAAAAGAATACGACATTTTTCTGTCTATGGCGAATGATTTTGCTGGTAAAAAATTCACCTCAAAATCTTCATTTTGAACAAGTTATCGAACAAATCATTGTCAGTTTTACATCATCGGTTAACTATACCAAAAAAAGTACAATGTAATGGATTTTTTTTACCGCACCTTACACCAATAATAAATACGATAGGAAGATTATTCATGAACTCAAGGAGCATTCATGTATAAAACAACTAATTGAATTTAAAAAGGCATGCGTAAGAACCAAGGTTTCTTCTAGTAAAAGAACCAAATGAATTGTAAAAACATTATGTAATTAGAATAGACAAGTTTATGCACTGTCATTTGCATAATTTTGGGCACTTGGGCTATACGATAAGAAGTTTTAAGAGTAAAAATTGTTTCGATTAAAAATATTGAAGAACAAAAATATTTTTCTCTATCATTCGTGGACCAGAGTTTTTCGACAAATGCTTTTTTAACAAATTTAATACTCTACGACCATCATAAGGTATTTATATTCTTCCATAAAACTACAAATATACCAGTATTTTTTCATATATCAAACAACATACGACATTTTTTTGTACACTTTTCCGAAAAAGTACACATATCACCTAAAAACAAATTGACAATCCGTCCTTTTAACGTATCTTTTTAATTAAACTTTAATCAAGTCAACTCGTATGCACATATTTGATGATATTACAATTTTACAAATATGGTGGTTATTAACTTAAAGAGTAAAAGTTTAATTAACAATAGGAAATATACGAAAAAATGGCATCCGATCAATCTGGTTTGTGTTATGTATTAAAACCAGAATAGTAAACAAGTTGAGCGTATGCAAATTGTTCAATAAAATTGTTGCTAAAGATGAAAATTATAATGATGATTCAACCAAACTACAGTTAGTTTCTGAAACTTATTATTTCAATCAAATATTAATCACGATATTGATAATGATATTTTGATGTGAATAACACTCGCCAAGTCAAAGCGGCGTTCGTGAATTTCGATCAACATACATTTGCATTCTTATGCAAATATGTATATCCAATAGTAAATAAGCAAATATTTCTAAAATTTAGAATTTTTGTACTCTTGGGTATTTTGAAACAATTCGAAATTCGAAGAAATGATATCATCAAAAGAAGCATGGAGAAAAATACCTTATTGAGATTCAAAGGTCGTACTTCCAAAACTAAAAAAAAGTAAACGTTGACCGAAAAAAAATTATCGGAGTTTATTATTAGTTTTTGACTACATATAATGAAAATTCCGATTTTTTAAATGGGAAATTAAAAATTAAGAAGTGTAGGAGTACGTGATTATATAGCGCCGTAGTACAATTACCATTACAAAATATATTTAAGTAAGGGAATAAATATGAAAATAACTGTGTAAGAAAAATAGAATACGAACAATATGAAACCAAAGAGCAAATCTCAAATGAGCATGCACAAACGTTTTCAGTGGTGTTCTTAAAGCTCCAAGAACGTGTCGAAATGGTATGGGGCGCGTTCATAGTTTCCAACCAAAAGCCCGATATTAACAAATAATAAAAAAACTTCGAAAATCCTGGCTTGAGCTAATACTAGAAATATTAGATGAATTTATTACAGAATTTAAACTTCAATAATATAAATACATACACACTCGGCGAAAAAAGAAATCAACGCAGTCGAAAATTTTTTAATATTCCTATTTTGAACTGTTACTATTTGCTCAGAATTCACTATTTCAATATCTTATTTGACTCCACGCGTGTTTATTACAGTGTTTGCGGTATTTTCTTTCGAAAAAGTTGAGAAAACAAGTAAAGTTGAACATGGTGGTGTCAACAGAAAAGAAAGACAAAATCGTGGCTTTATATAAAATAAATTATAAAAGTGTCAAATAGCTCGCGAAATGGGCATAAGAGATTGGAGCGTGCGTATTATATGTTAATTAAAAATTATACGCATTTTAATTGATTAGCTCGAAAAAAGGGCAGTGAATGTTCGAAAATCGTACAACCTCGTCACGAACGGCAAATTAAACAGATGTGCATAAGTGATCACTTTCAACATATGGAACAATCAATGCAACATTTTACGAAACCGCTGGGGTAAAAATAACTACACATTCTATGCAAAATGTGCTGAATAATCTTGAAATCCGAGCTCGACGTCCTGTCAAAAAGCCTCTTCTCATTACACGAATGAAGAAACAGAGACTAGAGTGGGCAAAATTACACAAAACTTGGACTATATCAGATTGGGGATTTGTTATTTTTTTCCAATGAATCCAAATTTATTTTTTTCTAACCTGACGGAAATGCCACAGTGCATCGTAGAAAAGGGGAGCGTTTTTTGGAAAACTGTGTTTGACCCACCATAAAGAATTCGCCTTATTTAATGGTGAGGGGAGCTGCAACCAAGTGTGAATGCCGAAATATAAATTGGAATTTTGATAGAAGTGGTTTGCAATTACTGAACAGCTGTCCGAACACGCCCAAAGAGTTTATTTTCAGGATATTTCATCCTCTTGTCATAGAGCAAAAGCGATAACCAAAGAGAAAATAGAATTTTCAATAACTTATTACAAACACTTACAGGTTTCAAAACAAAAAGATTTTTATGGAATAGAGTCGCTAACGTGGCCAGGAAACAATCCAGACCTCAATCCAATTGAGATCTGCTGGCATTATATGGGCAAAATGATAAGAGAAAGTGTCCAAAAAGTCTAAAAGAAATGGAAAACATTATTGAAGAATGAAGAAATTTATAAAAATTATCTTCAACCCATTTTTGAATCTATACCTAAAGAGATAGCCGAGGTTATTAGAAGGAGGTGGTTTCTACAAAATACAAATATTTATTTACTCAAAGTATCTTGTTTTGATTTGTTATGTATTCTATTGCTAAATAAAAAAATTCCACCTGATAAAATAAAAATCATATAAAACAAAAAAATGTTGTAATGGGGTTTCTTCCATAGCTGAGGTACGCTCAGCCGCTCCAGGGTCAGCCTTGGGACCCACAAACCCTTAGCAAAGAAGACGAGTTTTATCCTCGTAAAGTTATATCCACACCCCACCCCTTATGTGGACAGCCAGACCAGCGTGATGTATACCGTGGTGATGAAGACGAACGAGATTGGCGAGCCAGGCGTTGACGCTTGTTGAAGCTGGCACGTTGATGAGACGAACGGAATTAATGAGCCAGGCGTTGACGCTTGTAGAAGCTGGCACGATGATGAAACGAACGGAATCGTTTGGCCAGGCACGGTGATGAAAACGAACGGGATTAATGAGCCAGGCGTTGACGCTTGTAGATGCTGGCACGATGATGATACGAACGGAATCGATGAGCCAGGCACGGTGATGAAAACGAACGGGATTAATGAGCCAGCGTTGACGCTTAGTGAAGCTGGCACGGTGATGAAAACGAACGGGATTGATGAGCCAGCGTTAACGCTTAGTGAAGCTGGCACGGTAATGAAAACGAACGGGATTGACTTCCCTGCGGAGGAGAAGTGATTAAAAATTGTCCAATGGCAGGAGCACTTACTGCACGCGTTGACTTCTCGCTTACAACTCAACTTTGCCACCCTCCTCATTATCGCGTTGGCGTTTTTCTAACGGCGCTTAACGGTGTAGGCAGCGGTACTTATGCCAAGCATTTTCGACGCGGCTACGGCAGTGCCATCGCGAGCATTGGCATCACCCAGCGGTGATGCCTTTTCTGCGCGAGGCCTGCGCATTTCCCCCAACTACCGGGCAGGGCCATCGCGAGCACTGGCATCACCCAGCGGTGATGCCTTTTCTGCGCGAGGCCTGCGCTTTCCTCCCTAACTACTGGGCAGGGCCATCGCGAGCACTGGCATCACCCAGCGGTGATGCCTTTTCTGCGCGAGGCCTGCGCATTTCCCCCAACTACCGGGCAGGGCCATCGCGAGCACTGGCATCACCCAGCGGTGATGCCTTTTCTGCGCGAGGCCTGCGCTTTCCTCCCTAACTACTGGGCAGGGCCATCGCGAGCACTGGCATCACCCAGCGGTGATGCCTTTTCTGCGCGAGGCCTGCGCATTTCCCCCAACTACCGGGCAGGGCCATCGCGAGCACTGGCATCACCCAGCGGTGATGCCTTTTCTGCGCGAGGCCTGCGCTTTCCTCCCTAACTACTGGGCAGGGCCATCGCGAGCACTGGCATCACCCAGCGGTGATGCCTTTTCTACGCGATGTTCTACCCTACTACTACTACTACCTACTGTTATATGACTTACCGCTGCCTACTGCTATTCCCGGTGACCGTCCGATTCGGCGAACTGGAGCAAATGAGCGCACTCAGTGCGAAGTGCTTGCTTATATAGCAAGCACAGCGCAGCTTTCGTCGCGGTAGCGAGGTGAGTATGCGTATGGTGTATGGTGCAGGTACATGGTGGAAAGCTCTAGCGGGGTTCAGCATCGTTGTGTGCGTATGGTGCGGGTACATGGTGTACTGTGGGGCGAAGCTGACGTAACTTATTGGAAGGTGGCAAAAGCCACGTTACAGTCCCCCCCTCACTTCGGACAATGATCCTTCGCTGGCGGCAGGTGGGAGGAGATCTCCCACGATGGTTCGGCTGGAGGCTGGCTGGCTGTCTTAGTTGGCGTGAGCCGTGA
Source organism: Bactrocera correcta (assembly GCA_027475135.1). Taxonomy (NCBI): domain Eukaryota; kingdom Metazoa; phylum Arthropoda; class Insecta; order Diptera; family Tephritidae; genus Bactrocera; species Bactrocera correcta. The sequence continues at coordinate 53,857,291 of CM050326.1, forward strand.
ACGGGGAGCGGGTGTGAAATCTTTATTTAGTAACAAATTCGTAACTTATGGTACAGGGTGTCTTATCCTACGATTAGGCGTACTTACACCTAGTGACACCTATATATTACTAATACAATTAAAATTCATTGGCTTAGTCGTAAAAAAAAATTCATACATTGATCCTTAAGCTAATACAATTAAAATTTATATAAATTTATTATATTTACGAATTCATGAATTGATCCTTAGACTAATACAATCAAAATTTCTGGGTTTAATCGTACAAAGGTAGGATGCATCGTCCACCGCCGTACCGCACCAACACCTGGTCGCCTTCTAGTTTTCGTAGGGCCAACCGTCGGCCCCGGAAGAACAGCGTTCGTCTGGAGCGCTCGATGAAGTGTTGCCTCGTCATCACCAGCCCTTCCAGGAACCCTGGGATCTCGCTTACCGGTGTCGCTTCTTCGGCCGCCGTGATAGGCGGGGTTGGTAGTGTGCTGATCTCGGCCATGGGGCTTGGTGTCGCCGTTGTTTGAGCCGTCTGATGGTTTGCTGTCGACTCGACGTGGGTCGTGGCCGGCGTTTGGGCTTCTGGTTGGACTGGTGTCGACTCGATGCGGACCGTGGTCTTCGTTTGGGCAGAGCGCGGCCCTGTCATGGCATAGGTTTTATGCGTGGCTGGTCGTGCGCTGATCTCGACGGTTGGGCGTGTCGCTTGGAGTGGGGCTGCCGTCGCCAGGGCTTCTGGTTGGACTGGTGTCGACTCGATGCGGACCGTGGTCTTCGTTTGGGCAGAGCGCGGCCCTGTCATGGCATAGGTTTTATGCGTGGCTGGTCGTGCGCTGGTCTCGACGGTTGGGCGTGTCGCTTGGAGTGGGGCTGCCGTCGCCAGGGCTTCTGGTTGGACTGGTGTCGACTCGATGCGGACCGTGGTCTTCGTTTGGGCAGAGCGCGGCCCTGTCATGGCATAGGTTTTATGCGTGGCTGGTCGTGCGCTGGTCTCGACGGTTGGGCGTGTCACTTGGAGTGGGGCTGCCGTCGCCAGGTCGCTTTGTGTAGCTGAGTGCGTTACCTGGGCCTTCGCTGGGTGCGTCGATGTCTGGGCGGCGCGCGGTTCTGTCGCTGCATCGGCTTTGTGGTCGGCTTCCCGTGGCGTTGGTGCTCGCCTGGTGGTCGGGAGCTTCCGGGCGTTGGTGCTAAGCGGCGTCTGCCGTGGCAATGTTTCCCATACCGCTGGTTCTGTGGCCGACCTACTTCGGGTGGAGGCTTGGATGACGCAGCGCTCCGGGGGCTGTTTGGTTACCCGGGGGCGAGTTCGAGCAGCTGACCCGGGCTCGTCGGTGTTTATGGCGTGCAATATTGTCGTATTCGGGTGCACTCGTGGTCGTGCTTCCGGGGGTGGCCGGAAGGGTGGCGGCCTTTGCGGCTCGTCTGGCGGCGGTGGTTGGTCGCTTGATGCATACGGCCTTCTCTTTGTTGTAGGTTTCATTTTAGTTGTCTGGAAAGAGATGAGCAAACGGGCGCTTTGATTAGTGTTGCGTTGCATTAGTGCTAGGTGGCTCGGAGTTAGAGTCCGTAGGCTCAGTAGAGATCACGCTAGCGGCTATTCAAGTTTAGTAGTCGGTTGGCAGCTGCTTTAGATCTTGCAGATGCACATGAACAGTGCGCCCACCCGGTGCGTTTGGATTCGCAAGTTCGACTGTATTCGTCGACTTGAATTTTCGGACGATATATGGGCCGGAATATTTCGGAGCAAGCTTCTGGGCGAAATTGTTTGCTGCGGAAGAGAGCGGATGGTCTCTTTTGAGTACTTTCTCGCCGATAAGTGGCTTCCATGGTCGCCTGCGCAAATCGTAGTGTCTCTTCTGGCGTTTTGCTGCAGTAGACAAGTTGCGGGAAACCTCTTGCCAAAGCTCGGTGAGTGTCGGCACGGTGGTGGCGTCTTCGTCGGGCACGTTCCCTTCTTTGCGGATTTGTTTCGGGGTAGCTGGTGTGTACCCGAAGTTTATCTCAGCTGCTGATGTTTTTGTCGAGTCGTGTTGTGATGTATTTATCGCGAAAGCTATTTCGGCTAGTTGGTGGTCCCAGGTCCGATGGTCGGCCTTTGCTCGTTGGGCGATCATAGTTTTCACGACTCGATTGGTGCGCTCGGTTGGGTTCTCGTGTGGAGCGTAAATGGCGGTGAAACGGTGTTGGATTCCGTGGCCCTCCAGGAACTGTGTAAGCGGCTTGCCGATGAATTGCTTCCCGTTGTCGGTAAGGAATACGTCAGGGCAGCCAAACCGGTATATCACTCGTTCTCGTAGCGCCTTTATAACACTGGCGGTGGTTGCATTCCGGACTGGCACGAGTTCCACCCACTTGGAGAACTTATCCGTGAGCACTAGCAAGCACGTGTTGCCATTTGTTGAGCGTGGTAGCGGGCCTACGAAGTCTGCCGTTACAACTTCCCACGGTCGTGAGCATTGCATGGTGGCCATCATCCCGGCAGGTCGGCGCTGGTCTATCTTATATTCGGCGCATGGTTGGCATTGACGAACATACTTGAGTGCATCCCTATGCATGCCAGGCCAATAGTACCCTTCTTGTGTGCGTTTGAGTGTTTTGTGTACACCCAGGTGACCGCCGGTGCTAGAGTCGTGATTTTCTCCCAGGACTTCGAGTCGACGGTGCTCTGGTACGCATAGTTTCCAGCGTGGTGACCTGGATAACGTATTGCGTGGGGCGATGTGCCGGAAGAGCCGGCCGTCGATAAGTTGGTAATCGGGATGTTTCTTCGGTTGATCGTGTACCTGGCGCGTACGTCTTTCATACCATCTATCCGGTTGATCATGAACGGCATGCAAAGGTTCAGCATCACCTTCTTGGTCCTTCAGGGGGCATCTAGATAGTGCGTCGGCGACTACGTTGAGGGTACCCTTGCGATACTCGATGTCGAAGTCAAACTGTTGTAGCTCTAGGGCCCACCTTGCGAGCCTTCCAGATGGGTTCTGCAGGGTGTGAAGCCATTTAAGCGAATGATGGTCGGTGATTACGGTGAAATGATAGCCCTCCAGGTATGGTCGCATTTTCCTTATCCCCCACAATACGGCTAGGCACTCTTGTTCGGTGGCGGAGTATCGCTTCTCCAACTCTGTCAGGCTGCGACTGGCGTATGCTACAACCCGTTCTTGGTCCGAATGGCGTTGAAATAGTACCACGCCTAGTCCTTCTCCGCTGGCGTCAGTCTGCAGACAGAAAGGCCTCTCGAAGTCAGGGCACCCCAGGATGGGTGCACTGGTTAGTTTTTCCTTTAGCGCCTGGAATGCTTCTTCTTGTTCGGCACCCCATGACCAACGCTGGTTCTTTTTCAATAAACGGTTCAGTGGTGCTGATATTGTGGCGAAGTCTGCTACGAAACGTCGGTACCACGAGGCTGCTCCCAGGAAACGGCGTAGTTCTCGGATGGTAGTAGGTGCTGCCATGTCGCTAATGGCTGCCACCTTAGCCGGGTCGGTGTGAATGCCCTCGTTGCTGACTACATGGCCCAAGTAGTGGAGACGTTGCTGCACGAACTTACTCTTCTCGAAGTTGATCTGCATGCGGTTTTGTTGAAGGCGCGTGAACACCGCTTGCAAGCAGTCTAAATGCTCTTCGAAAGAGTTTCCCAGTACAATGATGTCGTCCAGATAGGCGAAGACCTTCGGCTGTAGTTCTGATCCCAGGACGTTGTCTAAGGCTCGCTGGAATGTTGCTGGCGCCGAATGCAGCCCAAAAGGCATCACTCGCCACTGGAATAAACCTCTCCCCGGTACGGTAAATGCGGTGTACGGGCGTGAGCGGGGGTGTAGCGGAATTTGCCAGTAGCCGTTCTTCAGGTCGATGGTCGAGATAAACCGAGCTTCTTTCAACTGGTCTAGGATTGCGTTTATTTGAGGAAGTGGGTATGCGTCTGGTATACTTGCTGCGTTAAGTTGCCGGTAGTCGATACACATTCGCCAACTTCCTTGTTTCTTTCGCACTAAGACGATGGGCGAGCTGTAAGCGCTGTTAGAGACTTCGATGCGGCCGGTTGCAAGCAATTCGTCCACCTCCTGATTGATGACTTCTTGCATCGCTGGGTTGCGCGGGTAATATCTCTGTTTCAATGGGCGATCGTGTTTAAGTCGAATCACATGTTCGGCGGCTGTGCTGGGGCCGGTGATCGTCGAGAACACTGCCGCATTTCCCGTGAGGAGAGTATTCAGTTGATGATTCTCCTTTTCCGTAAGATGTTGCCTCTCGGTTAGCATCGCGAGGTGGTCGGTAGGTGTCTGTGTGCTCAGGCGTGTAGCGGCTACCGGTTGACCATCGACGGTGATAGTCAGGTTCCGTTTCCTCAGGAAGTCCATGCCCAGGATGACCGGTTCCGCCAGCGTCGGTAAAGCGGATACGAGTAGATGCGTCATCTTCTTCCCCAGCTCGATGGTAACGGGATACATTTTTGTGCTAGGTATATACGTCTGGTTAGCTAGCTGAATGCGACGGGTCTGGCGTCTGGCTTTGATTTGGTGTTCATCTAGATGACGTTGAAGTTCCTTACCGATATATGTGAGTGTGGCTCCGGTGTCCACCAGGGCTTCGACCTGCATGCCCGCGACAGTAATGGGCAGATAATAACGGCCATCTTGCTTCCTTTCTGGGTACGGAAGCGTTGTTATGCGTGCTGCTGTACTGGGTTGGGGCGGAGTAGCTCGCACTACCACATGTGTAGGACAATTGCAGTCCCGTGACATGATTCCGTCGAGTCCGCAGCGAGAGCAAAATATTCGCTGCTGGTTGCGACATTGGTGTCTTCGGTGTCCCGGCTGCTTACATCGCCAACAAACTTTCTCGCGGCAATACTTATTACTTACCGCCGTCAGACAGTGGTTGGTGTTTCTCGCTTGCCTGGTCTCCTCGCCTTTCAGCAACTCGAATTCTTCCGTTAATTCGAGTAGCTCGTCCACGCTGTTGAAATCGCTCCGACGAACATATAAGCGATATTCCACTCTTAAGCCGTCATATATGCGTTCGATGTGGTCTTCATCGCGAAGCTTCGGGTGCTGGCGGATAAGCGTTTGGATGGCCAGCACATAATCTTTTGCTTTCTCTCGGGGCGATTGCTTGCGCTGATGGATGGTTTCCTCCAGATGTGCGAGGTGTCGTTTCGGTAAAAAGAACCGTTCAGCCTCGTAACGAAAGTCGTCCCACGTGTTGATGGCATTGCGTTTTACTCGAAACCATTGCAGCGCTCTGTCCTGCAGAATTTCCGGCATCGTGGCAAGAAGCTGGTTGTTTGCTATTGAGTAGCATTCTGCTAGCTCTTCGCATCGCTCCAGAAAGTCGTGTAAATTTTCGCGACCGCTGTAGCGTATGTTCCATCGCCGCACGGAGTTTATAACCTCCAAATCCGGCACTCTCGCAGCTGAGGTTATGTCGCCACGTGTTGCTGCCGCTTTGCTGGGGATTCTCACTGTGGTGGTTGGAACGAGTATGGTGGCGTTATCTTCCTCCTTCATTTCCCTCTCCAAAGCTTTTACCAGATCCTCCGTGGATTTATTGTGGCGCTTTGCCCGGATGCAGGCGCTCAGCTCGCTACGGAGATCTGCTACGGTGCGCCCTTCGACAGCGATGTGGTGTCGTCTGCATTCAGTGATTAATCGCTCCTTCTTCAGCCAGTAAATCCAACTGGTCGTGTCTGTCTCAAGCGTAGCAGCCTTATTCGCTGGAGTACTGCGATGTTTATGATTGTGTGGGGGGCGCGGCGAACCTGATTCATGAGCGTTGGTGACCGTTTCGTGTTTTTCACTGTCACTCACAAAATCAGGTCCCTGCTCGGGCGCCATTTGTAATGGGGTTTCTTCCATAGCTGAGGTACGCTCAGCCGCTCCAGGGTCAGCCTTGGGACCCACAAACCCTTAGCAAAGAAGACGAGTTTTATCCTCGTAAAGTTATATCCACACCCCACCCCTTATGTGGACAGCCAGACCAGCGTGATGTATACCGTGGTGATGAAGACGAACGAGATTGGCGAGCCAGGCGTTGACGCTTGTTGAAGCTGGCACGTTGATGAGACGAACGGAATTAATGAGCCAGGCGTTGACGCTTGTAGAAGCTGGCACGATGATGAAACGAACGGAATCGTTTGGCCAGGCACGGTGATGAAAACGAACGGGATTAATGAGCCAGGCGTTGACGCTTGTAGATGCTGGCACGATGATGATACGAACGGAATCGATGAGCCAGGCACGGTGATGAAAACGAACGGGATTAATGAGCCAGCGTTGACGCTTAGTGAAGCTGGCACGGTGATGAAAACGAACGGGATTGATGAGCCAGCGTTAACGCTTAGTGAAGCTGGCACGGTAATGAAAACGAACGGGATTGACTTCCCTGCGGAGGAGAAGTGATTAAAAATTGTCCAATGGCAGGAGCACTTACTGCACGCGTTGACTTCTCGCTTACAACTCAACTTTGCCACCCTCCTCATTATCGCGTTGGCGTTTTTCTAACGGCGCTTAACGGTGTAGGCAGCGGTACTTATGCCAAGCATTTTCGACGCGGCTACGGCAGTGCCATCGCGAGCATTGGCATCACCCAGCGGTGATGCCTTTTCTGCGCGAGGCCTGCGCATTTCCCCCAACTACCGGGCAGGGCCATCGCGAGCACTGGCATCACCCAGCGGTGATGCCTTTTCTGCGCGAGGCCTGCGCTTTCCTCCCTAACTACTGGGCAGGGCCATCGCGAGCACTGGCATCACCCAGCGGTGATGCCTTTTCTGCGCGAGGCCTGCGCATTTCCCCCAACTACCGGGCAGGGCCATCGCGAGCACTGGCATCACCCAGCGGTGATGCCTTTTCTGCGCGAGGCCTGCGCTTTCCTCCCTAACTACTGGGCAGGGCCATCGCGAGCACTGGCATCACCCAGCGGTGATGCCTTTTCTGCGCGAGGCCTGCGCATTTCCCCCAACTACCGGGCAGGGCCATCGCGAGCACTGGCATCACCCAGCGGTGATGCCTTTTCTGCGCGAGGCCTGCGCTTTCCTCCCTAACTACTGGGCAGGGCCATCGCGAGCACTGGCATCACCCAGCGGTGATGCCTTTTCTACGCGATGTTCTACCCTACTACTACTACTACCTACTGTTATATGACTTACCGCTGCCTACTGCTATTCCCGGTGACCGTCCGATTCGGCGAACTGGAGCAAATGAGCGCACTCAGTGCGAAGTGCTTGCTTATATAGCAAGCACAGCGCAGCTTTCGTCGCGGTAGCGAGGTGAGTATGCGTATGGTGTATGGTGCAGGTACATGGTGGAAAGCTCTAGCGGGGTTCAGCATCGTTGTGTGCGTATGGTGCGGGTACATGGTGTACTGTGGGGCGAAGCTGACGTAACTTATTGGAAGGTGGCAAAAGCCACGTTACAATGTAAATAACTTGTTTAAAAATTATATTATTGTTCATAACAAAATTTACTTCTGTGTTTTGTTATATATGTGTGTTTACATTTTTCACTAAAGCAAGTGTTAAACTATACGTTTTTTATATAAAAATGCTTGAAACATAAACTAAATAAAAGTGGTTCACCCTCAAAGAAAAATGTTTCTCTTAGGATAATATGAATCTAAGTTTTGCGCTATAAAACCACTCTGTAGAGTGCGTGTGTTTTTTTTTTAACGAGTGTAAAAGAGAGAGACGACACCTACCATATATTCCATCTGATAAAATTTGACCCAAACGGACAAAAATTGCAAGTATTTTAATATTTAATATCGGCTATAAAATAGGCATTTGCTATTGGCTGGGATGACCTTCAAGGTCTTCAGCGACTTTTTTCAGTTTCGTTAGACAATAATAATACTTTCGTAACCTATCGACTAAAATTTATCATACACCATTATGTCATTCAGCTTGTGCTAGCTGTCCTATATGAATATTTTATGTTCTAATATTTCAGTTATAACCTTAAGTTGCAAATAAATGACAGCGCTGCATGGCAGATTGTAAATTTACATAAATTAAATATAAAAATTTATGCTACTCGCGAAGACCTTCACATGCATTAAAACTAAACACCAAATCAGGCAAAGCTTTTAAAACAAATGAATTAAACAGAATATGGCCGCATTAACGCAGCGGAAAAAGCAATAACAAAGTCGAATGGCAAAAAGACAAACGAGAAGTATGAAATTTTTTTTTAGCTCTCTTTGTTGGAGTCGTTGTTTTTTTCGCATATATTATATGTGCGTTTTTCAGTAGGTTCCGCTCAAAATGTCAAACAAAATGCACCAGCAACCACACGATTGTGGGCCGCAAGATGCGCCGTGATGATACAATGGCATCAGTGTGCCTATATATAGGTGCACATGTGTGCACGCAGGCGCACGCCTACAAAACAGAATGTTGGAAAAAAACGCATTAATTAAAAATTGCCGCAATAAAAGGTGACTTGTATGAGTCATAGCGGGGTATATGTTCTCAAAAACTCTGTATGCAACTTGAGCAAGTTTGTCACTTAAGTCTTTCGTTGTCTGCTTTGTACTGCATGTCGCTTTATTTTGTTTTTTTTTTTTGTTCACACTCTGTGGTGTGGTTTTGAATTTCCTGCCTTTTTTACAGTTTTCTGAAGTGCACTAAATTTTGCGTAATTACAACATTGACACCAACAGCTGAGCGCACGACAACAACACTAATAACGGAGAGCGAAATGCACAGAATGGTTGACATATACGAGAATTATGTGACTATGATTTTTTTTTTTTGTAAATTTCAAAAATAGGATTCTTGTGTCAACTATGTTTATAAATGAGTGATGATAATGGTCTACGAATGTTAAAATCTCTTATTTGTTTATATGGTTTTATTGAGATTTCAGCGAAAATCAATTCAATTAAAGTAAGCGACACAATGCCAAGCTAAAAAAAAAGTTTTTTATGTAATGATTTTATAGAAAAAAAAAAACAAAAAAACGATAACTTCGGCTGTATAGAAGCTAAAATAACATGCATAATTATATTTCTTATAGTATACAAGGGTATAAAAAGATTTTTATTTTGATTTTGATCGATATGTTTGTATGGCAACTACATGACATGGTAACCCGATCTGTACAATTTATTCAGATTGCAACTTTGTCTTGGAAAATATTCTATGCTAAGTATCGTGAAGATATCTTGTCAAATAAAAAAAACTTTCCATACAAGCACTCGATTTTGATCAATCAGCTTGTATGGCAGCTATATGCTCTAGTAAACTGAAGTGAACAATTTCTTCAGAGATTGCAGAGATTATTGTCTTGGGCAATAATCCAGGCCAAATTTCATGAAGATAACTTTTCAAATAAAGGGACTTCCATACAAGAACTTGGTTTTGATCGATCAGCTTACATGACAGCTATATGCTATACTTGTCCAATATCAGCGGTTCTGACAGATGAGCAGCTTCTTGGTGAGAAAAGAACGTGTACAAAATTGCAGATCAATATCTCAAAAATGAGGGATAAGCTTGCGTTTATAAAGACGAGCGGACAGACAAATATAGCTAAATTAACTCAGCTCGTTAAGCGGATATTTTATATAGGTATATACTGCATAGAGCCTCCATCGTTTCCTTCCAGGTCTTACAATCTTTATTAATATACATTGTTCAGGACATAAAAATGCTCCAAAAACTCATTAATATCTTCAAAAAAAAAATTGCTTAGAAAATCTCATGATTTATAAACCAAAAACATAGGTACAAAACAAATCCCGACCATTTAATACACTTAATTCCATTTATATTTCTCCTCAATTGAATTTGTATGCCTCCAGTTGCAAGAGACATGTTTTTATAGCTTGACATAGGCAGCAGCGGCAACGCCTTCAATTAATGTCTTTTTTATGCTTACATATATACCGTATACTTTAGCGGAAAATTGCGAAAAGAAAATCCATATAACTGCCACAATAACAAAAATTAACTGTGTGAAAATCGAGAAATTTATGGCGTCGCCGCATAAACATAATTCACTGCTTTGGTACTACAACGTCTATGTCAGCATAAAAGAGCATTGTGCGCATAAATTACAGCTTAATGTACGGAGACGCAGTAAAAAATATTTAGTTGCAGCGAAAAAAATAGTAATAAGGAAAAATCGTAATTGCAAAAACAATGTATTCTCAATCCGCATAGACAAAACTCCAAAGCATGTTTCAGCTCTAATTTAGACATTGTTTGCGGGAAGTTGTTGCTGGTGTTTTTGGCAACACCGCCACTACCAGCCGCCAATTTTGGCTTCTTGAGAAGAAGGCAAATTGGCTCCCTAGAACTTGTCTGGTATTGATTGACATGAATTCATACAGTATAACAAAAACAACCCGGACTAACAAAAACACACGCATTTTAAACGCCTTCAAGCTCGGCTTACTATCTTGTTTGCTGAACAGTTTCGACGTGATATTCTTAAACCCAAGTCTCCTTATCATCAATGATGCATTTGATGAATGCAAGATCCTCAGCTACGTTGTCAAGCATGATTATCTGACTTCAGCTCTACGCCTTTTTTGCAAGAGATTCAGGTATTTTGGTACACAAGCTTCATAGCCATAAAATTAACCAAAATGTGTTGAGTCGATTCATAAAAAGATTTTGAAATTCTCTCTAATGCCAACACGACGATTTTCAACCTTTGTTTGCATAACTTTTGTGATGTTTGGTCATTAATACTCTAGTATTTGTATTTATGATAAAGAAAACTTCTCAAAAATTCTAGTAATATTGATACGGGGGCTAGGTCTTTCGCCCAATTGCATCTATTTTAGGTAAAAATATACACTGTTATAAGTAAAACACGCTCTCTTATTTTCCTTGGATTATGATAACTCACACATTGGCCGATATATGCGATACAAAGTCACCCGGAAGTTCGAAAATCTTTAAATAAGGTATATGAGGGCTCAAGGAAGTATTGAATCGATTTAAGCCATTTTTAATACTATTGTCACTAAAGAATTCTCTCTGCATTTCAATTACATATCTCACACATTGACCGATATTTTCGGTCAGAAGTCAACAACAGATACTGGCATTTCTCCTTATTTGGGGGCTTGAACAGTTTTGGTTGGATTTAAGAAATTTTTAGTCATAAGGTGCACTTGCAATAATAATTGCAAATTTGTATCTCGTTATATTGTATTAAGTTCTTTTTGTTTTGTACACTGGAAAGTGAAAGAATAAACTGGAATTTAAAACTATGATATATAAGGGGTAAGGAGTGGTTGTAGTCCGATTTTGCCCATGTGACATAGAAATATGAGAAGAATGTCACGTGCTAAATTTAGTCAAAATCGGTCGAGAGGGTCCCGAAATATGTGAGCTTCCCAAAAGGGTTCGGTGCCACGCCCATCGACAAATCTTTACCCAGGGTCCCATAAAGCCTTTCTATATGATTTTCACACTTTCGATAGGAGATCTTTTATTATTTGCGGTAGAGAAAGTTGGTTTCTTTAGTGGCTTAATAAACATGTATATTAAACTTTTTCAAAATTTTTTGCACACAGGTGCCCTTTGCTACTGCGATTCCTTGTGCGACACAGTCCGATTACTAAAAATCCGTATACCATATTTCATCAAGATATCGCAATCTTTACTCAAGTTACAGACTGACAGACAGTCACCTTTTCTTGTCACCCTGGTAATGTATATATACATATATAACCCTATATCTAACTTGTTACGTGTTACGTACAACCGTTAAGTGAACAAAACTATTATACTATGTAGCAACAGGTTACAAGAGTATAAAAATAATGTTTTCCTTTTTAATACATGATTTTAAGTAATAAATACACAAACTTATCTTCCTTATTCTCTAATATGATTCAAATGCCAGCCATGTTAAAGCCGCATTACTCAGTATATAAAAAATAAAAATAACTAAATTAAAGAAACTATCTATACAAATTGAAAAGTCTTCAAATTTTCATGTTCTCTACAAAAAAAGACTTCCCCAATTAACAACAATAACTAATCGGTTCAAAATTGATGTGTGCTACTTGCCCAAATTGTCGCTAAACAGAAAAAGTACTTATAAGGCAATTTCTTTGTATTTTAATATACTATTTCTACAGAGCTATACGCGTTATTCTTAAATTAGTAAATTCACAAATATTATGTCTTTGTGAAGAAGCATTAAATATAACAAATAAAAAAAGTTGTTCAAAAGTTCTTTCACTACTGACAAAGACACACATAAAAAACTAATAAAAATAATTTATTTTTAACATTTTTTAACTAGAAAAGTGATTGCATACCAAATGCGTGCCCATTTCTTTGAAAAATTGAATGTCATAAAGCGAGATGAGAAATATAAAAGACTTAAGCGACGAACTTATTGCTCACAATCTACTTTAATGTGAGTACTAGGATGTTAGTACATAACAAACACTTAATAATAATGTTTTACAATTCTTTCAACTGATTTCTAGCAACACAAAAAGTACGCCAATTTCTGAGGCAACGCAAATTAATGAAATTATAAGCACACGCTTCCGCAGCACACGCACAGGCCGTCGAAATGAAGCGAAGTTGGGGAAATCAAAAGTTAAACAGCATATAAAGGCGGTAAAATAGCACAAAAAGATGAACTTCAAGTGAGAAATGAGGCAGACGCCAACTAGGTAAGCTGCCAGGCCACGCCAACAAAAGCAACAACGCAAACAACAGCAACAATAAATGCGGAGTAACGTGTAAATGAGCAATCTTCTACCTTTTAGGCAGCGCGCGGTGTGCAAACGGCTTTGTTGTTGCCTCTTTTGAACTCTGTTATTTATTTTTTGCTCTTTTATTCACATAAAAAGCGTCACTTTTGGTGTTGATGATTTTTATGATAATCATGATTTCGATCATTAACATTGTACACGCTTTTGGTGCTGACGCAGCTGGGTATATAAGTGTAATGGTGTGAGTGTGAATGGTTGTAAAGTTTCTGTTAGCACATTTTGTTTTGACTAAAAGAAAGCATTCAGCACAGAAAGCATTCAAATGAGCAGATGATGTAGTGAAAGAGCACAGCTGCTGTGGGAGAAAGCAGTTATTGAACAGCAAACAGAAAGCACATACCAACACAACCAAATACATACACACATTTATAAACATGTACATACGTATAGGTGAGTAAATATAAATTGTGCAAATAAGTGTATACGCTAAATTGGAAGCTAAAACAGTAGAAGATAAGTTTATCGACACTGATCGTTGATCGGATTCTAAGCAACTGAAGTAATTTTTTAATATTTGTGATAAATTATTAACAAAAATTTCAACACAAAAAATACTCTGTGAGTTTAGTCACAATATTCTACATTCTCATTATAGATTATTTCGATTATGCACTATTTAGAAAATCTTGCTTAAGAGATCATTTAATTTTTATCGTAAAAAAATTGTTAACGTCTAAAAATTTAAGAAGTTTGATGTACTATATTTCGAGATGTCGAGAAAAATTGTTAGAAAAAATCGCGTTTGCGTTTCTTCAATCTTCAATCTGAGATATTTACTTAAAGGAAAGCCGAACAGACTCTCATTTACTCATATGTTGACTGACACATTTAAAATTGTATTAAATAAAATTTATGGCTAGGTCCCCCAGCTAATATTAAAAAAAATGCTCCGAAGCAGGTGTACCCCTTGATTGATTTTGCTCAGTATGTTTGTATGACAGCTATATTAAAAGAACTTAAGCATATAAGTTAATATCCAACATTTTAGCTTTATTCTTAATAAAGGGTGATATAAGTTAAGGCACTTTTTTTAAAAACCTTTTTTTTTGACAAATCACGCGTGAGTCGTGTCAAGTTGCCATTTTATTTTTGTTCAGTATTGTTTGGCATTTTATTATGAAAAGACTTACATCTGGACAACGTTTACAAATCAATCAATTTTATTATGAAAATTCATGTTCTGTAAAGAATGTGTTTCGCGCGCTTCACTCAAGGTATGGTCAACTTAATCGGCCTTCTGAGCTATTCGCAGCACCATCACCCATCTTGAGATCTTGCATTTATATTGGATACTATTCGACCGAATAGACCACGTCCAGCGCACAGAGAAGAAAATACAGCAACCGCGGATAGTCGATTCGACGCCGTTTGCAGCTTGTGCAAGAACTTAAACCGCTACACCTTCCTAAGCAACATTGCTTCGCTCTACGGGCTCTTGAAAACTTCCATGATGACTCGAGCCAAATTCTGTTCAGCGATGAGGCCCATTTCTGGATCAACGGGTATATAAACAAGCAAAATCCTTGAATTTGGGACGAAAAACAACTTGAACAGATTCAAAAGCTGCCCTTTAATGAATGATAATTAAAATTCCCAATTAAATTTGAAGTTTCTGTATTTTTTCCTTAAAAAATTAGGGAACCTCGAAATGGATGATCCTTTATAAAAATTTTCCATTATGCTTTAAAAAAGATTTCGAGCAACTGACCACCTCGGCTATATCGCCGTCTTATTGGAACCAAAGGTCGTCCACACCAGCATTCATACATATTCCCACGTTTTTAAAGAAATATTGACCAATGATTCCCTATCCTTATAGAACACATCTCCTTTATGAAGTAACGGCGTCTCAATAATGCCTCGTGAATTGTAGATTATTCAAAATGTGAAACTTTTGTATATTAACGTCCCCAAAAAAGAGTTTCATCACTGAACATATTTTTCTTTTGAAATTTACGATCGGGGACCATCCCATTTATGGTCAATTTTATTTCTTGCACAAATTAGATTTTGTTAGCCCGCAAATCAAGATCCTTACACAAAATATTCCTTAATAATAATTATCATATTGCTTCACAGCAGCAGAAGCGTCTTCGGTGCGCACTGTTCTCCGTCCCTGAGGAGGCTCAATATTCACTAAGAGTAAAAGTGGTGCGAAATCGATCCATGGTTACTCTAATTATCCCCTCGGATAATATAAGTAATAAACTTTGTTCCGAAGTACATATGCTCATTATAAAATGGCAAACTAGACTGAGTATAAATCAAGTAACGCCTGTCAAAGAGATCAACTCCAAAAAATTATTGCTTCATTGAAAACCACAGTGACAATTTAAAATATTTAAAAATATCCGCCGAAAAGTTAAATTGTTTGGAAGATTTCGAATTTTTTACCTATAAATTTGAGTAAAGAGCCATTTCAAGCATTCATTTCTCATATTCTAAAATTTTACTGCGCCAGAACACGCCCTAAAAAGTACCTTAGTCAACTGCCATGCAACTGCCAGTTGCATAATATTTAAATTCTATTCATGCTATATTCCACACTTTGAGCTTTCTACAACACGATATAATTTTTATACGCTTTTCTTAAAACAACCTTTCATGCAACTCCCCTGCAGCCGCCACACAACGTGCAAGACAGCTGACGGTTATCTTATCGCCAACGGACATCAGCACTTTTAGCCAAGCGAGCGGCCAAGCAGCCAGTTGGCTAAAGCTGCCGTGCGCTAAAACTAAACTGACAGTTTAATGTTGTATTTGTTTTTGCTGTTTTTTTAATTATTTTAATTTGGAATGCAACGCCATGTATGGTACTGAATTCTTTATGCAATGCGAATAAAATTTTCTCGTCTGAAGTGCTGTTTTAGTGGTGTGTTCAACTGGTTTACAGAAACCCTTAAACTCTGCGTGAAATTAATTTTCGTTGTGTAACTTTTATAGGTGAAATTTGCACGGAATGCTAATAAATGAAATTGAAATGGCAAATTATGCGATAAAAATAGTGTGAAAAAAGTGTTGCAAAAGAGGTAGTTGGTAAGTCATTTTAATTTGGGGTTTGTGAATTTTTCTTATACATTTTGAGATTATGTGCAAAAAGTCTGTATTCAAAAGTTAAAGATCTTTTCATTACCTACAACATTACTATTTATCTTTTTCTATAGAGTTTTGCCGAGATAAATTATTCTTAACCCTTAAAAATTCAGCCACGACCCTCCCATTCATTTTTTTCGCTATGACCGAGTTTAAAATACATATAACCCCCTAAGAATACACATTAAAATTTTTAAGGGAAAAAGCTTAAATATTTTTCGAGTTACACGTGATCATTGACCAAAAAACATATTCTCCATTGCTGCTTCGTGGATGAAACCTAAAAATGTCTATAGTAGATATTATCCGTACAATGACCCATGGTCGGAAATTGACAAAATAGCGGTATATTTAAACAAATTGATTTCACAAAAATTGTGGTCGGTTTTGATTATATCATAAAAACTGGTCATTGTATGTCTAGCTATAAATAGAAAATGCAAAAAAAAAATATAATTATCGGAAGATTTAGTTCCAAGTATCCGATAAAACCTACCGTTATATGAAAAAAAATCGATTTTCTTTAAATTTCACACTAAGTGTATCCCTTTAAGATCACATTTTTTCAGATAGCACGAGTTCTCAGAATTACCGATCCCCTCGAGACTCTCTTGATTGGCCCAACAGGCGAAATTTTCTATCCATATATGAGTGCAAACATTTTTTATACACTCAAATGCTAGCTTAACAAAGCCTGGAGTAACTAAACCCGTTGGTTATTTCCTTACTTCCACAATAAATTGTTTCTTTTAGACCTTTGTTGAGAGGTCTAGATTAATATAACCACGTAAGAAACTCAAACACCAAAATAGCTAAGAATAAAAACAATACATAAAGTCAGCAAATGGCAGAATTCCATGTCTTCATTGTCTTCAAATTTCAATAATATCATATTCAACAACACACCTAGTAAAAAAACTTCACCAATTTCGTGTTGTGAAATCTTCGACATACACCGACTTCAGATTAAAAGGTGTGTTTAGTCTACACATACTAGAAGCAATCGATTATCGGCGCAGTTATAGGAAAATCTTCAAGAAAAATGAAGAATTACACTTTGCCCAACCGGTGTGGCATTCGAAACACAAACAATAACAATTGTTAAAACCAAGCAATAACAAAAAGTCAGAAGACAAAAATATGTCTAATATCATACGAAATACTTCACATAGCATATACTAGGGATTTATGTATTGCAAGTAAGCACAACTATGGTTGGTATGTATACTAAACCAGCTAATGCTGAATAAAAATTACAAAAAAAATGTTAAAAACACATTACAGAAACAAATCAGCGATAGATTATTCCCAAAACTTGTTTCGAGCCGCGACGGCGACTTTCAATTGCAACAATAGCAATAACAACTTACAGCTTTTAGCTTCATTCAGCACTGGTACGTATAAAATGCAGACTACAACTACAACAAAGCTTGAATAGCAAAGTAGTTGATGTTGATTTGTTGTTTGTGTTGGAGTTGGTGTGTTTGGTGACTGCGTCGCTTGATTGTGGCTTAGCGAATGTTTAAATGTTTCAATTTTGTTGAGGTTATATCAGCTGTTGTTTTTGTAGTTGCTCTTTTTTTTGCCAACTACTCGCTGCTTTTCTTAAGGTTTTGCTGTTATTCGCTGTTTATGCTGTTTTTGTTGTCGTCAAATTGTTGGTTGTTGCCAATTCATGGCTCAGCGGTGGCGGCAAACAACAGCTACACCAAAATAGTCACGCAGAACAGGTTGCAGTGCCATTTAACGTGAAATGCCACAGCAAATGAATGTGAGAAAACAACAAAAACAAAAACAAACAGAAAAAAGCAATTATATATATACATATAAATGAAAAAAAAAACAATAACAGCAGCAACCTGTGTATGTTGGCAACTAAAATGTGCTGTGACGACAAGAAAATGTGAAGTGTGTGAGCAAAATGCGCAAAAACTTGGTGTTTTATGGACTCATGCAGTCTGTATATATGTATGTATGTTCGTAAATGCATATGTAATACATAGTTGTGCTAGTAAATATATACAGAAATGTTGTTGCATTGCATTTGCGCGTACTTCACCGGTTTAGGTCAATCATTTGCTGCTGAATATGGAAAAATAATAGCATTGCATTTCACTTTGCGGTATTCAGACGATGACGACTGCGCAAACTGGCTCATTTTAATGTTAGCCTACTAAGCGCAGTTTGGTCCGAAGCGAAATCTTGAGAAATTGGTAACTCAATGACGAGGTTTCTTTAAGAATATATTTTTTTTTATACAGCAAAGTAAAGGTTTAAAAAATTACCCAATGACAAATGAAAAATTTGGATATATCATTAAGTGGAACACCTAGTATGATAGCTTTAAAAAGGCGATTTTTGAGAATTGATAAAAAAATACTATTTTAGGAACAAACTGAATTATTTTTTAAGAAAAAAATCAGATGTTTTTTGAGTTACACACGTCGGCGTCCTCCACTGCGGCAGAGATTACAACTACTCCGTAGACGAAACTTGTCAAGAAGTGTCATTGCATAAATATTCCCGAAAATCAACGATGATTAATGAAAAAAGCTACTCGGACTGACGTATGGAACCACTTGACGTATTTTACACGTCGGGATCGTAAATAGAAAGCGTACAAAATACGGCTTGGGCAAGAAATGAAGCCACTCGACCTTTGCAGCGTCATCTCTTCGCTCTATGGACTCTTTAAAAAATCCAAGAAGATCCGACGTTTTCGAGCCACGAAGTCCATTTCTGGCTCAATAAAAAGCAACGAAGAGCAACCTAAAGAGATTTAAGAGCTTCAATTTTATCCAGAAAAAACAACGGTTTGGTGTGGTTTGTCGTCGGTCAATATTTCTTTAAAAATGAAACCGGTCAGAGCATTATCGTCAATGGCAACCTCACCCATGATAATCGACTATTTGATGCACTTCGGTGAGCAGTTTTGTGCCGATCGATTGGCCATCAAGATCATGTAATATCACACCGTTAGACTTTTTTCAGTGGAGATATGTAACGTCTGAACTCTATGCGGACAATCCCACTTCGATTCTGGCCTTGGAGCAAAACATCACGTGTGTCATTCGCAAGTTACCAGTCGAACCATCTGAGACGTAGCCGCGGCCAACATTTGAAAGAGATAAGAAACTAAATGCCAAAGAATGCTCTTTTTATTGATATAAACATTCCCAATTAAGTTTGAAGTTTCTATGTTTTTTCTTTAAAAAAGAAGGGAACTTTGAAATGAATCACCCTATATATTCCGACTTTTTTGTATTCATATTAAAAATTTTTTCAGTTTTTTTTGCAATTTTGAAGCGCCAGAACATAATTTTTTCATAAATGATATGTTTAAAATATGTACATATGTCTTTCCAAAACTACAAGTAACAATTTAATTAATATAAAAACTGTGTCCACGAAAAGTTTCCGAAAATTTATATACACAAATATTACAACTCCAACCACCACAAATCCATCAAAGGTAAATTTGGTGTTCAGCTAATTTGTAGGCAAAGAAAACACCTTGGTTCGGTTCTCACCTGCAGGCGTTCCAACTTGAAGGTGCATTAATTGCGCCGTTGGCGTTGAAAAATTAAAATTACTAAAATTTAAGCAACACTTCAACGTGGAAAAACGTTCAAAAAACAAAAGAAAATTTTTTTTCCATGAAAATTTGTTTTCACACGGAAATATGAAGTAAACAATACTTGAGGAAAAATGCACAAAGCCACATAAATGTGTACTTATAAGCAATGTATTTTGGAAGCAGTGCGAAAAGTATAAGAAACTTACGCAACACTAAGAAGGTCAAAGTGAATTGAATATAAAATATAATTTGACAATAATAGCGGGAGGAAAAATTTAAAACATAACATTGTGTATTAAAAACAAAGTTATTTATCCCCACATTTACTTTACTAAATGAGAGATTAATATTATTCTTATATGAAACAAGAAAAACCGTTAACTTCAGCTGCACTGAAGCTAAATACACTTCACTTTCATAGGTATCTTATAAAGATACCTTTCCAGAAAGGTATATCTATGTTATTAAAAGAAGTGTAGATCTTTATCTATTTTGAAGATATATTTTCAAATAAAAAGTTTTCCATTCAATACCTTTATTCAGTTTGTATGAATGAGCAGCTTCTTGGAGAGAAATGAGCAGTCTTGCAATTTAAAATGATTTTTTTAATTCCCACAAATCGACGTTTTTTAGAGTCCCACACTGGCTGTGTCTCTTAAGAATGTTTCACTTACGATATTAGTAATAAACATAGATAAAATCGGCATACCTTCATCAAAAATATTGGAATATTGATACACTGAACAGGGTATATTAAGTTTGCCACGAAGTTTGTAACACCCAGAAGGAAGCCTCGGAGACCCTATAATTATAAAAGTGATCAGTATGTTCATGTGAATTGATTTAGCCATGTCCGGCTGTCTGTCTGTCTGTATATATTCGAACTAGTCCCTCAGTTTTTAAGATATCGTTTTGAAATTTTGCAAATATCGGACCACTATAACATATAGCTATATATAAGTTATTGTATGGAAAACTTTCACATTTGACAAGATAGCGAAATTTCGTATAAATTATTTTCTAAGGCAACAATGTAATCTCTGAAAAAATTTCTCAGATCGGCTCACTATAGCATATAGCTGCCATACAAACCGAGCGATCGGAATCAAGGGCTTGTATGGAAAGCGTTTGACGTGGCATCTTCACGAAATTTGACATGGATTACTCCTTAAGGGGTTAGGGGTAGTCAGAGACACGAAAAAATTAGAATTTTCAGTACTTTTCTTTTTTGCTATTAAATCGTATTATTTTAAAAAGTGGATTATTATATCGTAGAATGTGTTGACTTGAAGTCACGAAAATTTAAAAAAAAAAAATTAATTTCCAAAGTTATAGTTGTTTGTGTTGACCCAGTTCCAAAAAAAGGTACTTGCGGTGACAACCATAAGTCCTTGGAGATTCATCTAAAATCAATCGGACAAAAAAAAATTGTTTTATAAATAGATAAACTCGGGCCTGATCGAAGGATTTGTTTTTTTTTTATCAAAAATTAACAAAATGGCGGCCTTTTTTCTAAATTTTTGGGAAAAAATCAAAAGTTAATTGGTCTTAAAAAATGGACATTTTTGGAAAACAAAAACTCCTTCCATCAGGCCCGACTTTATTATGTATTCTAAAAGCTGTACAAATTTCATTAAAATCTACTGAGCGGTTTTTGAGTTACAGTTGTCACCAGTTCAAAAAACATAGTTTTGAGAAAAACGCGTTTAAATTTCACACTAGCGCTTTGAAGTGCCCGAGCTCTCTTTGTTATTTGTCGAATAACTCAAAAACTAATTATCGGATCAACGTGAAATTTTCAGAGAATATTTTTAAGATATTACACTTAACGAAAATGCAAAAAAAATAATTTTTTGAAAATTCTAACTACCCCTAACCCCTTAACCCATTGAGAATGTTTCTCTTACGATATTAGTAATAAACATGAATAAAATCGGCATACCTTCACCAAGATTTCAAAAATCAAATATGAACATACTGATGAATATGCGGCATATTTTATAGAATTTGATGAGCACTATTTTATTCGGCATATTGAAATTTAGAACCGCAAATTCATCGGTTTAAAGTTTTTTTCTTTCACTAAATGTAACCCTTGAAATAGTGCAGAATATCAAGGTTTGCTCATCGAATTTTTTTCTTAAGTAGACACAGATTCTCAAACAATCGAATTAAAATTTTAACAGGAATGATAATAGATTATTTTTGTAGCTTTCCTTATCTTAAAAATAGAACTGAAATCAATATTGAATAGGTTTTTTCCTTCTACTTATACAAAGTTAAATTTAATAACTGTTTATATACATATCTTTTGAAGAGAAAAAATGCTCAGATTTTCTGTTTTATTGTGCCTATAAAAATGTTTAAATAAAAATTCGAAAACAAAAATTCGGAAAGAAATGCCGAGTATTAAGCCTATGATTTCTATAACAACCGCTCGCTTTAGAAAACCTAGACTTCACTTTTGATTTCAATGGTATGTTATTGAATTTTTTTTAATTTAAATTATGGTGCTATTATAAAGACACACTAGCACACAAACAATACTATAAGTAGATGCATATTTCCAAGACTCTTTCAGCGGATTGACTCGATTGTAGGCTCATTATAACGGTTGCACTTTCACTGATATTCACTAAAGCCATCACACTCACAAGCGCCACCAAAGCAAAAACAATATGGAATCGAAAAAAAACAATAAGTTAACAACTATGTACAATCAAGCAGCAGTAGCGTAACCGACAGCACAAAAAATCTCCCCAACGTCATCGTCATTAACAACATCAACACGATCATTATTGATCCATGTTGAGACTCATTGTGTCACTTTAGTCAACCGAATCCAGCAGTCGAACACACCACGACGACGCTAGAGAAATTTTCAAAGATTAATTGTTGCTATGGAATCTAAGTTATTTACATATGAATTAATATTAGGCATGTGAATATGTATGCCTAAACACATTACTACGAACTTTTTGCATTAGGACAGTGCAATTTTTTACACGAAGATGTTTTGTAAGCACTGTTGGAATGTGTATGTGTGGTGAGTATTTGAAAAAGAAAAGCAATGAATATTTTTTTTGTTTTGTCTATAAATATTTTTTCGTAATCGTAAGCGGAAAAATAACGGTAAACATTTAATGCATTTGTTTACCAGCATGCATTTGTAAGTGTGTGTGTGTTTAACGCAGACTAATGGTTGCTTGCGCGGCACATTAAGATGTAAACTTACGCAACTTACGCAATCCGACAAAAAGTGTATATCATATTTCAATTGCTCTTATGATCGTTATGAAAATCCCTTTAGCGTTTATTAAAAACAATGATATAAAAGAAATTAAAGAAATAAGTAAACATGTGAGCGACTATATGATTAATGTAGTATGTGTGTAATAGTTTGTATAGCCAAGAGGCATGCCAAGCATTTATGCTTAATTAAAACTGAACGTTATTATTTCAGCCAGACAATTACCGCTCAAATCTCTTGCCATTAAATTATGTAATATTCCTCATATATTTTCTCTGCTCAAAAACTATAATTATTGTTTTTATTGACGCCTCCATAAGAAATTAAAATATATGCAGAAATATATGTAAGTATGTAAGTGTGTGCATTAAATATTTATGCATTGGCACATGTGGAAAGCGTAATGGTTTTTCTTTTAAACGCACTATTTCGATTTCGAAATTTCAACCATCAATCAATTTAGTATTTAAACAGTAAATGAGATACTTTGGCAATATGAAGTTGCGAAAATTAATTAAGTTTTAATTAGATATTTGCATAAAAATTTAAAAAAATACGAAAGTTACTATATTATACATACATTAAGGTGAGCCAAAAATAGTTTTTTATTTTTATTTTTTTTCTTAGTTACCATGAAAATCTCACCCAACATGACAAAAACCAAGTTCTGGTAAGACCTGAGCTCTTAGTATTAATATTAAGAGGTGCCTCATGGATATTTTCTCTTTCCCATATAAATAACACAGGAAATTTTGTTTCTTTTTTTTTTTTTTTTGTTTGGATTTTTAATGTACACAAACAAATAATTGAACACTTATTCTTATAGGAAATTTACCGATCTACAAAAAAGGTGTAGAACATTTTTTGGCTGAGTCAACTCATCCAAAGTTATTCGTAGTTAAAGTCCAACAGAAAATTATAAAAAATTAATTCCACAATTTTTCATCTTATATTACAAATTAATGGCTAATAAACATAAGAACATTTGTCAATCAACATTGATGTTAACAAGTTGGTTAGCCTTTTTGATGTTTGAAAAATAGCATTAATGCATAACTTATATATTCTGAACGGGTATATTAAGTTTGTCAGGAAGCTTAAAGCAAACAAAAGAGGCCCTATAAAGTATGAACAGATATAAGTGAACAGCGTAATGAGCTGCGTCGAAGTAGCCATGTCCGTTCATATCAGTCTGAAATTTCGCACAAATTCCACTATAATATAAAGTTGCCGTACAAATCAGTGAATGATCAAATCCAGTTATTATGAAAAACTTTCTTTATTTTGCAAGATATCTTCACGAAATTCGGCATTTATTGCCCGAGGTAATGCTATAATCTCCGGACAAATTTTTTATATCGAATCACTATGCCTGCGTACAAATCTATATACCATAGCAACTGGTTTCCACACAAATTGATCAATCAAAATCAGATTCTTGCATGATCTTTTTATGAAAGGTGGTTTTGGTGGAGATGAAGTTAACGGTTTTTCTTATTTTTATCTGGAATGAATGCGAAATAAGTGAAGAATTTAGTCACACTAGCATTCAAGTTTGATTTTCCGCTCTACCTGTGAGCCATATCGGTTTTAAAAATATTGTACGGTAAAAACGAGATTTTATGTTTCATAAGTAGCACTAAAAATATTCTATAGCCCTACGTATTAATTTTAAGAAATTTTATTTAATTATTCATTTTAAATCTAAAAGGTTACTCAGGCCGATAATCAACTATTTTTTAAAATAATACCTCTATTCTCGATCAGATAGAGCTTTAATTGTACTGGGAAGGTCTTTCGCCTTACAGTTTTCTATTTTTTTTTTTTTTACTTTCCAACTACTTGTACACTTCATTCGCTTCATAAATTTTGTAGTTGGGTTTGAATGCTCAACAAAATAATACAGCAAATTCTTTTCGTAAACCTAAGCATTTAAAAGATATTAACGGTCGAAGTTTGATTATTTTAAGGCAAAATTTTTCCTTACGAATTTTCTGCTATACTTGACTACAGCTTAGATATGAGCAAATAAAAATCAGGAAGTATGAAGTATAGTCGCCAAAAATGTTTAAATGAAAAAAATATATTCCGGGGACGTTGGGGGAAGATTTGATTATAATTGGACTAATTTTTCTTGGTTTTTTATTTTCGGATAATTTCCAGCCGAGTTATGGTGAACACCCCAATTTATTTTTTTCAATATTTCTGAATGAAAAAATTACCATGTAATGTCAAAATTTTGTTCAATAATGTACAAAAGGTCAGAAGAAAATTACTCAAACCATATTTAAGAAATAAATTCGCAAAAAAAAATATTTTTTTACTTTTAAACCCCTCTCTTAACCTGCTTTCATTAACTTCTATATAACTTAAATTCATATATGGATTAAAAAATCAATTTTTAGAAATGCTGTAAATTTAGCTCGCAATCATAGATTCGAATATTATCTACATAAATATTTAAGTTATCCAAAAACATTTTCTCATAAACTGAAAGAGAATATATTCTAAATTAATCCGCCATTCAGAGCGCAGTGATAAAAGAGAAATTCCATTTAAGTGGTAGAAAAACCAAAAGTATAACACAAATTGAACACTAAACTAAGTCAAATCACGAATATCTGCATGATATTTTTATTTAAATTAAGACATTCTAGGCCTATGTAGCACACAACACAATGGCACAAGCTTTTGTTAGTTGACAGCGCATATCTGAGTGAATTGTGAGCAAAAGTTATTGAAGTAAGTCGTAGAAAGCGCAAATATTTAAAGAAAATTCAAATGAAGAAGTAATTGTATAAGTAACAAAGGCTTTTAAAAGTAAAAGTTTGAATTTAAGATATACCGCAAAACTACGAGGTGGATTGCAAAAATGCAAACCAATGGCGATAATTTAAATACTAATAGAGCGTAAAATTTGCAGCTTTCTTGTTAGTAATGAAATGTATTGTTGCTTTTCTTATTTTTTTTACAAATCGTTTCAATTATTGTGCCAGTTCA
Source organism: Bactrocera correcta (assembly GCA_027475135.1). Classification (NCBI taxonomy): domain Eukaryota; kingdom Metazoa; phylum Arthropoda; class Insecta; order Diptera; family Tephritidae; genus Bactrocera; species Bactrocera correcta. The sequence goes on from CM050326.1 coordinate 53,882,952, forward strand.
AGTTCTTAATAGAATATGCAGTCAAAATTTTCAAAACAAAATATATTTTTTTATTTATTTTTTTAATGTGCATATATTTAAGAATACACATAGAGAATTTTATAGCGTTCCGGCGAATATTTTTGAAGTTACACGTAAATTTGAAAAGGCATTTCAGAGTGCTTGGAAGTACAAGGACAAACCTTAAACATTACTCGAAAACGCCTAAACCGATTAGTCTGGAATTTTAACAAGAGTTTCTTAAATATATTTTTAGTAATCAAAAGAAGATTTTTTCCATCGATAAACACGTTTTTATAAACAATTTAAGGCCGAAATTTTGGTAAAAAATAATTTTTTTTTTTTTTGAGAAACCGACATTTTGTCAAAAAACTTAATTTTGCGTACTCCCTTGATTTGTTTTAATAAATTTAACATTATTTAAACGAAAAATGATTGGTTTTTTAATTTCAGAGGTTTAAGTTCAAAGATATAGTGGTCAACGCAAAACGTCTTTTTTGAGAGGAGCTCCCGGAGATCAGCTATAGTTCCTTTCCAAATAAATATTTTAACTAATACTAAGTCTTAAAATACAATAAAAAGATACCACAATATATGTATGTACAAGTTTTTTGATCAACTAATTTAAAAGTTTTCACAGAAAAAATAATGAAATATATAATTATATAACCCCTTAAACAAGCGATAAACTACCGATGTGTGAAATTAAGAACTGATAAGGTTATGTATTGAGTGAATTACAAATATAATATTTTCAAGCAACAAAGACATTTATCCATTAGACGAGTAGTGAAAACCCGGAAAATTTCATTTTTCTATTTGTAAACTAGAGACTTAAGCAACAAACTCACTTTTATATATGTATAATGGAAAATTAGATACAAATTACAAAATTAGACTAAAAATCCGTTTAATTATTAAATAATTTCAAATTAATTTATGTCACAATTTTTGCATTGACAGACACATTACACCCTGAATATTACCCAGCCATTTTCATAGACAAATAACATAAGTCGCTTTTGCATCTTCGAGATCCTATAAAGAGACAAAAATTCAGTGTGTAATCGAAATAATTAATACATAAATGCTAACTCTTTCTAGCCACGTCGATGATATAAAGAATCTTCAAGTTGGAAGGCTGCTATATTCTGCAATGGTTTAATCTGAACTATTTCTACGGAAATTGCAATGATGCTTTACACAATACCTATGCAAAATTTCATAATAAAATAGTTTTCACTATATAGGGGACTGATCTTAAATACTGAGGAACTAGTTTGCGTATATACAGATGAATAGACAGATAAAAATGTCTAAATCGACTCAGATCATCACGCTGATTATTTATATATATATACAGTGCATATATATTATATCTTATAAGGTTTCCGACATTTTGTCTGGTTGTTACAAACTTCGTGGCCAAGTAACATACCCAGTTCAGGGTATACATAAATAAATTTTAAATTTAAGAATATGAACTTTGAAAAAAAATTAAATTTGCTGAAAAATCAGATTATTTTAAGCAAAAAATATTTTAAATGTTCATTTAAAATTTTTGTATATTATTTTTAAAGACATAACCTATCAAAAATAAGCGAAAACAAAAAAAGTGAATTTTTGGAAATTTTCACACACCCCCTAAGGAGGGAACCTGCTTTAGAAGCTTCAGAATATCAATTTTTTTTTTGCCTAAATCTCTTTAAAAATTATCTAAGAAGTTGTAGATGGGAATTCGAAATATTGTCGAAGCTAGTAGGGAAATAGTGACCGAGCGCCTAGCAGATACATAAGCACTTGGGCAGAAGGAGAAAAGTTCGAATGATGTTTAAATACCTCAAAAACCATAGAAATTTCGCTTTAATCAATTATTTCTTTCTCATCCAAAAAAGTACTCAAAAAATTGATTTTTGAAGCCTGATAAGCAGGCTCCCCCCTGAAATTGAGTGAAAAAAAAGGTTTAAATACTAAAATTTTCACCAAATTTGATGGTCTGTAATAATTTCAGCATTTTGTATGCAATGCATAGCAGTAGCTTGAAAAAGTGGTGATCAACGTATGTTTTCTTATTTAATAAAATCCCTTCTTTTGAAATTAAATTAGTTTTTATATGTGAAATATTCTCAAAAAATTATAGCTTTGCAATCATAAAAAATATAAATTTCTTTAAAATTCACTCACCTTGTTATTACTACAATAATATATATCCGACATTTTGTTGCTGTTGTATTTTTAATACTTTTAATATTTAAATTTAAAAAGTAACATCAAACGTTTATTGCATAGACAATAAATAATCTTCACGCGAAAGTGACTTTTTCACCAAAAACAATTAAATTTTATTTTTTTTTTTACAATTCAAATTTATCGACTTTCAATCTCACTAAAAATTTTTTATTCAAAAGCTTTCTTTATGTAACGCTACACTAACAACACAACGAAATTATACATTTTCCATATTGCTCAGAGTTTTCATTCAAGGGCATTAAGTGTATTTTTTTAATTTGTATATATGTCTACGATGATGTATGTATATATAAAACAATAACACAAACGCTAAAAATGCGAAATTATTAAAAGAAAAGCACAAACACACACACGCGCTCTTAAGTCGTCTACAATGCGATTGACGGCAACTTTCTACTTCAGCGCGCACATTGCAATCCGGTAACGGAGAGTAAGTTATTGCGCTGGCGTGTAATACACATATAAATTTACAGCAGCAAACTCCAGCGAACGTCAGCAGCAATGCGCGTACTAGGCTTGGAATAAGGGGTCTAGGCGCGTCTGTGCCACAGTAGCAAAACTTTTCACCGGGAGGGAAAATCGCTCAAATGCCGGCAGAAAAAATGTTTTTTCTATTTATTGTAAAAGTATTGAGACAGTCATGCACGGGAAAATCATTAGTTACTGCAGTAGTTGCAGCTGTGGGCAAGTATCGTTGCACTTGTTCTATATGTATTTATTATGTATGTGTGTGTTGATGACTTTACGACAGGTTGCTGACGTTAATTTCTTATTGTAAATGTTGACTTCTTTTCTTTGTTATTTATTTCTGTTGTGTTTTTGTTATTGTACACGTATATTCTGCTTTGACAGGTTTACACTTTTACGCGATTTACCACAATGCTCAGCTCACATTTCACATTTTTCAGATTTTCCGCTGATAGACTACTACTGACTACCTTTGCTGCACAAGTCACAAGTCAACAAATGCAACACAGTTTCTCGTAGAACCAACTCGCGTTAACACAAAATGCACGCGAGCACCGTAAGAACAAACGTCGCCACACACGAGTGTAAATGGAGTAAGAGAGCCTAAGCTAATAATAAACAATATTGCTTGTTAAGTGCGTTTGCTGCCAATTAGCCGAGCAGAACACCCCATTTCGACGACGTCGGCAACGTGATGAATGGCAATGCGATGCCGGACTTAACGCGCAGGGATTTGCGCTTGAAAACGGGTCAAAACAAGCACATAAGTGTCCAGAATACGTAAGCGTCGTAAATACAACAGCAAGCGTGAGTGTAAAAAGTTACAATACCGCAAGCATGAAATGATTTAACTGTAACGCGCAACGATGATTTTTCAAAAAATACACAACACTGTTTTCGCTAAAGCATCAATTCGCACTCAACCGACTTCGCATAAGGTTCCAAACGAACTGAAAGTACACAATTCAAGAAACGACCAAACCAAGAAAATCGCCAGACGACGGCCAATAAAAGCAGTCAGCGACGGCGCAACGACACTGCTGGCAGCAGCGAGCGTCAACGTAAGTCGACGTCGCCTTTTACTTTTTTAACATTTGCCATTAAAGCATTTCCAGTTTGGCTGTGGCGCATGGTAGGTATTCAGTAAGCGTGGCTGGGGCGATGATCGCGCCGTCGAGCTGCGCGGCTCGCTTGTTTGGTAGTGTTTAGGCGCAAACAGTCGATCGGTTGAAGCAACTGTTGTAGTTATGTTAATTGTTGTTGACAAAAATTGCAGCGCTGATAGCAATAATGGTTTTAACAATTGCATTACGTTTCATTGGAACATGTGTGGGTTGCTTCGGACCAGTGTATGAGTTCGCTTACAACTTGTTTGAGTGCTTACGCAACTAACGGATTTTTATATTTAAAAGTAAATTCAAAACGCTTGGAGGTTGGAAACTTATCGTTGATAAATATAAGTTCTGCTGCAAATAAATTATTTATTTTTCAAAATCTGTATCTTGTACTGCATACGTGCGATCGGCTTACGCTATAAGGCGTTAGAAAAATAAGATTTCGTTCTAAACAACTTTTTAGTCAATTCAAAGATGTAAACCAGCAAAGATAAAATCCGCTATACTTTACAATTTCTATTAAGGCGGAAACACCAATGTGAAAAGTGTTTTTTGAACTGATACACTGATAATACCATATAATAAGGCCATTTAAAGTTGACCCATCTGGCAACGCTGTAACTTTTAACAGCGCTGACAAATCGGCTAATGTCATACCGCGTTAGAAGCGTCATTCGAAGACAATTTATACCATGGAACAGTACACTCCAAAAGAACGCGCTGAAATTGTTCAGCTTTATATTCAAAATAACTTTTCAATTGTGTTAACTCAACGTGCGTTTCGCAAAAAAAATAAAGTGAAAAGTGCTCCAGTTAAGAACACAATTAAGTCTTTATACGCAAAATTTGTGAACACCGGTAATCTCAGTAATGCCAGTCATGCATCCAGACAACGCACAAGACGTTCTGATGAAAATATCGAAGCTGTACGAGCCAGTATTGAGGAGACTCCATCGACATCGAGTTATCGCCGCTCTCAGGAATTAGACATCTCTCGCACCACTCTCCGACGCATAATTCATAAAGATTTGAAGATGTTTCCATATAAAATTCAAATGGCACAAAAACTAAACCCAGCTGATTATCCGCGACGCCTTAATTTTGGCAAATGGGCAAATGGGTCAACTTTAAATGGCCTACCCTGTACTTTGAAACGCCAATTGTCGAATGTCAATACAAAAAAGTATCGGCTGCCGAATCGTAACAAAATCGCTCGATTTCTGAAGCGTATGGTTACTATTAATGAGAAGTGGGTCACTTACAACAACAATAAAATAATTGAGTCGAATTGCGGGAAATCGACGCAAAAGGTGGAGCCAGGATTGACGATCAAGAAGGTTTTGCTATGGAGCATTTGCATTTGGAGCCTGCGATCCTAACTCTAAACTAAAGGAAATTAGAGAAGGGCGGTCCGATGAGTAATTAGTATCACCGCCCTAATTACTATACACATAGTGTATCCTCGTAAGCGGTAACATGTCCGTGGATTTTAGATATACATTTTTATGTGGAAATCGCATGGCCAAATCAAAGATGGCTAGGATGCTGTATTGGATTAATTTCAGACTTCCTGACTATTGCAATTTCTTCCAGCAGTCATTAAGGTAGCAGTCTAAGTGACCATCCACTCAAATGGCAGAGCGGCGAAGAGTGCCTCACCTCACTAAAAATAACAACAAGTTTTTTATGAAAAGATTGGTATAAGTCACAGGCCCCAGCGAAATCGCAGGAAACTGTAAAGCTGATGAGCTAGCAAGAAAAGGCACCCTACACCCACTATCGCTAGAATGGGAGCGGGTCAATGCTCCAGTATCCTCTTGTGTTCTACTACAACATAACTGGGTTTCGCGGAATCTAAGCCAGCGCTGGGTCACCATCAATACATGCACTTTCACAAAAGCCTTTCGGCCCAACGTCAATCGCAAGTAATCTAACGATCTCTTTGTTCTTCAGTAAGGCTAGCATCTCCCTTTTAACGCTCTACTTTACTAAGCGTTTTGCTAATTTATGAGTTCGAACACAGAAGTTCATCCTTTCTATGACCTCACAAAGGACTGCCTATAGTAGTCCACATGTGACCTTTGATCAGCCATCTAACCTAACCCAACCTTAGCATCTCAAAAGACCGCGTGGGTTATTTCCTGAACAAAATGAGAATACAGTGACGTAATGTACAACAAACGAAATAGTAAGACCATTTCACAAAAGATATGACGTCGTTTAATAGCATTTCGATCGGCGAAATGTGTTTTCACTGAAACCACACCAAAAACAAAAGGATATTGTAACAGTGGACTTCATACAGCAAATGTATTCCGAGGAAGCCGAACAGTGACGTGTCGGTTTGAAAGGTGATTATCCGCGTTTTTTGAGGTCCACAAATTGTCATTTAGGTATACTGACTACTTGGAGAAGGGAGAGAGGGAGGACCACTGATCCCGTGCGTGAATAAGAGGAGTTACATACAAAAAAGGGCTAAATTATTTTGTCGCAGCTCGGATACGCATGCACATCTAAGCAGCAGTCTCATCAGTGTACTGTGGAGCCATATTTCTGATACTCTGCGCCATATGATGATTTAAGGAATATTTCTGAGGCTGCGATCCAACGGAAATTAGATATAAGTAGGTCTAAAAGCCTTAGATAAAAGTAACTGATAGAACATTCAAAAACTTTACTGCAGTAATCCAGTAACTAGTGAACGAGAATATATTAACTCAAATGTCTAATCAAAAAGAAATATTAAAATCTAAGAAGGAATATTATAAAGTTTATGATTGCTCTCTCAACGGATTTATTATCTCCTATCTATTCTCTTTTGTGCTTGCAAGGTAATCAACGTGTATACGCACTGTTGTCCTACCGGAAGGTAACAGAATCGATGCTGATCTGTAAAGCAGACCCCCAATTCGTGCAGATGACACCTTAGCCTTCCGAAACTTAAACCTTTTGGAAGGATGCAGCTAAAACACTTGATAGATCTGTTAGGAAGACGGGCGTGTACCAGCTCTTTATAAAAGTGTGATGAAATAAGGAAAATAAGTAACTGACCAAATATTAAACATAAGAATAACACCATCATTTTTTGAGAAGAAATGAAAAAAGAAAGCCATCCATTTAAATGAGGTACACAAAATTGAAATGAGAAAATATAAATTTTAAAAACAACAGTTTACATTTATTTATACAACAGTACGTTCATATAATATTTTCTGCAATAACAGTTCTTTTTTGCTGTGACACTTCAAAGTTCAATAAATGAAAAATATTTACATTAAAATATTTCCCCCATCGGTTTTAACGTGATCTCGTGAATCTAAATATTCGAGAAGAGTTCATATTAATATAGGGTTACATAGGCATATTCACTAACATGTTGGTTACCCACCTGGACATGGGGCGGAGTACGAAGCGCATATAAAACCGCATCAGCTATATTAGCTGGCTCCAAGCGTGCCATATGCTTCACATAGAAATGAATTTCTTCCGGAAATATGTTTGTGTTCACGGCACCGGGACAAATACCCTTTCCAAATGTCAAAATGTCAAGTTAAATGTAATATAAATAGTGGTGAAAAAGTGAAAATGCACTCAACCTTTTAATGGGACTACAAATGTTTATATCCGTGAGTTATGAATGAAATGAATGAATACGCACCAGCATTAAGAAGGGAGCGGAAATATAGGTTGTATTTAAAAGGTAGCCAATATACTGGATGAAGCTCTTCTTAATGGGAACGTTATTATATTCTATTAAAGAAACGTGTCATTAATAGTCAAGGAATGTTTGAAAAGTGAAACAGGAAGAAGAAGAAACGTGACGCAATTTTGGATGAATTGTTATGAGTTCACAACTAAAACCCCATTGTCAAATTATAAGAGCCAGGTGAGAAAGGTTTGAGGTATAGACAAAATAATGGAAATCGTCGAGTCCGACCGTCATGTAGACAACATTTCGATTCCCCAGCACCTTTACAAAACCGTTTGCAACCATTTATATATTACTGGATACAGAAAAAGTTAGATGAATAGGTACCAAACAAGTTAACGCAAAAAACCTAATTTACCGAATTTCCATCGATTCGATGCTTGGTCGCAACGAAAACGATAGAAGTTGATGATTACTGGTCTTGAAAAGTAGGTCACAAACGGTGCCAGACCAGGACGATCAGGAAGGCTTTCCTATAGTATGTGCTTGGTGAGATTGGCAGAGAAGCATTAGCTACTTTTCTACGGTTAAACTCTTAACATGAAACTGTACTGTCTACAATTGAGCTATCTGAAGTAAACAATCGTCCAGAAGCGCCCAGTTTAGATGGAGAGTAATTGAGTTTTAGAAGTAAAATTAAAACTTCTTAATATAAATTTCACGCGAAAACCCATTCGTCGAAATATATTTTTTTCTAGCTTGGTAGGACTGAGAGTGACATCTGTGCCAAATATCACATCAAAATAATCAGTACTGTTTCTTATACACTTGTCTTTCTGAAAGACATAAAGTGCATTCGGCAATTTTTACGAATTACGCGTTGACCACGTACCACGTCCAAGATGGCCAACAACGTCAACCGATGATCAACACGTCAATAAAATAAAGGAATTGAGGCTTGAGATTCAACAGTTAATCTTACTGGCATCGTTGTAATATCGGAAGGAGCAGTGAAAATCACTTTTAAAGATCATTTGGGTCTACAAAAAAAGTGAAAGCACGATTGGTTCCAAAATCCCGTCTGTGAAAGAATTCTTTCCGATTGCCAAATAGTCATGAAATATATTATTACTGGCCTTGAGTCTTGGATCTATGCGTACGACCCGGAAACAGGCGATCAATACCGAATATTGTGGCAAAGGTGAGCCGAAGCCGAAAAAACAACGCCAAAGCAGGTCAAAAATTAAAGTTATGTTGACATTTTTTTTCGATTATCGGGGTATGATGCACTCCGAAGTCGTTTCAACCGGACAACAAGGAATACTATTTGAGTGTTACGCGTCGTTTGAGCGAAGCTATTCGTAAAAATAGTACGGAAATATGGGCCGACAACTCTTCGTTTTCGCACCACGATATTACATCGTCTCATGCTGCATTGATTCTTCGTGAGGTTTTCGCCAACAACTGTTTCAAGGCTTGGAAAAACTATTGCAACAAGTGTATTGGGGCCAAGGGGAGTTACTTTGAGGGAGTCAATATAGATTTTGAAGAATAAATTACGAACAAAATCATACTATTTTTTGCTCATAATAGTATGTAGGTAGTCTCTTATATTTCGGGATTTGGCGGGCTTAGTGTTACTATCTGGAACTTCACAACTGTATCGTGAATTTCGGAATTTTCGATGTAATACATACCCAGGGTTGTTCATAGTAACTTAAAATATTCATCTCGGCCAAGAAATGGAACTATGATCGCGAACCTTTAAAATTTTCGAGCTCATCAAGAATAGTTTAATCGAAGTCGTAGATCAGGACCAAGACGAATTTCGGGAATCGTCCAATATAAGTTGAAGAGGCGGAAGATGCATTCAGAACGCATGCAATTTGAGTTATTAAAACGTATGCGAAATAGTTCTTAAGTAAGAATATTTTGAAAAACAATAAGTAATTTTGAAGAATAATCTTTGGTTTTGTTCTCTAATCATATAATAAAAAGCAACCTACATACGTACTTCAACAATGACTCGACAAAAGCTCTGAAAGTTTGGTTGGGAGCTTCACTTTATAGTCTGGAACTGGCATCAAGTGATTACTATTTGTTTCTAGTTATGGCAAATCGTTTTGTGGGTAAAAAATATGTTTCAAGAGAGCTTATGAAAATCGACTTTTGCTGAAGAGGGAATGAGGGTTTCTATTACAGTGGCATGATGAAATTATTGTTAAAAAGGGTACAAGTTATCGAAATAAAGCGTTCAATTTAATTTAATGATAATATTTCTCTAGACCGTATATCCGAAAAATAAGACTTTTAATGGGACTATATAATTTTTGTAATTAAAACAGAAATTTTTGAAATGCATTGATATATGAGCAATGGCATTAGCAACAGAGAAGTCAAAATATCATACTACTACTTATTTCAAAATTAAGGCTAAGCTTAATGGCACTACGTACTCACCGTAACACGAACTTTATTCTTGTGCAGTTGAAATTCTTGCCTGTAAGTCTCAGTCATCGCCGTAATGGCAAACTTAGTTGCCGGATAAATATTGAAACTCGGTAGCACATCAATAAAATTCAACACCTGCTGCCCAGCTATACTGTTAATGACCAATATATGGCCCTCGTTGCCACGCTTCATCATGCCGCGGAACACTTCACGTGTACACCATAACACCGCCATGACATTGGTGTCAATTACTTGGCGTATCTTCTCAGTATTATCGGGCGCCACCAGTTCCGTTTCACGTGTGATACCAGCATTATTTAATAGTACATCCGCGCCACCCAACATACGTTCCGTCCAATCGATTGCCGCTACAACCTGATCCTCTTTAGATACATCACAGCGACGTGGTATGAACTGTGGTTGCAACGCGGGAGGCAAACTGAGTTTGAGCTCCTGCAATTTAGCTTCACGCCGCGCGAGACCGACGACACGCAGGCCTGCCACCACCAAAGCTCGAGCACAGGCAGCTCCAATACCACCACTGGCACCGGTAACCACTGCCAATTTACCCTGCCAACGTTCCATGGAATTGCATGTACTTTCAAAGACAACTAAATAGTAACTGAGTAAAGAATATAGCTAATTATCATGCAGTTTGCTACAAATTAATGCACATATGTATATACATAAATATGTGTGTATATTTTTACAATTGCATATGTAGTTACTTATGCATGATGATTTAGGTCGATACTAATTTTTTACAATATCGATTAACTAATATAGCAGTTATAGGGTTTCACTTGAATAACTGAATATCAAATCATAATCACTTGCCATCACATTCAACATGGAGCGCTGGCAGGGCAAAGTTGCTATGGTAACTGGTGCTAGCAGTGGCATCGGCGCTGCTTGTGCCAAGGCTTTGGTGTGTGCTGGATTTATAGTTGTTGGATTAGCACGTCGCCAGGAACGCATTGCGCAATTGCAACAGGAATTACCGACACGATTTCGCTCCAATTTGCACGCCTACAAATGTGATATAACAAAGGAGGAGAATGTGAACGATGCTTTCAAGTGGACACAGCAGAAGCTGGGCGCCGGAGTTGATGTTTTGGTGAATAATGCTGGTATTATAGCAACTACGGAGTTGAGTGCACGTCAGAATACGAATGAAATACGCAACACCATCGATACGAATTTGTTGGGTACGGTGTTTTGTACACGCGAGGCTTTCAACTCAATGCGTGAACGTGATGTTGAAGGTCATATACTGATCATTAATAGTGTGGCTGGTTTGCAAGTTCCGAATTTGGGTCCAAACTTGCCATCGCTCAATATATATCCTGCAACAAAGTTCGCTTTACGAGCTATGAACGAAATCTATCGACAAGAATTCCAGCGACACAAGACTCGTGTACGTATAACGGTACGTGGTATTCAGAAAAGAAAAAAAATATTGTAGAGAATAGTGAAAGTGGCATCAATAGGATTCCGCTGATCAAATTTGTGCGCGCAAACAAAAACGAAAATTTCCTATATTGGTACAACCCTTTTTCTGTTCGTGTGATTCCATATGTTCAATAGTGTATGTTTGGCTACGGTTTGTTTACGACCCGAAGGGTTTATCTGGCGTTTTTTAATTAAGAAAAAAATTGAACGAATTTGCGTGTAATTTTTGTGTTACAGAAGTGCTTTTGAGAGTTCATTTTGTCAAGATCACAAGTATTTTTGTAGCACAAAAGATTCAGTAGGGTATGGTTCCCCCATACCCTCATTATGATAACATCGAAAAAGTTTAAAAAACTGTGCTAGAAAATCATCGCGTTGACTTTAGAGAGATATCAGAGGATAACAGAATCTCTTATTGATCGACTTGACATTTTGGTGAATATTCTTCTTCTTCTTCTTTACTGGCGTAGACACCGCTTACGCGATTATAGCCGAGTCAACAACAGCGCGCCAGTCGTTTCTTCTCTTCGCTACGTGGCGCCAATTGGATATTCCAAGCGAGGCCAGGTCCTTCTCTACTTGGTCCTTCCAACGGAGTGGAGGTCTTCCTCTTCCTCTGCTTCCCGCGGCGGGTACTGCGTCGAATACTTTCAGAGCTGGAGTGTTTTCATCCATCCGGACAACATGACCTAGCCAGCGTAGCCGCTGTCTTTTAATTCGCTGAACTATGTCAATGTCGTCGTATATCTCGTACAGCTCATCGTTCCATCGAATGCGATATTCGCCGTGGCCAACGCGCAAAGGACCATAAATCTTTCGCAGAACCTTTCTCTCGAAAACTCGCAACGTCAACTCATCGGTTGTTGTCATCGTCCAAGCCTCTGCACCATATAGGAGGACGGGAATTATGAGAGACTTATAGAGTTTGGTTTTTGTTTGTCGAGAGAGGACTTTGCTTCTCAATTGCCTACTTAGTCCGAAGTAGCACCTGTTGGCAAGAGTTATCCTGCGTTGGATTTCTAGGCTGACATTGTTGGTGGTGTTTACGCTGGTTCCAAGATAGACGAAATTATCTACAACTTCAAAGTTATGACTGTCAACAGTGACGTGAGTGCCAAGTCGCGAGTGCGACGACTGTTTGTTTGATGACAGGAGATATTTCGTCTTGCCCTCGTTCACTGCCAGACCCATTTCTTTTGCTTCCTTGTCCAGTCTGGAGAAAGCAGAACTAACGGCGCGGGTGTTGAGGCCGATAATATCAATATCATCGGCATACGCCAGCAGTTGTACACTCTTATAAAAGATGGTACCTTCTCTGTTAAGTTCTGCAGCTCGAACTATTTTCTCCAGAAGCAGGTTGAAAAAGTCGCACGATAGGGAATCGCCTTGTCTGAAACCTCGTTTGGTATCGAACGGCTCGGAGAGGTCCTTCCCGATTCTGACGGAGCTTTTTGTGTTGCTCAACGTCAGTTTACACAGCCGTATTAGTTTTGCGGGGATACCAAATTCAGACATCGCGGCATAAAGGCAGCTCCTTTTCGTGCTGTCGAAAGCAGCTTTGAAATCGACGAAGAGGTGGTGTGTGTCGATTCTCCTTTCACGGGTCTTTTCCAAGATTTGGCGCATCGTGAATATCTGGTCGGTTGTTGATTTACCAGGTCTAAAGCCACACTGATAAGGTCCAATCAGTTTGTTGACGGTGGGCTTTAATCTTTCACACAATACGCTCGACAGAACCTTATATGCGATATTGAGGAGGCTAATCCCACGGTAGTTGGCGCAGATTGTGGGGTCTCCTTTTTTGTGGATTGGGCATAGCACACTTAAATTCCAATCGTTGGGCATACTTTCGTCCGACCATATTTTGCAAAGAAGCTGATGCATGCACCTTATCAGCTCTTCGCCGCCGTGTTTGAATAGCTCGGCCGGCAATCCATCGGCCCCTGCCGCTTTGTTGTTTTTCAGGCGGGCAATTGCTATTCGAACTTCTTCATGGTCGGGCAATGGAACGTCTGCTCCATCGTCATCGATTGGGGTATCGGGTTCGCTTTCTCCTGGTGTTGTGCGTTCACTGCCATTCAGCAGGCTGGAGAAGTGTTCCCTCCATAATTTAAGTATGCTCTGGGCATCGGTAACTAGATCACCTTTGGGGGTTCTACAAGAGTATGCTCCGGTCTTGAAACCTTCTGTAAGCCGCCGCATCTTTTCGTAGAATTTTCGAGCATTACCCCTGTCGGCCAGCTTATCAAGCTCTTCGTACTCACGCATTTCAGCCTCTTTCTTTTTCTGTCTACAAATGCGTCTCGCTTCCCTCTTCAACTCTCGGTATCTATCCCATCCCGCACGTGTTGTGGTCGATCGTAACGTTGCGAGGTAGGCAGCCTGTTTTCTCTCCGCTGCGACACGGCACTCCTCGTCGTACCAGCTGTTCTTCTGCACTTTCCGAAAACCAATGGTTTCGGTTGCAGCTGTACGTAAGGAGTTTGAAATGCCGTCCCACAGTTCCCTTATACCGAGTTGTTGACGAGTGCTCTCAGAGAGCAGGAGTGCAAGCCGAGTAGAAAAACGTTCGGCTGTCTGTTGTGATTGCAGCTTCTCGACGTCGAACCATCCTTGTGTTTGTTGGCGTGCGTTTTTTGCTGCACAGAGGCGGGTGCGTATTTTGGCTGCAACAATATAGTGGTCCGAGTCGATGTTAGGACCTCGGAGCGCACGCACATCTAAAACACTGGAGACGTGTCTTCCGTCTATCACAACATGATCGATCTGGTTGGTGGTTTTTCGATCTGGAGACAGCCAGGTAGCTTGATGTATCTTCTTATGCTGGAATCTAGTGCTACAGATAACCATATTTCGGGCCCCGGCGAAGTCGATCAGCCTCAGCCCATTTGGGGATGTTTCCGCGTGGAGGCTGAATTTACCGACCGTAGTGCCAAAGATACCTTCTTTGCCCACCCTGGCATTGAAGTCGCCAAGCACGATTTTGACATCGTGGCGGGGGCATCTCTCATAAGTGCGCTCCAAGCACTCATAAAAGGCATCTTTGGTCACATCGTCCTTCTCTTCCGTCGGGGCGTGGGCGCAAATCAGCGATATGTTGAAGAACCTCGCTTTGATGCGGATTGTGGCTAGACGTTCATTCTCCGGAGTGAATGATAGTACTCGGCGACGGAGTCTCTCTCCCACCACGAATCCAACACCAAACTTGCGCTCCTTTATATGGCCACTGTAGTAAATGTCACAAGGACCTACTCGTCTCTGTCCTTGTCCCGTCCATCGCATTTCTTGGACGGCGGTGATGTCAGCCTTTATCTTTACGAGGACATCTACCAGCTGGGCAGCGGCACCTTCCCAATTAAGGGACCGGACATTCCAGGTGCATGCCCTCAAATCATAGTCCTTATTTCGTTTGCCATGGTCGTCATCAAAAGGGGGGGCTCTCATCCGAGGCTGTTTTTTTCCTTTCATTGGGGGTGTTTTTTTACGTGGCGGGTCCCAAACCCAGCGCACAACCCTATGCAGGGGTGTTTCGCCTTCTCACTTTAGCTCGCCTTCAAACGGATGTTCTTAGGCTACCCAGAGGATACTTGGTCAAAGACCGGAAGTCGTGAGCTGCTTGAGTCATATGTAAAAGAATCGTTTCTGGCCACTCCCAAGTGAATGGCGATCAGAGAACTTTCCTCACTTGCGTGAACTTCTACACATGACCCCATCCTCCCAATATTTTTGGTATAAAATGTATCAATCGACTCGTACTAGAAGACAAAAAAGACGTTAAATAAAGATACTGAAGGTCAACTTAACAAGTGTATGGAAAATTTAATAAAACGTTAGCGTCAGGAGCCCTCGGCGATAATAAGGATTTGTACTAAACTACGTGAAAATGTAATTTTTTTGTCAATCCGGGTTATATGTGATCAGATAGTATGTTAAACCTCGAAGGTTAAAGCCAAGACAAAAAAAAATTATAATAATACTCATTAATTCGTTTTTGACGTCAACTACCAAGCATTTATCTGTCAAATGCATTACAAAAAATTAAACGGAACAAAGATGTCGTAATCTTTATTTATATCATTCTATTTTACATTTCGGCTCGCATAGTTAATCTCATACCCATAATACATACCATATATATATATTTTTTTAAATTTAAATTTAGACTATCAGTCCAGGCATTGTCGACACCGACATACTGCCCACTTCTATTCGCAACGTTGTCAAGGATATGCTACCGAGTCTTACGTCTGAGGATGTGGCCGATGCTGTATTATGGGCAATAAGCACACCTCCAAATGTACAGGTAACTACATTCAGGAAATATGTACAAAAAGGGGTTTATTTGAATAACACCAGTTATACTTTTTTTATAGGTTCACAACGTCACCATAAAGCCAATGGGCGAAAAATTTTAATACTTGTTATATTTTAAGCTTATCTTATTAAATTCGTTTCACTCTTCTTAATTGTTTTTTGTTTAAATATATAGAACATTTCGTGGAATAAAAATTATTTAATTACTATTTTATTATGTAACAAAAAAGGAAGACCCGAACTGGAATCGGACCAGTTAGTTAGAAAATAACGCAAATTGTAATAAAACGAAATTGAGTGAAATCAATACAATCGAATATTTATCATAAACGCAAGTAGGCGAAGTCATGGATCGAATCTCAGTGAAAAGTTACTACACTATAGTCTAATTTTTGATTTGATGATTATGGAGGTGAGATATTTTTTAAAAAAAAGGGAGGAAGTATAAAACTTTTTTGATAATAAAATTTGTGAATCGATATCTCAAATAACTTTTTAGTTACAGAACAATTTTTTTAATTTGTGCGCGGCATTCTAGCTTCGGTGCAACCGAAGTTAACTGTTTTTTTTTCTTGTTCTTGCTTCTTAAGGCTTACGAACCTACATAGGGTTAGATTGCCGAAATACAGGTTTATTAGATGGATAAAATCGAGTAGCGAGTCAGAATGTCTCAAACCGTATATATTTTCAAGTACTTGTCAGATTTTGATACACATTTACAAATACAAATATGTATTATGCTGTATTCATATACCGTAAAGAACACTATAGCACTTACCTTCAAAATTATCTGTAGAGCTCTGATCTTGCAAAAATAATCTTTCTGTTTCTTGACTTGTTGCAAATGTCTAACTTAAATCATTAATCGCACCTAGAAAAAAAAATTCCAATGAAAGTAATAATGAGACACTAATGTATTTATATTATTGTCGTTTGCCTTATTGCATAACCATAAACCTATGTAGTCGTTAAATGGATTAGTAACATATATTATTATCGTACAGGGGATATTAGATAATCAATTAATATAACGGGGTTTTCAATAGAGATGCTATGAAGTAGACCGATAGAGATAGCAAAACGATGGCATATTTTTTCCGGATCTTTTGACATTTCTCTTCAATAAGGTTTGCCATTTCTTCATGGAGATATATAGGATTCAACAACGAGTCGACATTACTAAAATGTACTACCGAAATTCGGAATCAGTGGCCTCAACTTTAAGAGCGTCTTGTCAGATCAAAAATTTAGCGTCTAATGGAGAAATTTTAATCCACAGGCACAGTACAAAATGTTCCTGTGCCAGAAGGACAAAGAAGTTTCCGTAGTGTAGAAAATATTGCTGCCGCCAGCGCATCAATTGAGGAAGACCCAAATCAGTCTCTCACATGGCATTTTCAAGCGTTCGACATCTCTATGACGTCGTTACGGCGAATTTTGAGAAAAAATCTTGGCCTACATCCTTACAAGATCAAATTGACGTAAGAACAGAAGCCGCTTGACCACCAGAATCTTCGTATGTACGTGCAAAAACTTGAAAATTATGAGGATTTTCATCGAAAAATCATCTTCAGCGATGAGGGTAATTTCTGACTGAATGACTTCGCCAATAAGCAAAATGTGCGCTATTAGTCAGGTAGCTATCCACACGTACTCTGTGAGTCACTAATGCATCCCGAAAAAATTACGGTTTGGTGCTATTTATGGGCTGGCGGCGTACTTCTTCTGTGATGATCAAGAACATCACGTTACTGTGAATGGGAATCGCTACCGCTCAATGATGACCGAAGATTTTTCGCACGAATTGGATTATGAGGACTTGGATGAGGTTTCAACAGAACGGCGGCACAAGCCACACAGTGAATGGCACAATCGATTTATTGAAAATCCAAGTTTGGTGAACGTGTTATCTCTCACGAAATGGCCCAGTTCATTGGGCGCCTCGGTTGTGCGATTTAATACCGCTAGACTATTGAAACTGCCGATTTATACTTGAAAAGGGTCGAAAATTTGGTTCAGCGTCTGGACTTCTGGAAGCGTGCCCGTGGGGGCCATGCAAAAGAAATCGTGTTCCATTCATAAGGCATTTTCATAGGAATAAGGAATTTCAAGAGTATCTCAAACCGTTTTTATTTTACTAAAAAAAAATTTTCTTGCGCTCTTATTGAAAACCCCGTTATTGAGTGCTTAAAACTTCTACAACGGAGCGAAATAACTTCAATGAAAAGGAAAGTATTTTGTTGCTTCGTTTTCAACTCGCATCTTTTAGTTTTATATAAAAAATAAAAAGAGATGTTAGATGACAGTTTTCTTAAATATGCCATCAATGGCACATTATTAAATTGGGTACATTTTTTATTCAAGGCAAAAATAAGCATAATTTTATATAAAAGGTTAAGTAAATTTTCAAATGACGTAGTTGTTAGTATGATTAGAACAATAACTAAAACACAAAGACAAACAATATTTCAATACTTTGAAAACTTTGTTATTTTTGATTTTTATTTCATAAAAAATGTTCAATAATTTAGGTAAGTAATAATCAATTCAACACTACGCAAATCAACAATAGTAGAGGACACGAACCTTAAACACGATTAGCCCATCATTCCTTTGCTACGTTTAAAGGCTGCACCCATTTTGCGATTATGGTTTGCACGCGAAGATTTATTTTTCTCTTTTTTATCGCGATTTCTCAAAGTGTCTTTATCTTGGCCTTGACCTTTTGGCGCGCCAACAACATTACTCGCTTTACTATTGTTATCGAAATTGCCGCCATGATTGCGATTACCCCATTTAGCCTGTCGTCGAGCTTCGTAACGAGCTCGAATATCCTCGGGATTTTCACAAAAATTCAATCGCTTATTACGATCAGTTTGTGCATCCAAATTGGATTTATCTTCTGCCGTTTCCTGATCATCCTCACTCTCATCGTCCGATACATCTTCAACATTTGCCAGACCAGCTTTAAGCTGTTTCGATTTAACTACACGTGTCTCACTTTCAAGTAATGCCTCATAGCTGTCATCATATTCATCGTTGTATTCATCATTGCTACTTTCACCTTCACTTACTAGTGTATATGCTTGATAGCGTGATTTTAATTCAGCTAAATCACTTTTATCATCTAGCATTTGAGCAGCATCTCTTGGTGCGTTTGGCATGCCCTTACCCTGTTTAATAATACATTTAGGGTTATCTTGCGTCATCACATCATATGCATCGCCATCATAAACGTTAAAGTGTTTAACACCAGTCTGTTGATAAGTCTTATCTTGTGGATCGGGTGGTATATATACCTCGGTTTGGTCTGCATTCACTAGATCAGGTGGTAGATTGTTTTCAAGTATAGCGGCAATAGCCTCTTCGCTATTGTTATAACGCGAAAGTATACGCCGAACAAAGCCTGTGCCTAAATGAGGCAGAACATCCAATACTGATGTTACTTCTAAATCAATATCACGTTCTTGAGTTATAGCTGTGGACAATGAAATATTCGTATCTTTATTTGATGTTTGGTTATTTTTATTATTTAATTTCGAAGAATTTTTAGTTTTTTTATTCGGTTTTGTGTTATTCTTGTCCACAGTCGATTTTGATTCTTGTTGATATCCCTGCACAATAAAAGATGCCTTAAATCCATCCCTTTAAAGAACCTTTCAATTATTATCTAAACAATATGTTTATATACTAAACTTACAAATTTTTGCAGGTTTGTTTAAGTATATCAACATCTAGTTCAACAGGGTATAAGCGGCCATAATCATTAACGAAAGTTTGCTCAGAGAGGCATTCAGTCAGTAATCCTATAAGTTGTTCAGCGTTCGGCATACTATCCACTCTAAAAAATATGTTTTAGTATACACTAATTAATATGAAAAGTTGCAAAGGATCTTACGGGTTTGCCATGGCCGCTTCAACAAAGCTGTAAGCTATACTTCGAAACGCCTTTAAATATTCTAAACGTGACATATTAAGCCAGCCCAAACTTGTAGCAGCCTCATTAATGAGGAATATGTTTTTGTACAAAAAGGGTATTGTGTTATCATAGAACTGTGCAATACTAAAAATGAAAATTTATTTATTAATATATGCATTTATATGAGATAAATTTTTGCACCTTTGTCCCAATTTAATTTCGGCGCACATGGCCTGCACTTCGGGGCAAACTGCTAATAGGACACTTAGTGAATACGCACAATCTAAGGTGTATAAAGCAACATCATCATATGGGGTTTCAGCATTCTCATCTAAATCACCACCACCAGCACCTTCAAATCCCTCATTTTCGGCTTGAGTTTGTATACTTCGAAATGCAGTGCGGAAAAATGTCAGTGCTGCTAAGATATCCTGCTTATAGTTTGGTTCAATTCGTAAAAGTGAATCAAAAATTCGACGTAAAATTGCTGTGTTTTGTGGATCTGCATCTCCGACAGCCATAAGTAAATCGAATAACATTGGCACTGATATTAAGTAGTTTTTATAAATCAATTCTCGCTGATGCTCAACACTTAACCAAGCTTCATCCGATTCACGATTAGTAATAAGCCGGCAAACGATACGCAGCACAAGTTCTAGTATTTGTTCGTAAATTTCTATAATATTTTGTTGTTGAACAATTTGTGACCAAACATTCAAATAAAATGGTGTCGACCGCTGTAAAAAGGAAACAACCGCCGCTAACGCAGTCTTTTGAAACACCATATATGACCAAAATCTAAAAAACCAAACCAATCAGTTTTTAAATCTCACAGGCTAACTTTACACTTACTCATGATGGCGACAGTTTAGAAGGAAATTCATGTCTTTGCAAAAGCAATTTGAATTGTATTGCCACTCCTCCAATTCTACACCACTTTTTACACGGCCATACTGAGTCAAAAGACTTACATATGTTGCAAAATTTGCACGAGGAGCCCAATGTTTATGCTAAAATTTATATATTATTATTACTTCAATTAATGTTTAAAATAAAGTTTTACCAAAGCTGGCATGGAACATGGTGTTAAACCATCGTCTGCTGATATTCGAAATACTAGTTGATCTAGTGATTTTTTCTCCAGATTCTAAAAAAAAAGTATATTTAATTTACACGAAATAATAAATATTTGTATTATTTACCGATAATTCCCCATTGATAGTGATACTCATTTTATATAGAAGTGAAACGTAAATATGTGAAATAAAGCTTTATAAAAATTACCAATTGCGAAATTCGTATAACAGCTGTTGTCAGTAATGGTATTGCCACACTTCAATTGATTTCATTTTTAAGCGCTGATTCTTTACATTTCTGTTTCATACAGTTATGAGAATGTACATTAGCAGTAAATGTGTTTAAATATTTTTTATGCATTAAATTAACAGATATTTCACTTCGTTGCTATACGTTAAGAATGTATAACATTTTTTCGCTTTACCAGTCTGCCCTTTTCCTTTTCCTTTCGAATTTAACCTTAAATTCGAGAAAATAGGATGTAAGATGAATGTATGTAAATATTAGGAAGACAATGAACTTCAAAGTGAGCAAACCCAGAAAGAAGTAAACAAAACAATAGTAGCAAGGTGTAAAATATACATACTTACATACGTCTTAAAATATACCTTTGATAAGCACACACATGCAGATAAATGTGCTGATAAACATTCATTCAATGTTACGACGAGAGTAGTTCGTCAGTCAATTTTAATGTTCAAGCGCCACACTTGAATAAATATTATTTGCTGCTTAGGGCTGACACATAATTAATATTTAACTAAGAGGAAAATAATGTTCAGTTTCACTTAAAGCACATAATTGGGCAGTAAAAATTTGTCACACAAGTGAACATTAAAATAAATAATTGAAAACTGAAATTATAATCTTAAATTAAAAGGCGACTGTAGCACTTTACTCTTTCAAATGGCGCAAATGGGAAAAACTATGGAAGATGTGAGTATATACATACATATGTATATATATTAAAAATTCACTTAATCAGTAATTTGCGCGTAAAAATGTAACGTCGTTATAAGACGGTTATTAGAGAAACATATCGTGCTTTTTTGTTTACCTCTGAGTTTGCATCTTATTGCCGAGCAATGTGCACGATTTTTCACTTCCCTTTTTGTTTGTTTTCCCGTTTTGTGCGAGTTGCTTTTGCCGTTTCGCTTCTTATTGGAAATTTTCTGTTTACGTGTCGGATTGGATAAAATGCTGAATGTGATATCTTAGATAAAAGAGCGTCACAAAGTATTGTTGAATTAAATTAAGCAATTAAATAGGTAATAATAAATTACAGGTGTTTGGACGTGGTCAAGTCAGAGTTCACGACTTTGGTGGAAGTGTCCAGAAAAGCTCATCGGTTATAGTTACAATTCCTGCCCATACTTCAATGTCCACAACTTCTATACCAACAACTGCCATGAATATACACGGTTAGTATGGCACAATAAATATCAGTTTTATTCATCATATTAAAAAAATGTACCTACTATTTTTAGTAAACGCCAACACTTTGAAGTACATCAGTTTAATAACGCTAACATTGCAAAATGCGATACTTGGACTTAGTATGCGATATGCACGTACCCGACCGGGAGATATTTTCATCAGTTCTACAGGTGTGTAACTTTATTCAATGAAAAATACTGTTAATCAAATTCGGAACAATTTTTGCACAATTATCTTTCGTAAATCTTAAATATACACATATATATGTACATAGCCACTAACCTACCTGTAAATATATATTTGCATGTATATATACATACATGCAGATATGATTGGACTTATTTAAATTTATAATATAAGCAAACACTTCTCTTGTAAGATAAGAAATATTTCCGGGTTTCTAATCAGAAAGTGAAGGTGGAGATAAAACCACAATCATAGCATATACCCAATTTAAGCCTTTTTTTCGTATTACAAATGCTGTACTTAAATAGGTATATCTATTTATAACTATTTGCTTGATATTTGATATTATTAATATTTATTCTATTTATCTACAAAATAGTCAAATGTAAAGCACTAGTAGTAAATATTAAGGTTTATAATAAAAGCTATAAATGGACATTTTAACACCTAATATTAAATATTTGTCCTTGCTCTTGACTGTTTGACAATGGTACATTTAATACAGTATTTTTGTATTCATTTTTTATTTCTTAGCTGTGCTTATGTCTGAGATAGTTAAACTCGCCACCTGTTTGGTTTTGGTGTTCAATGAAGAGGGTAAAGACGCACAGAAATTTGTACGTACGCTGCACAAAACTATTATTGCGAATCCTGTGGATACACTCAAAGTGTGCGTTCCTTCACTAGTTTATATTGTGCAAAATAATTTACTATATGTGTCCGCTTCACATTTGGATGCAGCCACCTATCAAGTGACCTATCAATTGAAGATACTGACGACCGCCATGTTTGCTGTATTCATACTGCGACGCCGGCTTATCAACACACAGTGGGGTGCATTATTGTTGCTTATTGCTGGCGTTGTAATGGTGCAATTAGCGCAAACTGTAGATGATAGTGCAGGAAGTGCACCATCAACAGGACCGGAGCAAAATCGTATGCTCGGATTGTGGGCAGCACTAGGAGCTTGTTTTCTGTCTGGTTTCGCTGGGATATATTTTGAAAAAATCCTTAAAGGCGCCGATATATCCGTATGGATGCGTAACGTACAACTTAGTTTGCTCAGTATACCATTTGGTATGCTGACTTGCTTCATTAATGATGGACATCAAATCGCAAGGGCCGGTTTCTTCCATGGTTATGACTTGTTCATTTGGTATTTGATACTTCTACAGGCGGGCGGAGGACTTATAGTAGCAGTCGTGGTAAAATATGCTGATAACATATTAAAAGGATTTGCTACCTCCTTAGCTATAGTCGTTTCATGTGTAGCATCTATTTATTTATTTGACTTCAACTTGACTATACGTTTTGCAATTGGTGCGGGATTAGTTATTGCTTCCATATTTTTATATGGATACGATCCCAAGAAGTCAACTGGAAACGGAAAGCAGACAACAATGAACGCAGCACAAAAGAATCCAACGCAACTAGAGGATGAGGAAAAACTCCTGCCCAGAGTTTAAAACTCTCGGCGTTTTAAACTAAAATCAATTTAGCAATTGATTTACAGTATTCGAAATGTAATTAAAATAAATGTTTTAATTTGAATTAAAATGTTTAAACGTCAGTTATGCAACTTAAGTAATTTATAAAGGAAACCGACTGCGAACTTAAAAATGATTTTAGTTAGTTATTTCATATTGAACGCAATTTACTTAATCTCACAAAAACTATTTAGTTGTAAGCATATACATTTATGCCCATATAAATATTAAAATATATATTTAAACGCCCAAAAGAGTTTTTATTATGTAGTAATTATTATTTTTATCTGTAAATAAGTATGATATTAAAATTGGAAAACGTTTGCTACTTGAAAGAGTTAAAATAGAATGGGTTCTGATATTTTATATTATTTGCCAATAAATTACTCTACGCTATTAACTGTATATAATGAATTATTGAAAACTGTTAAAAAAAACAGTATTTTTTATTCGATATTGAAAAATATTACAAATTCATATTTCGCTACCAATATATACTGCAATGGGTCAGTACGTAGTGCGAACTTTTATATATGTAAATACACATTTTAATATTGCGTATTATGAGCACGTATGTATATAATTCTTAACAGTGCGTAAACGCTTCGCATGAATAAATATTGCTAAAGAAATATTCAAAATTGGTAAACAATAAAAAAAAATTTTAAATTAAAGAAAAAACTAAACAAGTTATTCAAGTTGGAAGCGGAATCGAATTCAAATAACTTAATATATAATATGATGATAAAATATGTGTTTGTAACGTTCACTGGTACTAGTTAGCTTTAAAGTCCACAATTCCAACCAAGTGTTGGATCATTTAACTGTGTCTGTATTTTTAATATTAAACTGTAAATGCGCAGTGAAGGACCCAATTTAATTGGTAACTTTTTAATAACATCACTGCGCTTTAGCAACAACAGTGAAGTTCCATCGATTTCATGTTCCTTAAAAACGTGAGCCTCGTTGGGAAAGTACTTGGCAAAATAGGTAGCGACTTGATCAGCATTCCAATCTTTTACATCGGGCACATCTATTGGTTCATAAGGGCTATATCGTATAACCGGTGTATTGCTATTTATTGTCTCATCGTGATTTGTTTTTGGTCTCTTTGATGCGGCAGCTCCGCCAATCTTTACATCGCCACTTAAACTGGTTGTGTTGCTACTGGTCGTGCTACTGCTACTTGTAGTACTACTACCCCCGCTTTCTAGACAACTACCATCGCTTTCTATACCACCCTTGCCTTGCTTTTGTGCATTGTCGTTACCTACTTGCATATCCTGTGTTGACTGTTTGCTAGCAGCACTTTTCGCTTCGGCTGCAGCTTCTGCAATGTTTATATTTTGCTGCAGAAATTGGGTTCGATTTGAGCGATGTGAATCATCACCAATGATTTCCCGTATTGTTTTCACTGGTAAAGCAGAACCTCCATTGTTTATACATGGTTGGCATTTGTTGCATTTCCATCGAAAAGTCTGTTGGTATTTAAACACATTGGGTATGTGGCAGGTCAGATGATATGATTTAACGCATTTAGAACATGTTACCATTGGTTGCTAAAAAAAAGAGAAAAAATATTTAATTTGAACATAATATTTCGAAGGAAATTAATTATAATTACAAGCAAAAATAAAATAAAAAATATAGAATATAATTTTAAACTAACAGTTTCGAATCAAACACTTACGTTAATTTTTGGTTCGCAGTCATTAAAAGCGTCACATACGTCGCATGTACGGCAATTTTCACACTTGTAGTTCTGACGTAAAATGTCAATATCTTCAAAATCAACCTGTAGGCATAATTTATGTACTCTACGTTCGCATTCCAAACAAGATATCAATTTATTCCTGGCGTGAGTACCACGCTTAGCTTCACGTTTTTGACAAACATCACATACAATTTCTGTGGACGCGATTTCACCAACAGAACCTGATGTGCCGGTCGAAGTTATTGAGGATTGCGAAAGACGTTTATTTTGCTGTGTATCTTGATTTTGTAAAATTGGTGTGTCCCGTTTCCGATCAATAAGTATAGATATTCCCGTAGCTGTGGGGCCCGTGCCGCCTGAATGTGTCGCTGCAATATTAACACGTTGTGAACGTGGCAAATAATTGTCAGAAGGATCAAAGACGGCTTTAGGTTTCTGAATGAAATAAGACATTAAATTTGTACATATATGCTATCTATTTTTCTTTATAAGTAAATAATACTCACTTTTATACGTCCTGTGGTACGCACAGCCATATTTTCCGAACTCGCAATACTGGTAGCATCATCCTGCTGAGCAATTCGCAAGCGAGCAACTTTTTTCATTTTATATAAACTCAAACTTGTTGGGAAAATAGTATATTGCAAACTTCCTGTTCAATTTCAGAATTTATTGATCGGATACAAAGAGCAAAAATTTGCAACTATTTATGTATAATTTTTCAAAAAATAATTTTATCTCTTCAGGATTACTATATTTTTTTTTCTTAGTGAAGTGTAAACTTTAAACAATGAAAACGATATACACATATAGTCGAAATTTCTGCGAGGCTTCGATATGCCAGATTCTTCTTCTTCTTCTACATAGTCGTTCACCATATTAACATTAAAAAAATTCAAAAATATAATGGGTGCTGAAAGTATTACATATGTACATATTATAAGTTATATATAAATATCAGTGGTCGGTTAAATATATATAAACATTTATTTATCTTCAAACACTTTTGTCATTACGTGATATGATTTCGTAATTTACTGATAACGAACTCAATTTTGATTTTCTACAATAAAAAATGTTCAAGTGATTAATTTTTCTTTCATTTTACTAATCTCGAACAGGTTTCAAGCTCTCGAAACTCACTAGTCTCGCGCCTTTTTCCTTTAAATTACTTATTACATTTAGATACTTCAAATTCCCATTAAAAGATTTCATAAGAATATGAATTTCTTCTGCATTTGAAGTGACTGGATATGAATTTCGTTCCTTTTTATTTTAATAATTTATTTATAGAAATATTGTGCTAACTTGATAAGTGCAAACTATGCGCTTTTTTCAATCATTTTTAATTCGTTGCCCATACCGCCATCCTAATTTAACCAGCTCACGGTTTTCCATAGTCCAAACAAGCAAGCAACAAAAAACACTTAAAAATCCATACAATAGATGTACTAGAATTGATGATGACTAAAAAGTAATAACAATATTAATAAATAAATAATTCATTATAGGTGTTTTTCCATAAACTCACCGATACGTATTTACAAAACAAACCAGATATTAGAAGCGTGAAGATAAACCATTTACCAGGCAACAAGCCTTTCAGCGGCATTAAATCTGTTGGCTGATATTGCCGATATATAAAGTGGGTGCTAGAAAGATATGGAAATTTATTATTTTCAAAAAAACGATTTTTTTCTTATACAAACCTGTAGCATATTCTACAAAACATGTTTACGCAATTGGCGAATATAAAACCAACCGGACCTAAGAAGCTTGTCAAAATGTAAGAGAGTATTAGAAAACTAACGGAGAATATAGCCATTAAGTAATTATATTTGTCGATATCTCTGCTTGTATTCGTTGCAAACATATAACCCTCTGTTATGCCGTTTATAGCTAAGAAATATATAGCTAAACAATGCCACTGTAACAATTTTTCTGGAAGTCCGCCGGCCACAAAATCAGCACCCCCATAGAGTAGAAGTAATGTATGAGAATAGCTTTGACCAAATGTTAAGGCTAATAGTCCAATCGATGTAACAGCTAACGATAAATTATGCAAAACGTTTGCTGCTTGCACAACGCTTTCCTGCAAAAGGATTAAATGAAAAGTAAAATATTGCCGACTAACTTAAAAAAAAAAATTATATACAATCTTACCCGTTTTTGTTTATACAAATCGACGTCACGAGCAATAGTTTGGGTAAAGAAAAAATAACTACTTTCTTCAATAGGTCTAAAAATAAAACGTGCCGCCAAGCTTCCCAAATTATTTACCACATCATATGTAGCTTGTTCACTAAAATTCAGTACTGGGCTTACAGACATAACATATTTCTCACCTTCAGTTAAAATTTGTTTTAGTATGCCCTGCTTAACAAAGCTTAAGGTAAGAATCTGCAATTCTGAGTTGAAGAATTTATCCTAGGACAATTTAAATTATATTTCTATAAAAAAATGTGTAACGGTTATTAATATGTGATCAAACTTACTTCATTCTTCATCACTCCAGGGAAAAACTCGCTTAATTTTGTAAAAGGAAAATCTTTCATATCACTTTGTCCTTTATGTTGATTAAGTCGTCGAATATAGAAATAAAAGAAGCCGTAATTTCCAAATATTATTGTTGCAGTGCTCATTAGCTGAGCTATAGCAAAAGCATTAATTGCGACGCTTTTGTCATTTATCACAATCCAGAGAAAAACAGCTGAACGTACCAATATATGCAGAGTATTCAATACAATTCGTACTCGTACAAAACAAAACACTTGTGTCACAAAACTAGGGGCTTCGGCACATAATTCAAGAATACATGACAAAGCCATTGCATAGCAACCAAATTGGTATTGCACTTTGTATTGCTCCTCTACGGGTGACAACAGATGCAACCAAGTGTATACGCAAGGAATGGATATAACTACACATGTCGGTGCCCTAAGAATAGTTATTTTTACTTACTATAATTTCATTATTAAATATTATCAAATTAACTCACGTGAGCCACATTTGATTTATTAATTGCGCCCATGAGCATTTGCTACGTTGCTGAGTAGTGGCACTAAGTCCTGCTCTGTTAAAAGCTTCTCTGGATAAAAACAGTAAAGTACTTTCCAACAGAAGTAAACGTACGTTCATAATGCCCAACACATCACGTCCAACATTTCGTACAATGAAAGCATTTATAGCAAAAGTTAAAATGCGACACAGAACCTTCGGACGGGAAAAAACGAAAAGGCTTATCAGCCGTTATTGACACCAATTATTTGATTACAGCTGGTTTAAATATAGATAAACTTACATACCTGGAAAATAATACTGAAAGCCCCACTAAGTATGCTGCTATGAAGCACATTACGCTCCATTTTCTTTCAGTTGTCTAACTTAATTGATTATAATATAATAAATATTTCATTATTATTGGACACCGGGAATAGGAATAACAATTTCTGGATGCATAAACAAGTTTCAGTGCAAAAACACGTCAATGCTTTGAACAGCTGATCTTAGTAAAGCATTCACAATATATTGGTGTGGAAACTAAAGCGAAGAAGAAGATTCTCTGTTTGTTTATATTTATTTAGTTTTGTGGTGTCAATTAAAAATTTAGCTTTAAATAATATAAAAATGGTTTATTGTTCAGTACCGGGTTGTGAAAAATTCAACAAAAGCCAAAATAAACGATTTGTATTTAGCTTTCCCAAAAAAAAGGAATTGGTGCAAAAATGGCTTGAGGCGATACCCAGTTTAGCGCGTCCTGTTAAAAGCTCTTGGCGAGTATGCCAATACCATTTTAAACCAGAAGATATTTTAAAGTCTTTCAGTCACACCATTGGTGGAGAAGTGTTTTTAATTGAGAGAGAGAGACCAAGGCTGAAACCAAATGTAGTGCCAACAAGAAACCTCCAATTCAACAAATTTGTTAGTACAAATAAAAAATTTTCATGCCATAAACTAATTTAAATTAATTATAAATATATATGTAATTAATTTCAGATGGAAAA
The DNA here is from genome assembly GCA_027475135.1 of Bactrocera correcta. NCBI lineage: Eukaryota > Metazoa > Arthropoda > Insecta > Diptera > Tephritidae > Bactrocera > Bactrocera correcta. Next base: position 53,912,475 of record CM050326.1, read on the forward strand.
CAACGAGCGAGAAACCAAATCAATAAATAACCATAAATTACATATATTAAAGCAATCTAAAGATACTGACGCCTTAAATAAAAGATCCATTGCACAATTAAACTTAGCAGGTAACCAAGATGCCATACCTAAAGAGAATTGTGAAAAGGCATGTGTGCGCAGTGTTGAAATTATAAAAGTTCATCATGAATCCAAGGTTCCTACAGCCGTTGCAGATATTTTGCACAGAACTCCTGAATTTCTAGAAGAAGACGCTGGGCAATTTGAGTCGCAAAGTTTTGAAGACTTATCTAATGAGTGTAACCAAAATCTGGATAGAGATGATGAAATTATTATTCTACAAGATAAAGAAAATAGCGGAAGCAGTTTAACTGGCAATGAAACCGAAAACCTGGTCAACTGTTCTAATCCAATAACAGAGGTGGATTACTTTGACAACCTCTTTGATAATGTTTTTGAGGTAGTTTTGCCTACAACGCTGTGGGGAGTTCATCGCTCTCCACACCAAAAACGGATAATGTTCGCATGTATAGATGAAGAACAATTAAATATACAGAAAATGTTGATCGTCGATGATTCAAGCGACGTAAAAATGTATTTAGTGAGCAGGTTGATCCGCGAAGAGCATTGGCCAATTGATATTTTAACTCCAGAGCGTATATCTGACATGCTTGCAGAGTTGGAGGCAATGCAAATATGTCTTGGAGCAAACTTGTCTGAAACTTGTGAAGTTCTGCTTACAGATGCTAATAGCGATGAGCAAATAACGCAAAGATTATGCAAAAATTGCTGTTGAAAGTGTATTTATAATTTTAAAATCACTAAAAGACGTAAAAATATGTTTTTTTTTTTTTTTGTTTAGTTATAGTTAAAAAATATAATAACATAAATACATGTAAAATAATAATTTTATGCAAGAATAAACTTAAGTTATTCTTATTAAAATTCCTATCAACTTCATTCTGTTACTCTGGTATTTTTAAAGAGGCGAATTCAGTACTTAATTTCTTCATAACATCAGCATGTTTGAGATCGGGGCGTTTATATAGTCTATAGTTGTCCTTGACAAACTTTGCAAAACCCGTTGGCTCGCGAACTGGTGTAGGCAAAATATTACCATCTTTATCCTTTTTATTTAAAAATATCTCAATGGCACCATGACAAAAAGAACACCTTATATTTTCTACTTTCTTCGATTTTGAGTGAGCGTGCGATCTGTGAGAAAAAGTTTTGCTTATATTATCAACAAGGAATATCTTATTTTATATTTATACATACTTTGCGCCGCATAAGGTGCATTTGTAAGTGTATTTATATTCGATGTCATATTGATGGCACACACCGATCTTTGGAATTTCTGGAAAAACCTGGTTAGCTCTCAACGCCCTTAAAAAGAAATGTATATGTTATCATCGTTTCTAGAAGTTTATAAAATTATTTGTATATAGCTATTATAGAAAAAAAAGCTATATAATGATATATGTATGTATATTTGTAACATTACTTAAATTGGAATTCATATTCGTTGATTTTTTATTTAGTTTAGCCGATGTAGTAATAGTAAATGGAAAACTATATAAATACCATTGCTTCCAAGTTGTGCCATGACCACCTTCCCCATTAAATATCCAAGTAGCAGCATGACACAACTCATGTATTAATGTACAACGCAAACGATCAGCACTAGTTAGAACCTTTTCACTCAACTCTATAACACTTGTTCGAGTGCCCATTCTACAATAGATAAAAAAAATTATATATTACATTAATATTTATACATATGTATATATGTATATAAAAAATAAAATACTAAAAAGCAATGATTTAAATAAAAGTATTAGATTACTAGATTACTACATACTTCTTCTTATTTAAACACCTTCCAGCTGTATTACAGAGTTTCTTGTTCCATTGAAGTGGCACATCTAATTTGTTTTGAAATAATTTCTCATTATAGAGTTCGTAGAGCAAATTTGCCAGTTCTTCCTTCTTTGTACGATAATTCTCGCGGTAACATAGCGCTTTTGGATCACAAAGAGATTTAGCCACACATACTAAAAATGGATTGGACATTTGTTGGACATTACATTTTTCTACAAAAAATTTAAATATTTACCATCAAGGGATTTAAGAAAGCCGTATTTGTTTTTAGGTGTAGCAAACATTTGTTCTGAAGTCTTATTTCTCTCCCTCAATATTTTTGAAGGTTTCGTTTGATTGGGAGAGTCTAAATTCAAAAATATTAATCCTAGATAAAATAAATATTTTATAAATTTATAGAATTACCAGTTGACTTTTTTGGAGTCATATTGAAAATAGGATTTCCGCGTTTTATTGCTTCCAAATGTTTATTAAATATTTCAAAGTTTTCTAAACCATCCCTTATATTTACTCGTTCCATATCGTGTGAAAGTTTTTCCTCATCAGTTGTTGGAACACGTCTAACAGGAGTTCGCGGTTGCACCCCGTCCTCGCCAATGGTTAAGTCTACATCTTCTTCTCCAAAATTTGCAGTGAATAACTTTCGTTTTGATTTAACACCAGTGGTTGGGGTAGCTGGTAATTTTGCCCTGTCGGTCGCTTTGCAAGTCCGCAAAATGTTTTCCAAATGGGTATTAAAATTCGCATCTTATGCCGCAAATATTCACAGAAAAATAATTTCAGGTCATTTTTTTTATAATTATAATGTTAAGTTATATTACCATTATTTGCCAATGGAGAATTTGTTTCACCTTCTTGTATGGTTACTTCATTTTTAGATAAATCTAAGTAAATTATATCATCTTTTTTCTTCGCTTTCACACGACGAGATATTGTAGAATCATTCGCGTCTTTAGTTTTAGTTGACTTCTTTCTTTGTTTTTTTGTAGCGTTTCCTTTGGAGCCTTTTTTGGGTTGTGAGATTTCATAGTCACTGTCATCGCTTTTATCAGACGGTGGGCTCCATTCATCAGATTTATTCTTCTTATTGCCATTAGGTGAATCATCGAGTGTTGGCGTCTTATCTAATGTTTCGTCATCAGAAGCATTGTCCCCAGACGTACCGCTATCTACATCGACCAATTGACGCCAACGTTCAGCTGCTGCCGCAATATTCTGTTGTCGTTTTGTCGTTGGACATTTTCTTTTTACTTCGGTTCTTGGCAATTTAAAGTCTTGCTCCTGTTGTTCTTTTCGCTGCCTATTAAAACGGGGTTCGCTGTTAAAGTTATCTTGAGCGGATGTAACTTGATTCTTATGTAAATTAGGGGTCATACAACGAGTAGAGTCCAAATTTGTTTGAACAATATCGCGACGAACTTTAAAATAAATTTAATAATAATTTAGTAAAATTCACATTTTTTACGCTTTTGTTAATAATTAAGTTAGGACGTACAAATTGAAAACTCATCGAGGCCGCTTTCTACCACACTTTGATTCATCTTGCTTCTGCCAGTAGTGTTGACCAAATTATGCTGTTCTGATTTTGTTTCCTTAAATGAAGACTGTTTATTAGATGATTGTGGTGATTGTGTAGAGTCCATTTTTTTCGGAGTGCGGCTGGTACGTTTCAGAGTGCGTATTACTTCCGGTGTTTTCCATGCTTTCCCGTATACTTGGTTTAGAAGTCTTTCAGCGTGAGTTAGGAAATTCTCATCTGGTTCATCTTCATCAGAATTTTCTTCGTTATTATTACTATTTGCAATGGAGTCGGATGGGTTTGTGCTACTTTTATGTTGCTTTTGCTCATTGCACGGTGTGTCAAATACTTGATCTTTAGATGCCAATGCGGTTGTTGTTACATTTTTACTATTTTCATTAACTCTATTACATTCTTCTTCACTATTGCTATCGTTATCGACACTTTCATCTTCCATACTTTCCAATTGTGAAATTGAAATTTTTATATTAATCTTGGCAGAAATATTTATATTACCAATACTTATTTGCGCTGGTGATGATTGGTTCAGCTCAGCTTTTGAAAATTATATTAAAATAACAAATATAATGTTAAAATATACTTTTGTGTATAAAACAACATGCACTTACCAGTTCGACTACACTCACTGCTACTATTGCTAGTGTTGACTGAAGGAATATTCATATCTTCGGTGGACGTCTCTGATATAACAACTGAATCTTCGGGCAAATCGACGCTACTAACATGCGAAATGGAACTTTTTTCACTACATACTATTGAATTGTTTTCTTCCTCCTTTAACATAGGCGAGTTCAATTCAGTTTCTTCAAGAGCTAGACGTCGGGGGTCTCTTCCAGCACTTCTTTCGCTTTCACTACGAATTTCACCAATTGAAAATCCTTCTGTTTTTATTTTGCTCATAGATAAAGTATCATTTTTCAAAAATGAGTTTGTCTGCGCAATTGTTTTCGAAATTTTGGCACACTCATCTCTATCTAGCAGGTCACTTGCAATGGAAGTCATAGATTCTGTGGCCGCGTACGCCAAATCACCATGAATTTGGTAGGCATTATTTGTTTCAATATTCTTTTCAGGAGTAACTGCAGCAACATATCTTAAAGAGTTAATATTATCTTCCATAATTTTGAGATTTGCTTCCAATTCTCTGCGCTGTTGCGAAACATCTCGTAAAAATGCCTCCATCCGATCTGCTTTTTCGTTACTAAATGTATTTGGGATGAAGGCGTCAGCAGAATGACCACTTTCAGGTATATCAGATGTCACAAAGTTTAAGTCCGTACATTCAGAAACAGTGACATCACTTATAGTTATGGCACTGCAACTATCGTCTGTTGATAACAATGATATACAACCAGATTTGGACATTTCAGCATTTTCAGGAACTTGGTTTTTACCTCGGGTATTTATGTTGCATACCAGCAGTTTATGTTGTTCCAAGTCACAACTCATTCGTTGACTCTCTGTAGAAACCAATAATGTAGTTTCTTTAATTATTCCATCATTTTCAATATCTTTTAACTCCTCCGCACTCACAGCCATTTTTGAAACGTCGTTTGTTAGTGTTGATATATCATATTCCCGTAAATAATCTGCAGTCGTGTGATTATAGTCACTCACTTGTAAAGGCTGCATATCATCGGTATTCTCCGCTGATATATCATTATTTAAAGAATTATGTTCATTTGCTTTACTTCCATTGCTATCACTAAGCAACAGGGGATTAACATAGTGAGGAATATCAGAAATTGTGGAAGCTGCTCCAATATTTCCATATAAGTAACCACTCTGAGTGTCAAGATTTTCACTCTTCCCATCCATTGGAGAAAATTCTGTTAAATTGGACAAAGTGGATGCAGAAGTAAGACTTTTATGTACTGCGATAGTTTTGGAACTGCCTGAAGCTAGATCATCCATGATTTCTGAAAGATTACGACTAACGCGTTTTATTGGCTCCACATCACCTGGAATGCATTCTTCACCCGTTCCTAATGTGTCCAGTTGTTTCTTTTTATTTGACAGTGTAAGCTTTGCAAATCCTATAACAGAAAACATTCAGTTACTTGTGTTTTGTAAATATGTATAGTTCACAAATCTAAATCTGAACGTACTATCTCTTATAGGTACATTGATTTTAGTGGGATCAACGCAGGTTATTAGTTTATATTTTTGTTCCCCGTCCATTTTGTTATCAAAATAGCAGGTATCAACGTTGAATATAATCACACTATACAAAACAAATTCAAATACAAAGCGTTGGTGAAAACCATTTCTTGCTTCTTCTTAAGCAGGGTTGCTTTCTTTAATAATTTATCGAAATCAAAAATTAAGAATATCAAATATTATACTACGGGTATTCTCTTGCTCTTGCAAATCTCGGTGCACGGTGCAAGCATTGCAAATTTACAACGGCACAACAACAAACACACGCGGAAAAATATTTGCAAGGGCTGTGAAATATGTCAGACCAAAACCCATGTATATTTGCGTGCAATGTCACGCAAAAATAAAATTGCAACCCTGTTGTTGTTGCCATTTTACATAAAGACATATTACGTCGTTAAATTGTTGAGAAGGGTAAATTTTAATTAGATTTTATAATTTCTATTTAAATTATAAAGTTTTGTTACAGTTTTCTTGTTAAAAATGTATGCAGAAGGTTCGCCAATTCACAATAGCCATGCACAATAGTCATTTACAATAAATTGACTGAATCAGTCGCTCATATATCACTAGATTCTGCAATGGGTGCTCTCGTGCCCTTGTATATTTCGGTGTAGTATTTTTGCAATCTGCAATCTTGCAAGAGCAAGAGAATACCCCTACTGACTTTTTCAAACCATTTATAATAATTTTGGATGAAGTGGCAGCACATGCAGCACAACACATCGATATCAATATCGAGTCAATATTTTCATTTCGTTTGACAGTAAACTTTGCTTAGCAAGTAATCCGGTATATAAGAAACTTTTAGATTTATTGTCTAAAAAAATTAACATTTATAGATTAAAAATAGAAATTTAAATAGGAACAATGGGACGGCGTTCTATTAATACCACTAAAAGTGGGAAATATATGAATCCTACTGATCAAGCAAGTATGTATATTTTCATACAAGTTTACTTCAAGTCTCTATGCTACATTTGGGCATGCTTCTAATTTCTTTCAGGAAAGGAAGCGCGTAAAAAAGAGCTGAAGAAAAATAAACGACAGCGACAAATGGTCCGGGCAGCTGTCTTAAAAAATAAAGACCCGGGGCAAATATTGGAAGAAATGGAAAAAATTGATGAAATGGGTTTGTATAAAATATCTATCATACTTTTTTCTAGTGCCTAAATAAGATACCGTTATATTACAGAGTATAATGTATTGCAACCGTCACCGTTAAATGAAAAGGTTCTTCGGGATAAGAGGAAGAAGTTGAAGGAGACTTTTGACCGTGTGATGCGTCTTTATGTGAGTTATTATTAGTTCTTACATAAAATACAAGCAAATTAAATACAACATTTAATTATAGCACAATGATGAACCCGAGCATTGGGCTGAATTAAAGCGGAAAGAAGTGGAGTATGAAAAAAAACGACTCAAAAAGCAACAATACTATGAAAGTGTAAAGCATGCACAGAGTGTACAAATTGACGAAATCCCTTTACCAGCCGCAACCCAGGGTTCCAATGCAAGTTCTACGGGCGCTTTGACGTTCCATGTCACCAACAGATTACCACCTCCACCAACGTCATTATCCTTGCCACCATTTGCCCCTGGGGCGCCACCTGGTATTATAAAAAAAAGTCAAGAGGCGGTATGTGATTTCTAAAAATTAAACTGAAATATTGTTAGTAATATCTATATTGTTACCTAGACTACAAAACCAGCCGACAAAACTAATGATGTCAAAAAGAAAGAGCTCTTAGGTGTTCCGCCTGGACCGCCACCTATTCTTCTCCAAATGAATGACTTAGACACAGATGCCGAAGACGATGAAGTTGATGTGAAAGATTATAATCCAAAATTAAAAGTTTCAAAGTCAAAATCATTAAGTAAGCCAAATTCTTTGCAGCAACGGATGCTAGCTATCTCAGGTCAAAATATTGATGAATTTATGAAGGAAATGGAAAATGTACACAAAAAGAAAGAAAAGGAGCGAGAGGCTGCTTTGCGCGGCGATGACGCGTCTTCGTCTGATGAAGATGAGAAACCTAAAAAATCTGAAAATTCTGACGATGACGATAGTGCACCTGCAAGTAGTCGCAGTTCGGACAGTTCAAATAGTGGGGAAATAAGTGAAGATGCTATACAATCTCCTAAAAGGAAGCGGAAGGAAACAAGTAGTCCACCAAATGTACAAGTTTCAGCTGCTACAATTCATGCATCTACAACTGTTCCTGTCACAATACCTTTGCCGCCTGTGCCCCCGCATGTCGGTCCACATCTCTCTGTTCCCGCACCGCCTATGCCTCCTGTAGCCGGTTTGGCACCATCGATGATATTGAGGCCTCCACCATTACGACCACCTGGAGCTCTGCATAACTTTGGTATACGTATGCCTCCAGGTCCACCACCTGGTCCACGGCTACATGGGATGGGTGGTATGGCACCTAGAATGGGTATACGCATGCCTCCTGGACCTCCTCCTGGTATGCCACCTCGAATGGCTCACCACCATAAAAATCAACAGCAATTGCATAAAGATCAAAGTAAAGGTGTAACTACTATAACAGCCAAACCACAGATTAGGTAAATTACCATATATTTATTTTATAAGTTGTTGCGTAAATGTGTACTTAAAATATTTTATTTTTTAGGAATTTGAGTGCTGATGTTACTCGATTCGTGCCATCGACTTTACGTATAAAGAGGGAGGAAACACGAAAACCCGGTACGCGAACTAAGATGATTCAAGAACCAGGCATTCAAACTGCAGAAGCAAATAAAGCGGCCACAAAGGACGATGCCTATATGCAATTCATGAATGAAATGCAAGGGCTGTTATAATTATCAAAATATTCCTACATAATGTGTGTAGTATATATAAAAAATAATATAAATTTTAATTGATTTTATGTGATATGTGTTTATTTCGTCCATTGAATCCTTGAATAGAACACTCTTTAGTAAAATAAGAGTGGCATCTCTATAATGACGTAGTTTCACCACTGCAAGAGAGTTGCCAAACGTTCAGCATAAGCCTAGTAAATAAAAATTTTTGTTTCCTTTGCATATTTTAACAAAACAAAAATTATTATAAAGATCTCCATTATAATAAACATTCTCCATTTAATCATATCATACACATATCCTTTTTTTTATTATATGGGTCATTAGTATTTTAATTTTTCCCCACTTTTATTTTTGTTTTCATAATCACATCCGTGGTGAGTTTGAAAGGAAAATTGACATTTGGGAATATATTTATGGAAATTTAGTTTCATCTTTATTGGTATTTGCTAGAATTAAATTTTTTTGGCGAGAACCTTCAGTGTAAAAATAAGGATATGATGCGGATGGTTGTCTATCTGACAATCGTGGCTCTTTGTTGGCAATTTGAAATGACGAGCTCACGCACATCCACTTTATGGAAGTTAAATACAGATAGTGGCAAAATAACAGGACACATTTCTGATACCCGAGGAAAGGCAGATAACACAATGCTTGAAGAGTTTAGCATACCATTATTTGACGCTAATGCTGATGTCTACGCACAAGACGAAGTATTTTATATCATTGCATCTACTTTGGCACTGGGCGCAAGTACAGGTGCTAGATCAGGTATCACAGATGCGGATCGCAGTGAAGGAAACAATGCGGGTTACGGATGGGTACGCGAATCACCTGAAAATTCTATAGACGCTTTGGCAACATTATCAAAACGGTGCAATGAAAGTGATACTGAAAAACAAGAATCTAACGGCACTGAAGTAGAAAGCAAAAAATCTTCATCCATTACGAGTAGTTCCGGTACACCAACAGTAACTAATGTTGATACTGCCTTGGTAGCTGATGAATCTTTGGATTGTAAACCAGTGAATTTTACGTACTACGATTATCTTATTGGAGTGGGACAAAGATTCAATCATCCCAAGATACCAGAGCCAGAGGTTACTGATATTGTTTTTATCACTCACACATATATACGTTAATTAAATTTGTTCTATGTGTTTTGCTAATATTTAAATTAGGTTGCTTACCTTTTTCTGAAAATTAAAGATGAGAACTCTTTCAAAAATTTCGACATATCAGCTTTGGAACGGCGTCTCAAAAGAACAAAACGTGAAAAGCCTAGATCAGTGCAATTATATAATCAAATTGGAAACTACTGGCGTATTGTGGGTGACGCGCGTCAAGCAATTGAATGCTTTAGACGAGCTCTAGCAATGTCTCCAACAAATGCCGAAGTTCTCTTGAATTTGGCGCGCGTACTTTACAATCTTCAATATCTTGACGATGCTATACACTTGACAAGAAGGTAGAGGCAAAATTTTGTGCTAATTGTTTAACAAACAAATGTCGCTTAGCAAAAAAATAACAAAATTAAATTTTATTTATATTTTTTTCACCAAATTAAGAACAATAATATTAACACATCTAGTCTTTTTATGCCTTAATAGACACGAAATTTAAATACGTCCAGTAAATACTGAAATTAATGTATATGTATTTTTTTCATTAAAATCGTACAGGTCTTTAGAAATGCAACCACCTGGACGGTCTGCTTGGCAGCAATATTTCACACTTGGGGAAATTTTTAAAGCTTATGGACATTTTCAAGAATCAATTTTGCATTTGCGACATGCACTTGAACTCTATCCTCAGCACGAACCCATATTGAAGGCCCTGCGGGATGTTGAGAATAATCCCTCATCAACATTACATGTATACACAGTTGTCATAATCGTTGCCTTGGTAAGTGAGATTATTCAGACTAATAAATAAAATTCAATTAAAAGTCATCATGTAGATGTCAAAAACTATATTATACATAATTTTACAGGTCGTTGCTGTTTTTATTGTAATCATAACATCATCTAACAACAGTGATAAATATAATGGTTTAAATAGCGGCCACACTCAAAGTGATTATGAGCCTAAAACACAACGGCATTTCAACCGTGCCATGGCTATGCGCTCACTCAAGGGATTTTCCTCTTCCTCAACTTTTACGGGTTCATCATCACGGAACCTTAGACACAGAAAAAATTGAGCCTCCCAAAGCAAAAGTGGATAATTTGCCACAACACTATCTATCTACGTCCACGCCCATGCTTACACAAATAAAAATTGCTTAAATAGCACAATTGCTTATACACATATACACGTGAACACACAAATTCACACGAAAATACAAATCAGGAATACCATTGGATAAGAGGAAATGTTGGGCTTAACGATATATCGGTGATTTAATAGATCGATTAAACGAAATGCCAAAAATGCACGGATCTCATGAAGATAAGCGACCCATTTACTTAGTTATTTTGTTTTATGTAGAATTACGACCTAAACTGCATTCGGTTTAAGAAAAGTATATTTGAAAATTATCACATACTTTTATTTTAAAAAATATTAAAAAAATTTGATGTAGTAAGCCAAATTAACTTGTTATAAAATTAAATTTTTTGTTCCTTCTGTTCATATTTGTTTAAATATGGATATTATATATGCCATTTGTACTTATATTTATGTCATTAATTTTAAGTTTTTTTTTTTTTTTGGGAGAAATTCTTTAAATTTCTGTGATAACTTTAAAATATTAAATTCATTATTTAAACTTTTGCTGTACTTGTTTTAAATTAACTGTTTGTTTGTACTTAAAACTTCTAGGAATAATTATAACTAATATAAATCTCGTTACTCAAGTAACGAAAAAATATAAAATTAAATACTTAAATTAACCATCACGGCCATTAAATGCTCTATAATTTGTTTATCCTTAATTTATGTACATTGTATGTAGTTATTATTTGTTATTTGATATTTGAATATAAACATTTATATTTCATTTTGAAATAATTTGTTTGCCATGAGAATATATTTGTATGTATATTTTTAAGACCTGAATTGTCATTGAATACTCTGTAACTTGGGTAGTAAAACGGCATTTGATATATCGAGTTCATACAGTAAGTTCAATAAGCGTGTATTCTTAAGACATAATCATAAGGATTATTTATTTAAAACTGGTACTGCTAAAACCTATTTAGCAAAATTTCAAATAAATATATATATAATAAATAATTTTCTGAGACTAAAAAAGTAAGGACGAATTACATTTTATTTTGTTTATTATAAATTAAAACTATGAACTTATATGCAATTATGTTAATATCATTATTCAGTTTTATAAACATCGAAAGTGTACAGCGCTTAGGATTTATATGTCGTAATAAACTTTAGTTCAACTCATTTATTCTCTTCATTTGTAAAAGTTTTGGATGGAACTGCCTTAAGCACTCATTAAAAAATCTGAACGTATTTGCTTTTTTAATAATTCGCCAAAAATTATTTTCTTTCTGCCATCATCAAGACATTCATTTACCTGCCTTAATACATCCAATTCATTGACAATTTCATTTTTTATATTAAGAAAAGTTTCATCACTTGTTTCCTTCTTTTCAATAAAAAAGTCTATATTTTTTATGTTGCAATTAAGCATAGTAAGCTCATTTAGTAATGTGCATATACAATTAAAAGCATTTTCGTTATTATGTAAATAAAGTTTCCATGTTTTATTATGATCTTCACTTTCATCTGTTTGTGATACTTCTAAAGCCAACGATCCAAACCATAATGACGTGCAAAGCTTATTGAAATATACACTCGAAATATAGTTTTTTTTGTTATGTAAATCTTTATCTCCTACAAACTCATGGTTATTAACATCATTTTGTACACATTCATTAAAAATTGTATATCTTTTGATAATATCGAAGTTGAACTTCTTGGCCATTAATTGCTCAAATAAAAATACATCTCTCTTTGATTCAAATTGGATATGCAGTGTGGACTCTTTGTTAATCATTGCTATAGCCAAAAAGTCCTGATGAAAAGTTGAAGTCTCAAATGAAAGATTATACTTTTGTCGGTTCGTAATTATGTTGTTAATATTTAAATTCTTCAAAAAAAGATGTTGTTCATAAATTCTTGTTTTTACCTGTTGATTCATTTTATGTGAGTGTTCCTTTTCCACTTCAAAATATAATAGTAAAGGACACTCCTCTGCTAAAAGTAATTGGGAAGTTTGCATGGCAATCAAAAGTACAGCAAAGGATGAAGGCAGCACTCGATTCAACTCACATTTCGACCAAATTGTTGGTGTTGTTTGTAATTCATCTTCAGTTTGAAAAAAAGTTTCCAAAGTTTCTAAATTTTCAAAATTTTGTTTCAATTGGTATATGCGATATTTATATATAATATTATATACACAAGTATCCTTCATCTTAAAAATTGGTTTGAGGTTTTTGGTTATTATTAGGCTACTTACGGAGCAATTGTTGACCAGTGGTACACCAAGAACCATCATATTGTTCGAAACATATCTTAACCAAATGTCACCACATCTGGCAATAAAAGGATTTTCTTCTAACTGATCGCTACGAATGTAGTTACAACCAAATCTTTGGAAATCACGCAAGGTGTCAAATTCTTTTTGTGTAGTTGATTTATACAATTGTAATTCCGCTTTGGCACATCTTACTTGTTCCATCAGCTGCTTTATATTTCTTCTATCGTTACCACCGTTGCTAAGAGGACAGGGATTCACATTTTCATTTTCTTGAAAATTTGTGTATATCATGTCACCATTTTCAAATTTTATTTCTAAAATAGCATCGAATTTTTCTTTACCATGTATGATACGATATTTACGAACACCTTCGAACTGCATGACAAAAACGAAGTCGGGCAAGGCAATAGCCAACAATTTATCCCAAAGATGTAATAACAAATACAATTTACAAATTGCAAAATTTCTGTAAACAAACTTTCCAAATGATGTTTTGAGATCAGTTGTAATGTGCTCCTCGCCACATATTGAGGTCTGCTGTTCTGAGGTTTCCGATAAAGACTTTAACTCCATTATGCTACTATGAGAGTCTTCGTTCTGAAACTGAAACCATTTACCTTTTGGACCTTTATAGTCACACAAGTTGGGAGCAATATTTTTTAAACAAGTTTCCGACAAATCTATACTGTTGACAAGTTGTTTCTGGTAAAATAGGTAGCATTTCAAATTGCGCGCCAGAACTACTAAGCTTCGCTTTCGGTTGACCCATAATTTATCACAAAATACAAGTTCCTCCCCAAGGAAATCTGGAACTTCATTTTGTATAAATTTTTCTGATAAAGTCATAAAGGAATTCGGATACACAAAAAAATTCTTAATTTTAAGAAAATTCTGAGGAAACAAATTTTTCGGTTGACTATATTCTAATAAATGAAATGAATGAAGTAAATCAGAAGAAAGCACCAAAATTTCCCATTCACAATGGCATTACTTAACCATTTGATATCATAATTATATTATAATATTACATAAAGCAAATAGGTAAATGATAATAATTTAATTATTTTCAATATCGATATCATTATTTTATGATTTATTTTTAATATTGTCATCATAAATAAATACATACTTTAGTAGTATATATATGCCGATGAATAGCTTAAAAATGCAAGAAAAATATCGATAATTGCCAGTTTCGGATATGGCAACAATTGATTTCAATACTGACGTTTGAATTGAAGAGTGGGGTTTATTTCTTGATTATTATTACAAAGTTTAGTTGTTGGAAATTTCTAAAAATATTAAATAAATTCTAATAATAATAGTTCTAATAACACAATGGAACCAATGACATTAGGAAGTCCTGGCGGCAGTCCAGCTGCAAACAGTCCTTATTTACCAGCTTTTCTTATGGGAGATAATCAAATTCCAACAACACCGCGCAACACGCTTTCGCCAAATAAAGGTGCCAGAAATATATCCTTTGGTATGAGTTAATTTCCAGTTTTAAAATATACATTTTTTATTTACTCATATAGTAACGTCACCCATATCAAATTCGCCGGCTTCTAGTGCACTTAGTGATCACAACCGTTTCGCAGTTGGACAAAAACACCTATTTAATAGCTCCGTTACTACCAACTATTCAGGTACTCAAGGTCCGCCCACACAAGGATTATTCGACTCTTTACGTAGCGAGCGTAATCTCGTGGAAACACCCACACGTGGCATAGAAGCACAGTCACCAATAGGTTTCGGAACTCCAATATCTGTTCAACATAATTCAAGTACTTTCGGGGGTAATTTGGGTTTCCAACAGCAGCATATGATTCAACAACAACAGCAATTTCCGCTACAACCAACAACTCAATATAGTGACACATCTTACCTGGCTAATACCTCATATAATACTCCACGCTGCATCAGCTCACCTCTCGGACCTCTTGCTACCCCTAATTCAAATAATGTTATTAATAATACGTCATATATGACCCAATGCCCGCCAACGCCGCGGTACACGGAATTTTGGGTTACTGTTTATGGATTCCCGCCAAGCGCCATTTCAACTATTTTGCAGCACTTTGCGCAATGCGGCACTATTGTTGATAAAGTGTTTCCACCTCAAAATGGTAATTGGGTACATCTTAAATATGCATCACGCCTGGAATGCGATAAAGCCCTAAATTATAATGAAAAAATATTGGGCAATAATATTATGATAGGCGTTACACAATGCAAGGATAAAAATATAATAGACAAAGAGAATGTGTCCGAGAATAATACGTAAGTCAAGAAAATAATATACCTTACATAAATTACAACTTTGACCATTTTATTAATATAATTGTAGGCAACCATGTAAGGTACGTCCGTTGGCTCAAACTGCATATAAAAGTGCCCAAAATGAGTCAGCTGTCGATAATAATGCGAACCTCCCACAAAAGAGTTCGGGTTTGATGAATAAAGCACTAGATTTATTTTTTGGTTGGTAAAGTAAATCAGTTTTAAAATCGATTACATTTTCAAATCAAACTAAGGTTTTATTTGCTCAGTTCTAAATAAGAAAAAATATATATTCGTTATTCAAATAATATTGTTTTTGTACTATTTCTCACAATAAATTTTCAAAATATTTTCCAGTAAATAAAAAATGAGTTTTTACATATGAATCCATATGGCCAGACTAGCCTGGAGAAAACGAATGCAATAAACTCTCGAGTTTACATTTGTGAATTTATTTATTTCGTAGAGAATGTACACACGATTACATATACATATCTTAATATTAATATTTCTTACTAAGAAAGCAAACGCCAGCTAATAAACCTTAAAAACACTTTGCTTCTGGTTATTTCCAATTTTAAAGCATCAATCTTCCATAAACTAACGCAATACACTTTTCCATTGAACTATTTGGGTTTCTCAATGAGAGCTGTTTCCAGTTTAGACATTTTTGGATAATGAACATCCCGAATGTCTAGTTTCGATTGCGCCCAAAGGATTAATTTTAGTAAGAACATTACTTTAGGTGTTGAATCAGTGCTATGTTCGCACTTAAGTATGGCTGCATTCAGTTCACTGGCAATCTGTAAAAATTTTATATAATATATTTGGTAGGATTTGAATAACATTATTACTTTTTGCCTATGTGACTGTTCTAATAAATCAGAAAAAGGACTATTTTGTGGTTTCTCGAAAGCTAACAGTGCTAAAGTCCGTTCAAGTTCGTTAAGTGCTTCAGGAATATCCTCACCTGCCTCGGATAATTTATTTTGAGCAAATGTTAAAGCTTCTTCAATTTTTCCAGCACTGCAAAATAGCTTTTCAATTAAATGGAAGTGTTAAGATATAATTTTTCCCAAGTAAGCCATACCGAATTAATTCAATAAGCTGCAACTGTTGTAGGTGAAAGAATAAATAACGGTCGTTGTCTAGCAACTCGGGATGCAATTGATTTACGAGATGTGTAGCTTCCTGTATACGGCCACTTTGAACTGCTTCTCGTATAAGTATACGGTCATCTAATGAACTTAATTCCACACTCGGTTCAAGTCCAGCTTCTAATTGAAATTTTTCTGCAGCCTCCTTGAATCCCTCTTAAAAATAAAAAGTTATAATTTATGACCAGTTCAGTTAAAAATATAATTTTAAATCATTTTACCAGTTACTAAATAATTCATAATTAATCGATTCATATCGCTTTGCTTATATGGAAATTGTTCCAATTTTCGCATCCAATCTTCCTTTGTTATACTATCACACTTTTCGTTGTAGCTCATTTTTTTATTCCTCCTTATTTTGCCAATTTTGAGGCCGTTTTAAAAATACCAAACAACGAAATAGATTTTTTAATATGTAGAGTTATGCGTGTTTGATATGACTTGATTTATATTTATACTTTTTTTTTTTGAAAATTTGATTCATCAAAAATATACACTTTTACTTGTGCTGATTTCCCAAGCTGGAGCGATTTTAATTGTATTTTGCTTTGCTCATGCCATTCGTACTTGTGGTATGTTCAGATACAAGAAAACTTCTACAATAAACCCTTGTCGATCTCTGAAAGTTTTAATATTTTTATTGTTTCAGATTCGAATTATTTTTACATTTAATGTTCATACACACATTCTTTTACTAAAAGAAATACCATACGACGAAGCTGATGAGAATTGCGTTTTATTTTTGATAATTATTAATGCAGAAGTAAAAAAATAGTTATTTGTAGTGAAATAGTTAAATTACAAACAGCTATCACTTCCTTTATTTTAGATATTTTATACCACATTATAGATGTGCATTGAACATACACTGCAGAGAATTGTGGATAAGACATAAGGATAAAAATGACACTTTGACTCATTGCACGAACAAAAGAAATTAAATAAGAACAAAAAAACTAGATTTAACTTCACTGTGAATAATTTTGTACTGTGCTGCTGAATTAAAAGATAAGGTTTTGCGAAAAATTAATATTTGCAAAAATAAAAAAAGCTTCTGTCGCACAGGTTGTCAATCTTTATAAAATAAAAAATTTGCCACCGTTTAAAAAAGAAACAAAATAACAAACATTAAAGATAATGGCAAAGAAAACGTACGATTTACTTTTTAAGTTGTTGCTGATCGGCGACTCAGGAGTTGGAAAAACTTGCATACTTTTTCGTTTCTCAGACGACGCATTCACCTCCACATTTATTTCGACTATTGGTAAGTTAAATTTGTATGATAACACAGTCTGTAGATAATATTGTATATGGAGAAGAACGACATGTACTAACATGGGCGTGGCAGAGCCTGATGCAGTACGCTATTGTTATAAACTTGGGTAACCTTATACACCCAATACTCTGCATTCCAGAGTTATTAACTTGTTAACCAAAGACAACTGTTGTCTCACTTATTAAATGTACGTATATATATATGTGTTTAATATTTATAAAGTATCCCGGCAAACATTCTCTTTGTTTACATACGGATTCACATTTTTATAAATATTATAAATATATGAGCTATATATATATAATGTTTTTGTACAAACCTAAATGTTTTGCAATAAAATGATGTGGTAAATATCATATTTATGTATATCCTAATTTATCTAGAAAAAAAAAACATTACATAAACAAAACAGTTTCACACTGGTAGATGCACATTCCATTAAAAAGTATTTATGTATGTACAACTCAAAAAATTATATATGGTAAATAATTTAATATATAAATATTGTTTAATTAAAGGAATTGACTTTAAAATCAAAACAGTCGAACTGAGAGGTAAAAAAATTAAACTCCAAATATGGGATACAGCCGGCCAAGAACGTTTCCACACAATCACGACATCCTACTATCGTGGTGCTATGGGCATAATGCTGGTATATGATATAACAAATGAAAAGAGTTTCGAAAATATAGTAAAATGGTTACGAAATATAGATGAGGTAAGTAGAAGTGTGTGTTCTTATGCATACAAGTGCACATGTGCATGTATCTGTGACATACGAATATGTACAAATGCTTAAATATCACTAACAAAACATTAAACAAATATTTGCACAACTCGTAAGGATGGATAGTCAGGGTCATTAATGTGACTACTTATGTATATGTCCTAAAATTTAATTTGATGAAGTCATTTGCACAATAATACCGTAGCAATTAAGAAAGTGCGAACGACGAAAACATACATATAACCTAACTATATATTTAGAAACTCATGTTTAAGATTATATTCGTTGCAATGTTACAATTTAGTATATTTTACAGATGCTATTCAAAGTTAGAATTCCTGATAATTTACTTTTGCTTACATATGAAAAATTTCATGATGTTTGTCGAAACATTGTTATCGCTTAACTTAATTTTTTATGATAAGCGATCCAATTGGGTTGACTAATAATTAAAAATTCGATTTAATTGTGATGCACAAACTTAGTAGTAAAAACCATTTTCTATTAAAAAATATATTAAAGATAAGATGATAGTTATTCAAGACTAAGATAGAATTAGTATTGTCAAAATATTTGAATTAGAATATGAAAAATTATCTTAAACACATAAAACATTCCAATATGGTTTATAATTACTTAAGAATGTACATATATACATACAGACATATGTACATACATATATAAATGCATATTGCTTTTCATAAAATTTTAAAGATAAAACCGTTTATTTATACAGTGGACGTTTTTTTTATGAGAACGTGATCTTGTTTACTTTGATAATATTTGAATTTCCTTTTTCATTTTCATTATTTTACACATATTATATATATGTAAGTATATATGTATAATTATGCTTTTTTATATTTAGCATGCGAATGAAGATGTTGAAAAAATGATTCTGGGCAATAAATGCGATATGACAGACAAGCGTGTGGTGAGCAAAGAACGCGGAGAAGCGGTATGTTAGATTAGTTTTTAAATATTTCTAGATATATTTTATAACCATTTATTGGGTTTATTACAGATTGCCGTGGAACATAGCATCCGATTTATGGAGACATCTGCCAAATCTAATATCAATATCGAACGAGCATTTTGCGAGTTGGCTGAAGCTATTCTAGATAAAACTTCTGGTAGGGAGGCTGCAGAAAATCCCGATCGCCTAGTTGTTGATCGTCGAAATAATGAAAAAGCGCCTGCTTATAAAAGTTGTTGTTCTTAAGTTTGCTTATTACAACAGGCCACGCCACCAACAGCACCACCACCAATTACCACTTTTACATCCTTATTGATACTACAAAATAACAAACCAGAGGCAAAGAATCAATGCAAATCATTAGAATATAGTATTGCCTATAACGAAAATAAGATACTATCATTTTTTTACGTAATGAGAAAATAATCATCAACAGCTACTCAATTCACTACTAATTACTATGTGTATTGTAATTTTACGATAAGAGGGAAAGAATTGAAATGTTTGTAAAAAGTGAGGAAAGTTAAATGCAATTGCTTCTGCAGTGATTTACATATTTAGGTGATCTTATATGCTTACTCGCTTCTAAAAGAAAATTTGAAACAAAAAAGTAATGAATTATGAAAAACTTTAAATTTAAATATATGTACATGTTAGTCGTAATATTTTGGCAAAATAATTTGGTTGGAATTTGCAATTTATGTCCTATTTCTACATTACACAGTTCACTTTCTTATACAAGAAGCTTTGTGTCATTAATTAAAAATTCAATTATAAAATGTGCTCACATACATATGCTCTATTAAATATTTGTATGCTTGTAACGGCAGTGGTATAGTGGAATCTAGGAAATTATATAGGCTTGTTCTATCTAGTATTAACACATTTTTTTTTATAGAAGCGATGCAAATCGTGACATACCTGTTCAAGTTATTTAAAATCCATTCAGTCGTTAGTCGGGTGTAAGTAACCACAACAGAGCCGGTGTTTAAAAAGTAATTCCGGCAATACATCCTATATCATAAATTCCCAGATTAAATTCCTAAATGTATTAGCTTATCCTACCTAGTTGGACAGGGTTTATTCCTTAAGTTGATTAGCCTTGTTTCTTTTCACACATCTCAAAAAAGTTACCACATATAATAGAGTTTTAATTTTTTAATAATATTAAACTCAAAGCTAACAGAATTTTTTTTTTTAATTCGATTTCTTTATTTATTCAAATCTGAAGATGTATTAATTAGCTTAAAAATTACAATTTCGCCTACTTTGTGGCAGTTCAACTTTATTTATTGCATTTTTTTGTCATCTGCTTTGCCACTCTTTGCAGAGACTGCATTATTTTCGTCCTTGAAGTGTAAAAACACAAACGAAAAGATAAAAACGCCAATCATCATGGAAAAAGCACTGCTGTAGTAGGGGTATGCACTAGGAATGAATCGTTCATATTCCGTATGTTCCAAAGGACGAACTGATACTTGGGTGGTATTGTATAGGTGCGTGTAACCAACTCGATCGTAGTTTATCTTGAATTGATACACTCCGTACACGTCAGGTATCTTAAATCTAGCTTCATAGCGTCCACCGTTTACTTGCTTAAGTGTAGTACGTATGAATGGATCGATTCGAACAAATTCCAACTGCACATCATTTGCTTTGAACGGTTGCCACTTCTCCTCCACCAATTCTTCTATTGATATAGTATAAACAACTGGATCGACAATTGTGTAAGCTTGCTCTGGCGGTTGAGATTCTCCTTCCTTGTGATGGTTCACTCTGGCAACACGTAAACGTCCACTTTCGCCGAATACCCACCTACTGATTGCAGTGGCCACATCTTGATTACTTGCTTGTTTGTTTATTGTTCCATCTCGTGCATTTTGGACAGGTGCTGTAAAAGCTTCATCAGAAAAGAAGTGTAGTGATCCAGAAAATACAACTCGAGCATTATTACGCGCTTGCAAAGCAGCAATAAGCAAAGTCTCCCGTCCCACCGCGTGTGGGTATTCTTTTACAGTCTGTTCAGGATTATAACTGTACGCTGTACTTTCTGCAGACAACAAATGTAATACTAGGGGATTTTCTTTATCTGCCAATAACCCAGTTCCTCGATAAATTAAGGGAGCAGACTTCTTGGCACCAACTATAATTGGTGCATCGATGAGGTTTCGTGCTGAAGTTAATATAGTAGTGTGATCCCCAACATCAGAAACATCATAATTTAAATGATCTATAACAGAAGCTCCTTCCTCGTCAACTTCAAATCCGCATTCTGAAGCGAACTCACGCAAAGCATCACCTGATTGCTCGCTAGCAGCAACTAAAACGTTACCACCATCGTCAACGAATTCCGTCAACTTTTCAACACTCAGATCGCCTCCGAACTCCTCAACACTGGGGGCAAATATAATAACATTCTTGTAAAGGTATTCTCCATATCGTGAAAGCACTAGGCCAGAGTCGTCAGCCAATTTATAAACAAGTTTAAATCCCCGCTCTGTTGAACAATAATGTTTCATTTATAATTGACCACGTCACTTCAGAACACCGATAGTAGCTTACCTTGCAACGATTTAAAGAAAATTGAATGGGTTTCTCGAATTGCTAAATTATCTAGCAAAACCAATGTATTTGCATCCGACTCCAACACAGCGTTAGAAGTTTGTAGAAATACGCAAATAAATACAAAGTACTTCCACATTTTCCTTAAATTTACAATAACCAGAGAATGTTTGAGCAAATATCCAATGTGAAAAAATTATACGCCCGGCAGAGAATTGCCAAACACTTGTGAGAAAAGAAATTTTACCGGCTACCGACTTGCCAAGTTTTATTTTCTTTACATGGTTGCAATGCAAATAAACTGGCAAAGATACAGCTATATTTATTTTTTTTTTAATATTAGTTAATCTACTGGACTGTGATTTTAAAGGGTATTATTATTTATTTGTATAAAAAGTGCATTATAACACAATATTTCTTTTTCTTCTAATAATTGCAATAAAATTTTTATTCATTGCTAAATTTCTCGTTTCGCATTTTATTTTCATTAGTAAATTATTATATAATTTTAAATCATTACAAAATATTAATATATGAAAGATTAATATATTTCGTCTCTAGAATTAAATTTTAAAGTTTATATGTATCTCCAAAACATTTTTATTTAATTATTTTAACTTTGACTTCACAGAGAAAATAAAACATATGGCAACGTGTTTAATTATAGTTTTGACATTTAATTAATTTAGTAGCTAGCGCTTATTTTTCGCTCTACGTATAGTGAACGTTGAAAAATATGGAAAATATTCCGCGAACACACGAAGGTAAGCATCTTTTTTTTATTAAATATTGGAAATTATAAATCAGTAAACCATAAGTGTAATTTTGTAATTCACATACCACGTAGGTAGAGTTTGTATTTGTTAGGTCTAAATCATGGATCGATTCACCTCATTTTTGTCGTATTGATTTACCTTTTGCAATTAGAAGAAAAGTTACTCAGAATTCAATAAACTTCTTTATTTATTTGCTCTTCCTAGATATTGAGGCTCAAATTGCCGATATTCAAACCAAGAAAAAGGAAATTCAAAAAAATTCATCGACTGGAGTTGGGTTGTTGGATAGTGGTGGATTTTACGATACAGAATTATATGATGAAGGCGGCGGAAAAGGAAAGAATCGTTATGAGGGCTATAACACTTCAATTGCAGCAAACGACGAAATGGATGAAGACGAAGATGATGGATTTCCGGTACCTCAAAAGCGTACAACTTATACGGCACCCATATCTGTTTTAAAAGATGTCACCCAGGGTAAGGAAGATGTTGATCCGATGGCGGATAGACGTCGACCAACCATAGCAGATAGAGAGGATGAATATAGGCAAAAAAGACGTCGTATTATTATATCTCCTGAGCGTGCTGATCCCTTTGCTGATGGTAAATAAAACGTACATTGTTTAATTAAAATAATGACTTTCTTAATAATATCTATCTTAGGTGGAAAGACGCCTGATATTGGATCCAGGACATATCCCGATATAATGCGTGAGCAAATGCTCAAAGGGGAGGAAAGTGAGGTGAGTAATTTAGTTGATATTACAGAAGTAAAAATTAATTTGGTTATTACATGCAGCTTCGAAGAAAAATACAAGAAAAATCTAAGGAAGGCACATTGGTAAAAACTTCGAATGGGGAGGCGACTAAAGAACCGACAACGCGTAAGCGAGGACGTTGGGATCAAACAGTTAGCGAAAGTTTTGTACCTGCAAAGGTATCTGCAACACCTAATAGTGCTGCAACGCCTACTTGGGAAGATGTAAGACTAATTATTTTAAAATTTTATAAACCTTAATTTCATTTATTTTTTGTTTATTTTAGAAAACACCAGGTGATCATCGATGGGATGAAACACCTGGCCATAAAGGTAGTGAAACACCTGGGGCCACCCCAGGTTTGGGGACACGAATTTGGGACGCGACTCCGGCACATCCAATGACGCCAAGCCATGAGACACCTGGCCAAGAAAAATCCGCTCGTCGTAATCGTTGGGATGAAACTCCAAAGACAGAACGTGAAACTCCCGGTCACAGTGGTTGGGCTGAGACCCCAAAACCAGACCGCGGTACAAGTGATAATGTTGTTGCTGAATCAACACCAGGTGCTTCAAAAAGAAGATCACGTTGGGACGAAACTCCGTCAAATGCGACACCGTCAATGACACCCTCTTCTGCAATGACGCCTAGCCTTACACCAAGTATGACTCCACATACCACGCCAGGTCACGTCACACCACTTTTAACACCGGGTGGTACCACACCCATTGGAGTAAAGGCAATGGCCATGGCAACTCCAACTCCGGGCGCATTAGCCGCAATGACACCAGAGCAACTTCAAGCATACCGTTGGGAAAAAGAAATTGATGAACGCAATCGGCCACTAACAGATGAGGAACTCGATCAAATGTTTCCACCTGGGTATAAAATATTACCACCGCCTGCTGGTTATGTGCCATTACGCACACCTGGGCGCAAGTTAATGGCCACACCCACACCAATTGCTGGTACCCCTGCTGGATTTTTTATTCAAGTCGAAGATAAAAATGCCAAATTTATGGACAACCAACCAAAAGGTCAAAACTTACCATTTATGAAACCAGAAGATGCTCAATATTTCGATAAACTGCTTGTGGACGTAGACGAAGACAGTCTTTCTCCAGAAGAGGCTAAGGAGCGAAAAATAATGAAGTTGCTTTTAACTATTAAAAATGGTTCACCTCCAATGCGTAAATCATCACTTCGGCAAATAACAGACAAGGCACGTGAGTTTGGAGCTGGACCACTATTTAATCAAATTCTTCCGCTACTTATGTCTCCAACGCTTGAAGATCAAGAACGACATTTACTTGTAAAAGTTATCGATCGTGTTCTATATAAGTTAGATGATTTAGTGCGTCCTTATGTACATAAAATTCTTGTCGTTATTGAGCCATTGCTAATTGATGAAGATTACTATGCCCGTGTAGAAGGCCGAGAAATAATTTCGAATCTAGCCAAAGCGGCAGGCCTTGCCACTATGATTTCGACAATGCGTCCTGATATCGACAACATCGATGAATATGTCCGTAATACAACGGCACGAGCATTCGCCGTTGTAGCGTCGGCGTTAGGTATTCCATCCTTACTACCGTTTCTCAAAGCCGTGTGTAAGTCGAAAAAGTCGTGGCAAGCTCGTCATACCGGTATAAAAATCGTACAACAAATTGCCATTTTAATGGGCTGTGCTATTTTACCGCATTTAAAAGCGTTAGTGGAAATCATCGAACATGGATTAGTGGATGAACAACAAAAAGTGCGAACGATCACAGCCTTGGCCATTGCTGCATTGGCTGAAGCAGCTACGCCTTATGGCATTGAATCTTTTGATTCCGTTTTGAAGCCCTTATGGAAGGGTATTCGTACACATCGCGGTAAAGGTTTAGCTGCATTTTTAAAAGCTATTGGTTATTTAATTCCATTAATGGATGCCGAGTATGCCAACTATTATACCCGTGAAGTGATGTTGATTTTGATTCGTGAATTTCAGTCACCCGATGAAGAAATGAAAAAGATCGTATTAAAGGTAGTAAAACAGTGTTGCGCTACTGACGGTGTGGAGGCACAATATATTAAAGAAGAGATTTTGCCACACTTCTTTAAGTTCTTTTGGAATCACCGAATGGCTTTGGATCGACGCAATTATAGGCAGTTGGTAGACACCACGGTAGAAATTGCTAATAAAGTTGGCGCTTCTGAAATCATTAATCGAGTTGTTGATGATTTAAAGGATGAAAACGAACAGTATCGGAAAATGGTAATGGAAACCATAGAGAAGATCATGGGTAATCTAGGAGCTGCAGACATTGATTCACGTTTAGAGGAGCAACTTATTGATGGTATCCTATATGCTTTTCAAGAACAAACCACCGAAGACGTGGTCATGTTGAATGGTTTTGGTACAATTGTCAATCAGCTAGGCAAACGAGTTAAACCATATTTACCACAAATTTGTGGAACGATTCTTTGGCGTTTAAATAATAAGTCTGCGAAAGTGCGTCAACAAGCAGCAGATTTAATATCCCGCATTGCCATAGTTATGAAGACCTGTCAAGAAGAAAAATTAATGGGACATTTAGGTGTTGTATTATACGAGTATTTGGGAGAGGAATATCCAGAAGTTTTGGGGAGTATTTTGGGTGCGCTTAAGGCAATCGTTAATGTTATTGGTATGACTAAAATGACACCGCCCATTAAAGATTTGCTCCCACGACTGACACCTATCCTTAAGAATCGTCATGAGAAAGTACAAGAGAACTGCATTGATTTAGTCGGAAGAATTGCGGATCGGGGACCAGAATACGTTTCAGCGCGTGAATGGATGCGTATATGCTTTGAGTTACTTGAACTTCTTAAAGCGCATAAAAAAGCTATTCGTCGCGCTACAGTGAACACATTTGGTTATATAGCTAAAGCAATCGGTCCACATGATGTGCTCGCAACTTTATTGAATAATTTGAAAGTACAAGAACGACAGAATCGTGTATGTACTACAGTAGCTATTGCTATAGTGGCTGAAACTTGTCGACCCTTTACAGTACTCCCTGCATTGATGAATGAGTACCGCGTCCCAGAACTGAACGTGCAAAATGGAGTACTCAAATCACTTTCTTTTCTCTTTGAGTACATAGGTGAAATGGGAAAAGACTACATTTATGCCGTATGTCCCTTGTTGGAAGATGCATTAATGGACCGCGATTTAGTGCATAGACAAACTGCTTGTGCTGCTATTAAACATATGGCACTCGGCGTTTATGGTTTTGGATGTGAGGACGCATTGATTCATTTGCTGAATTACGTTTGGCCAAATATTTTTGAAACATCGCCTCATTTAGTTCAGGCATTTATGGATGCTGTTGATGGATTACGTGTTTCACTCGGTCCCATAAAAATCTTGCAATATACACTACAGGGCCTATTTCATCCGGCACGTAAAGTCCGAGATGTGTATTGGAAAATTTACAACTCTCTTTATATTGGTGGACAAGACGCATTAATAGCTGGTTATCCAAGGATTACTAACGATCCAAAGAATCAATATGAACGATATGAGCTGGACTATATGCTTTAAAGTGCGTCTATATAGCTGGGGAAACATTTTCTACAAAACAAAAACTACAACTGTAGCCGTACAATGATTTTTTTTAGATGTAACAATAATTCCGATACAATTATATATAGAAATAATTTTATTTCAACTAAAATTTTCGTTTTCATTAATATATAGCATTCTCGGAGTTCAGTGATTTCGTTTTAGGATAATAATATTAGTTCATATTCAGCAATTCGAATGAAAAGTTCCAACGTATACAAACATTATCTGCGAATTCATCAGTGAATAATTTTTTTTTTTACACTCTTTCCTTTTTTTAACTAAAACGTTGAATTAGGAAATTTATTTTTTTATTCATTAATACTTTTCTCCTTTTTTATTTACAATATTGAATTATATTAATATACCTATACTTGTTCGAAAAGATTTGTACGTACATACATACATATACATACTAGGATTATAATTTTGTGTCCACATCTGAGGGGTATAAATAACAATAGTCTTCTTGGAAGTCTTTATGCCAAATATTTTAGAATGCTTATTGTGCTAAATTTGTTATCGGTTCATTAGTTCTTCGAATACCACGATTAGATTTTCTAATCCGAAAATATAATTGGTATCTAAAGATTGGTTTGTTGTGGGGAAAACATGTGCAAAATCTATCATTTTTACTTTAACCCATTGTGCATCACTTGATTTATATTTAGTGCTTTCCTGTGCATTTAGGTTTACGCTGCCATTATTCTGTAAATCACCATTTGTCAATTGTGAAATACCATTACCTTGGTGTGAATCATTTAGTAGTAGGAATTTTTCGAGGTGTTCATAGTCGTATACTATCAATAAGGAACTCGCAAAGAAATTGTATAGTGTCTGCATCTTAAACCATTCTCGTATTCTGTACAACTGTTTTAATATTTCAAACACCAATGGTCTAAAAACTTTATTTTGAGCATTTATGAAGAGTTCTATTGTCGCGCGGAAACCATCAGAGTCCAAATTTTTACCATACTCTTTGCTAAAGCGAAGTACTTTTCGATCTTTGTGTGTATACACCTGGAAGCCCGGAATACAAAGTCCCAAAACTTGTTTGCAGCGTAGATATTTTTGTTCTTCTACACGACGTTTTTGTTCTGATGCCATAGGATCCCAAGTTCGTTTACCCACTTTAATATCCATTATACAAGGTTTTCGCATACCTTTTGTGAGATCTTCCATTTTCAAGAAAGTGTGCTGACGGTTATTAACAACCAATGTTACTGTTTCATGGTATTTTGGCACAAATGAACTAAGCAGCTGCAATACATTTGAGTCATTTGATTTTTCAGCTTCTTGAAGGTTTTCATAAAAATTTTTCTCACGTTCTCCACATTCCGGTTTGCCTAGGGGCTTAAGCACGCAACCACCATTGTCTTGTAAAAGACCTAAAGAAGATGTATCAAACGTATGACCAGCAACTTGAGTTTCCATAGCTGCGAATCCAGCAGGAAGTTGGATCTCAACCAGTTCAGAAGCAGCGCAAATATTTGTGTGCTTTTCCGTCATTTTTGTAGAAACTTTACTTGGCATCTGTATGTAACTTTTCATTAGTTGGCATCAAAATACCCATAAACGCATGAGTAATGCAAGTATTGCAAAAGTATTTTCAATTACTACGATTTATTCATATCTAAATTCTTATCCCAAAGTTATTACCGCCTGAAACCGATTGAGCCATGATAAATGCTGCCAGATATACATAATATTTAGTGCATTTACTTTTGTAATATACTTAAACCACTATGCATTCAGAAAAAGTTGTCTGCGTGTTATTAGAACATATTAGAATTGGTATTAGCATATTTTGTTAACATTATAATAAATAAAAATTATTTTTTGTACGAATGTATATGAAATGAAATATCTTATTAATTTTATGTATTTAATTTTGCTATGATATACCAAATAAGTAGTTAATCGGTGGATGCATACTTTTAGGTGTCGAAGCAAATAACAAATTCACAATAGCTAGACGTTAGTCCCTATTAATTATAAGGATTTTAATAGAACATAAACATATAATAAATACATCAGGTATTAAATTATTTTACTATTGTTTTAATTATTTGACGCACGGAGTCAAATAAAACTCTATGTACATTGTGATATACTTTTCGATTAGTTAATCTGAATTAGGTGACATTTCTCATTCATATCGCATTGTGTTGGCTACACTGACAGCGCGCAATCAACCGATTTCTCATACGGCAGGGGAGACGAAGTGAATCCGTCGGAATTTGCACGGAAATAATTCCTATTTTTTTATAAGTTACTCGTATTTTTGCATTATTTTAGTTATTGAATTTTGAAGTGAAAATGGCGTTAAATCCACAGTACGAGGATATTGGTAAAGGATTTGTGCAACAGTACTATGCGACATTTGACGATCCCAACCTCAGAGCGAATGTGGCCAATTTCTACAGTGTGAGTGTGAATGTGTATTGCAGCTGGTGTGGTCACCGCTGCCTCTGTACCGGTGTTGTTGTTTCTGCCACTGCTGCTCCACCTTTTTGTCCACAGAATTTCAAATGACACATGTCCATTTATAATTGCACCTTATTGCTATTATATGTTTTTTGTTTCCAATTTATATACTTTCTGTGGTTAGTAACCAAAGTCACTTAACCGCCATTTGTGCTATTTTTAGCGTAGAGTGCTTCAATTATATTATTTCTGGACCATTCCGTTTGCGTTCGCAGCAGCAGTAGCAAAAACTTAATGAGTAAAATATAGAAATATCTAATATATATTAATGAATATATAATTATAATTTAGGCGACCGAATCATTCATGTCCTTTGAAGGCGTACAATTGCAAGGAGCACCTAAAATAATGGAAAAGTTGTCTGTGAGTATATTTGGAACTATTCGATTGACTATTTTATTAACTAATTTAATATTTATGTAGAGTTTGTCGTTCCAAAAAATATCGAGGGTTATAACAGCAGTAGATTCACAACCAATGTTTGATGGAGGCGTGTTAATCAATGTATTAGGAAGACTCAAGGTAAAATATAATTGAAACAAACGTTACAGTTTTGTTCCATTGTACGGTTTGAAACATTTTTTACAAAATGTAACTTTAATGGCCGGTGTGTATACATAGTTTAATTTAAGTTTTTGATCCTTTCCTTGATCTATTTGTGTACACGCTGCATTTGACGCCTTATCAGACCGATGATGACCAGCCACATGCGTATATTCAAACATTTGTTCTTAAGCCTGTGGGTGGTAGTTTCTTCGTACAACATGATATTTTCAGGCTATCGCTACACGACGTATAGTTATATGGAAAATATGCACTGCGTGCACTGCCCTTAACTCACGCTTGACAGTGGACGCTACAGTTACTGCTGCGATAATAGAACATTTTAATAAACTATGCTAATTTGCTAACGTATGTTACCTTAAATAACGATAACAAAAAAGGAAATCTGAAAGCCAATTATAAAAAATTGCAATAATTTAGAATAATAAATTTGACTGATTAGTGACTGTGTCGAGTTTAGTCGCCAGATATGCCGCCAACAACGCTACTACCATCGATGCCGATTTTACTATGAAATGCGAAGAGTATTCTGCGTTTTTGGTAATAAATCAATCATTAAAAAAATTTTATTAGCTGAAGATATAACCCAATTTTTCGAATGTAGTTAATATTTTGAAAATAATTTTCTGTCTAACGCGTTTCGTTGTGGTATTATTTTTATTGGCATATTAAAAAAAAATCCAATTAACATTATCCAAAGTTTCTTAAACGCATGCAAAAACTGTACAACCTACCACCATACATACACACATAATTATGCTTGTAATTACCATGACAGCCATTTACGTTACAGAAGTGTAAACTAATTTATACCCCGGCTATGACTGTTACATGAATATTATTTGGGAAATGTTTAATTATGTTATTCACTTTACTAATTGTTGCCCATAAATATCTAAACTACATTCGTAATTATCATTTATTATTAGAAAGTTTGAGTATATTAGCTTAAAAAACTACCAACTCGTTAAAAGTTAAATAAATATGTACATGAAGAATTAAGTAAAAGTTTCGTATTAAACTCACAAATTTCTGTAAGTTTCCAATCATTTCTAATGCCAATGAATAATAATATGGCATACTCTTTAGTGAAAAGTTAATTTCTTGGGCAATGTGAATTTGCGATAATTTTAAAATTATTTAATCATTTCTAATTTGATTTAGATAGGTATATAAATTTTGTAATTTTCAGCTAAAGTTTTTATTAAATTGTTTCCTTTCCTTAACTGTATTTGATGTTTATTTATAATTTTGCAATTCTGCTTAACAAATTCCCGAAAACACTCCGGCCATGGACTCTGATACATTTTTTTATTTTTATTACCATTTTGTTAATGAATTGTACTTTTGGTTTAGTACTATCGCTATCATTTTGAGAACTTGCTTTTGTAAAGCCTTATATATTATTTTATTGCAATTTTTGCTAAAACCATAAGTACTTAGATATGCATATAATTTTGTATAAAAAAACGTCAGACCTTTGCACAACCCTTCTAATACTTCACAAGATATTCCACTTATTTTATTTATTTATGTTTGCCTAACCATTTATTATTAGTGTTTTATTCACATGAATAATGCATACATTTGTATGTGTTTTTGTTTCACTCTATTTAGGTATAATGTTATTAGTTTTCAATTGTTATTTTATGGAGTTAGGTTTAAGTATGGAAATTTTATTTATTTACAGTGTGACGAGGATCCACCACACGCCTTCTCGCAAGTCTTCGTTTTGCGGCCACTCGGCGGTACATTTTTCTGTGCACACGACATCTTTCGTTTGAATATACACGACACAGCCTAGTTGTGTCAACATTTTGATTACGTTTATAATAATAATGATACATAAATATTAAAACAAATGGAGTGATTGTAATAACGTTAGAAATTCTGTGGCATTTATTTCGTGTACTTGTAATGGATTTGCTCTATTCGTTATTATGTCTGAAAATAATATTACAACGTATTTAAATTGATTGTTTTTTGTTGAGTTTCAATTTCTCTACTATTCTCAATAACATTTTTTTTTTGTTTATTTGAACTTATAAATACTTATTCCGACATCACCTTACCGTATTATATACATACATATATATTTATATATTGAAGTCTGCGTTTCGGTATTTTTCAGTATATACCTATGTTTAATTGAGTTTATCTTAATTGTTTTGAAAATACTAAACATATCTTTTAATTTACGGTACTGGATATTTACATACATATATTATTTAAACAATTCGCAAAGCGACAGCTAATTTTTTAACAAAAGTCCAAATTAGAAGCATACACATTTTTTTGTGCAATTTTTCATGATATCCTTATACATTCCGATTGGCTTCAATCGCATTGAAAACATCTTGAATTGTTCCTTGGCTAACGCCGTACTCAGCAATATTGAGGCGCCGTTTATTTTTTTCCATAGAGCCATACAAAAATGAATAACTTACAATAGGGACTGGCAAATAAAATTTGAAGCAATTATCGATGCGCACCCTAAAATACAAAAAATTACTTAAATATCGTATAAAATAGTTAGTTACTCAACTGTAATTCAGAATCTTCATGCAAGAAGGTCACAAAACGCACTAAGTTCTCAGCGTCTTTATATAGACTATAAACAATAAAAAACATATAGTAAATTATTATGTTTGTAAACAATTTAAATAATATATTTTTCCAACTGACTTGTCTTTAGCTTCCTCAGCATTCGCACCATCAATCTTCAATTTCACATCTAAGTAAAACCCTTTTGTATATCTACTACGTAGATATTGGGCATTACCAAATGCCCACATCTCGCCCTCATTATAAATAAGCACACGATCGGCTAATGCCTCTAACTCGATTGCGTTTGATGTTGTGAAAATTAAAGTTTTGCCCAAAAAGCGTTTATAACGCAAAACATTCCATATTTCTCGACTAGTGCGCGGAGCAAGTCCACGTGTCGGTTCATCCAATATTGTAACAGTCGGTTGCGCAATCAATGCCAGCGCTATGTTGACTTTGCGACGCCGATCAACGCTGATGCCACGTATCGGTTTATCCATATAGGAACCCATAATAAAAGCACTTGAGAGATCTCGTAAAATTCCTTTAATATCATTTGGTACAACACCGCGCAACATGCAAAAGAAGCGTAAAATTTCTCGTGGCGTAAATGTTTCCCAAAGCCCATGATCTTGCGGTACAAATGACATTTTTGCAAGTGCTTTCTTAGGTTCATATTTCAGTTCGATGCCATCAACGAATATATCACCAAAAGCAAAATTGGTTTGGCCAATAAGTTGGCCAGCAACATGTGATTTCCCACTATGGTGTGAGCCGAATATTGCCAAGCATTGACCCCTACAATCATAAATCAAGAGTATTAAATGCTATTTTGAAAATAACTGAAAATTTTATTAATGTTTCTTTGTTGTACGCAATATTAAATTATTTCTCTAAATTATTAAAAATAATACAACGCATTGTTTAAAATCGTATTCTGCTCGGTTTGATTGAATATTGAATGTGATGTTCAATAATAAAGGAAGGTCTGCCATAATTTTATACCCTGCACGGGGTATATTAAGTTTGCGACAGAGTTTGTAACCACTAGAAGGAACCGTCGGAGAGCCTAGTATCCCTCTACACCTATGTACATACATACAAAATGATCAGCGTTACGAGCTGAGTCGATTTAGCTAATCCCTCAATTTATGAGATATCGATCTGAAATTTTACACAACTTATCGTTTTCTTCTGTAGAAACTGCCCATTTCTCGGAACCGCCGATATTAATCCACTATATCATATACATAGTATATAGTGAAACGGCCGTATAAACTGAACAAACCAAATTAAGTTCAACTGAACAATCAAAGCATGTAAGGACTACGAATTGAGGGCATGCACCTGGAATATTCGGTCCCTTAATTGGGAAGGTGCCGCTGCCCAGCTGGTTGATGTCCTCGTGGAAATAAAGGCTGACATCACCGCCGTCCAAGAAATGCGATGGACGGGACAAGGACAGAGACGAGTAGGTCCTTGTGACATTTACAGTGGCAATTAAAAGCAGTGGCAATATAAAGGAGCGCAAGTTTGGTGTTGGATTTGTGGTGGGAGAGAGACTCCGTCGCCGAGTACTATCATTCACTCCGGAGAATGAACGTCTAGCCACAATCCGCATCAAAGCGAGGTTCTTCAACATATCGCTGATTTGCGCCCACGCCCCGACGGAAGAGAAGGACGATATAACCAAAGATGCCTTTTATGAGTGCTTGGAGCGCACTTATGAGAGATGCCCCCGCCACGATGTCAAAATCGTGCTTGGCGACTTCAACGCCAGGGTGGGCAAAGAAGGTATCTTTGGCACTACGGTCGGTAAATTCAGCCTCCACGAGGAAACATCCCCAAATGGGTTGAGGCTGATCGACTTCGCCGGGGCCCGAAATATGGTTATCTGTAGTACTAGATTCCAGCATAAGAAGATACATCAAGCTACCCGGCTGTCTCCGGATCTAAAAACCACCAACCAGGTCGATCATGTTGTAATAGACGGAAGACACGTCTCCAGTGTTTTAGATGTGCGTGCGCTCCGAGGTCCTAACATCGACTCGGACCACTATATTGTTGCAGCCAAAATTCGCACTCGCCTCTGTGCAGCGAAAAACGCACGCCAACAAACACAAGGAAGGTTCGACGTCGAGAAGCTGCAATCACAACAGACAGCCGAACGATTTTCTACTCGGCTTGCACTCCTGCTCTCTGAGAGCACTCGTCAACAACTCGGTATAAGGGAACTGTGGGACGGCATTTCAAACTCCTTACGTACAGCTGCAACCGAAACCATTGGTTTTCGGAAAGTGCAAAGGAACAGCTGGTACGACGAGGAGTGCCGTGTCGCAGCGGAGAGAAAACAGGCTGCCTACCTCGCAACGTTACGATCGACCACAACACGTGCGGGATGGGATAGATACCTAGAGTTGAAGAGAGAAGCGCGACGCATTTGTAGACAGAAAAAGAAAGAGGCCGAAATGCATGAGTACGAAGAGCTTGATAAGCTGGCCGACAGGGGTAATGCTCAAAAAATTCTATGAAAAGATGCGGCGGCTTACAGAAGGTTTCAACACCGGAGCATACTCTTGTAGAACCCCCAAGGTGATCTAGCCACCGATGCCCAGAGCATACTTAAATTATGGAGGGAACACTTCTCCAGCCTACTGAATGGCAGTGAACTCACAACACCAGGAGAAAACGAACTCGATGCCCCAATCGATGACGATGGAGCAGACGTTCCATTGCCCGACCATGAAGAAGTTCGAATACCAATTGCCCGCCTGAAAAACAACAAAGCGGCAGGGGCCGATGGATTGCCGGCCTAGTTATTCAAACACGGCCGCGAAGAGCTGATAAGGTGCATGCATCAGCTTCTTTGCAAAATATGGTCGGGCGAAAGTATGCCCAACAACTGGAATTTAAGTGTGCTATGCCCAATCCATAAAAAAGGAGACCCCACAATCTGCGCCAACTACCGTGGGATTAGCCTCCTCAACATCGCATATAAGGTTCTGTCGAGCGTATTGTGTGAAATATTAAAGCCCACCGTCAACAAATTGATTGGATCTTATCAGTGTGGCTTTAGACCTGGTAAATCAACAACCGACCAGATATTCACCATGCGCCAAATCTTGGAAAAGACCTGTGAAAGGAGAATCGACACACACCACCTCTTCGTCGATTTCAAAGCTGCTTTTGACAGCACAAAAAGGAGCTGCCTCTATGCCGCGATGTCTGAATTTGGTATAGACCCCCGCGACTCCCTATCGTGCGACTTTTTCAATCTGCTGCTGGAGAAAATTATTCGAGCTGCAGAACTGAATCGAGCAGGTACAATCTTTTATAAGAGTGTACAGCTGCTAGTGTATGCCGATGATATTGATATCATCGGCCTCAACACCCGCGCCGTTAGTTCTGCTTTCTCCAGACTTAACAAGGAAGCAACGCAAATGGGTCTGGCAGTAAACGAGGGCAAGACGAAATATCTGCTGTCATCAAACAAACAGTCGTCGCACTCGCAACTAGGCACCCACGTCACTGTTGACAGTCATAACTTTGAAGTTGTAGATAATTTCGTCTATCTTGGAACCAGCGTAAACACCACCAACAACGTCAGCCTGGAAATCCAACGTAGGATTACTCTTGCCAACAGGTGTTACTTCGGACTGTGTAGACAATTGAAAAGTAAAGTCCTCTCTCGACGAACAAAAACCAAACTCTATAAGTCGCTCATAATTCCCGTCCTGCTATATGGTGCAGAGGTTTGGACGATGACCACAAACGATGAGGCGACGACGAGAAAGGTTCTGCGAAAGATTTATGGTCCTTTGCGCGTTGGCCACGGCGAATATCGCATTCGATGGAACGAACGACGACATTGACATAGTGCAGCGAATTAAAAGACAGCGGCTACGCTGGCTAGGTCATGTTGTCCGGATGGACGAAAACACTCCAGCTCTGAAAGTATTCGACGCAGTACCCGCCGGGGGAAGCAGAGGAAGACCTCCACTCCGTTGGAAGGACCAAGTGGAGAAGGACCTGGCTTCGCTTGGAATATCCATTTGGCGCCACGTAGCGAAGAGAAGAAATGACTGGCGCGCTGTTGTTGACTCGGCTATAATCGCGTAAGCGGTGTCTACGCCAGTAAAGAAGAAGAAGAACAATCAAAGCTTTTTCATGTAATCTTTGTTTTTGTGGGGGGTGCAACCAAAGTGAACATTTTGTTTATTTTTTAAATTATCACGAAGTGGTTAAAAAAATTACCATTAGTTATGTTTTCAAAAAGATGTAAGGGTGTAAAATAATGTTACTCACTCGTTTACTACAAATGAAATTGTATCCAGAGAATTTACTTTTTTAAGTATTTTGTATTCTAGCTGATCTACCATAAAACGTTTTTTCAGACTGCTTTGTAAATCCTGTTCGGCTACATATTGCTTTAACTCCACCACATCACGATCGTCGTAAGGATGTGTTGCGGAATGAAGAGTTTTTATGCTACAAACGTACATTTTATGAATGCAAGTACAATTACATATACATATGTATGTATATAAAGAAACATACTCTCTCTTCGACGAAAACATCTTACGAGTTTTCCTAGATTCTACAACACATATGGCAATAAATAGAAACACAGCTGTTATTAGCATGTAGCAAATTACAACTAGAATTCCGGGATCCTCAAATTTGAAAATAGTTGACACTGTAAAAATATGAATATATAAAAGTATGCATCTAACTGGACAAATACAATTAATAAGGTAAATAAAAATATATACATACATACATAGATATCTGCATTAAATATCACTATCCCATCTACTAAATGTATGGTACGTAAATATTGCTGGTTATTAGAAAAGAAAAGGAAATTAGAAAATCGAGTAACTGTCTGTCTGTCCGTATGTGCAAGCGATAACTCAATCTGTCAATCTGTGAGATATTTATGTATATTATAGACATTCGGAGGTGTTCGTAGGTCAAAAATGGGTGTAATCGGATCAATAACTTCTTTAGCCCCATATATCTAATGGAAAGACTTTCGAACTACCAGTTGACTTTATACCGCATATATCGGCAATTGTGCTAATAATAATATTTCTAATATAGCACGCCTTTAAGACTAAAGTGGATAAAATAAGGTGAAAATTTGCCTTTGACCCCATATAACTAACACACTTTATGCTTTGATCCTGATAAGTTGCAAGAGCTTCCTCAGCATTCGTTACTTGTTAAAATTATTACTTACCACAGCATTGTGGTATAGTGGCGCATATATCCTTCTTATCGCAATCTTCATCATCCTCGCATGCTTGTTCACAATATTCTTCTTCCT
The DNA here is from genome assembly GCA_027475135.1 of Bactrocera correcta. Taxonomy (NCBI): domain Eukaryota; kingdom Metazoa; phylum Arthropoda; class Insecta; order Diptera; family Tephritidae; genus Bactrocera; species Bactrocera correcta. The sequence continues at coordinate 53,950,429 of CM050326.1, forward strand.
TAGTTTCAGTGTATACATTACTTATGCCATCCATAAGGGAAAATGTAGGAAATATTGCCCAAATATAAAATATTATATCATTGTCCAAGAAAATATTCCAATACACAATATACGAAAATATTCCTTTAAAAACAAACAATATTTGAATAGGTAGCATTGAATTTCGAAAATTGTTTTTGAACTTTCTAAATTTACCTGTTCCAACCTGTATTAAAACTGCTATTAGAAATGCTGACCACATCGTATAATAAAAGTATATGGAGAGTAAATATATCAAGGCTAAGCCAGGTACTCCATAGATATTCATTAATAACATTGCATCTAAAGATATAAACATCAGCAATCATTTAAATTTGAAATGTTTAATAATTCGGTAACTTACACATCTTGTGCGAAAACGAATAACCCTCGATTGGTGATAAAGCCAATATAATTGTATAAACAATAGAGTAAGAGAAGAACGTTATATAATCCCATAGAAAATTCACACACCAATACCGTGCCATACTAACACCGGCTATTTTTTGTAGTGTTAACAAATGATATTTACGCTCCTCAACAAGGGGCACAATAAAGCATGCAATCGATATTGGTATGGCAATTCCCAAGACCATTGGTAATAGTAAATGGGTTTTCTCTTGGTCAAGCACGTGAATTTTGGCACGTAATGGCGTGGGTTCTGGATGATTAGCGACTGTAGTTATTGCTTTAATGTCTTTATTTCTAAATAAATAAAAATTTAAAATTTTATATTAATTATTTTACATACACATTACGTTACATATACAAGTATATATATATATTTATAAGCTATAAGGTCGACCGTATCTTCTTAGTATCTTATTTACCTTCCGAGATATTCAATTTAAAGAAAACCGAACAGACGTTTTTAGGCAAAAGAAGGATGAGGATAGTTATATACTGATTTAATCATTTTTTTTACGTTAAGTACTAAGTTACACAATTTTTACTCCATCTCGAAACTTCCTCAACCATCCGCGTGATCCCCTCATGGTTAAGGTAACGCTTCTTTGGTATAAAGGGCTTAACACACTCATCTATAAAATATGCGGCGTATTTTAGGGGGTTTTCGGAAGAAAGTCGTAGGACTTGGAAGAACAAATTAGAGATATGTCAGAATTCCGCATTTCCGACTTAAAAATATTCAAGCAAACACATGTTCTGAACTAGTGACGGTACCAGTTCGTATGATTCTAACCACATCATGGCATGACTCCTTAAACCCATTAATTTAACACCCCTTCTGTATTGTTCCTTTACTGGACTTTCCGTTGCTGTCGTTGTTGTAGCGGTTATCTAACCCCTGTTTGGGTGGTAAGGTTCATGTTGGTTATCATAGAAGTCATATAACGGTAGAAAACGTCATGTTTCGATGGGTCGGGCCACAGAAGAGTGCTCATTGGACATGCAAAGAGGAGATTGGAGTTATGTGCGGACTAATTGCTCGCTGAATATATAATATATTTGGTATGTCGGAGTCAATTCTTGATATGTAGGAGTTTAACCTGTTACAGTATGCAGAACGAAGTTGCACAAAAGTCACTCGGAAGGCTATGGGTGTTGGTTAAGCTTTTTCTACGAAAATATCTCAGCAGAAACTGCTTGAAGAGGAGCACATTGTCTTCCATAACCGGAACTATCTCGGTATCACGGTGTAGAAGTTGACGGGATATTAGGAGGCATCCTTTTGCTGCACGGAGTGTATTGTTCCGACAGGTCTGAGTTTGTCCGCCTGCGTTTCAGGCCATCCAAGCGATCATATCGGTGCTGCGTAGTTTATGATCGACTGCCATGTATGTTGCCGAGAGTGCTGCTGGTTAGTGACTTGAGAATTTACTTGAGGATCTGCACTTTGGCAATAATGGAGGCTTCGGCTGCCAAGTGTAAAGCCTAAATTTTGAGAGTTTTATTCCATCGATTGTGGATAATAAGATCAAGTATGCACTACTTTGTCTAGTTCGTGAATATGGTGGCTGTAGATTTAGTGTGGAGAAGTGTTAGGCTTCTTGCAGAGAAGAAGCGTGAAAGATATTTGAAATAGCTGTTTACTGAATCTCCCGTTAGTTGAAAGCGATGAAAACATTTAAAATCTTAGCGCTAACTAACAGCGACAACAACAAACAAGAAACATAACAATGACTTACGAAAGATACAAATTATGCATTAAATTCAAGACAAGTGGAGCTGTATGGAATATGCGTTGATTAAACCAGCCGGTGTATACGTTGCCATTAACTTCAACTGCGCCAAATTTGTCCATTACAGTTTCGGATTTTTTCAAAAAAATCTCAAAATTAACATGAAGGCAACGAAGCGAGTTTTGGTCAAATCTTAACGAGCTCTCGCCCACAAGCTTTTTTCTTATAGGGTTATATATCTGAATGGTTTTACAGTCTTTAAATGTTGTTAAATCGATATTTTTTGTAGCACCCAATTCTATGGGATTGTAGCGCGTTGGTGGTACATTCATACTATGCTTTGCCATTATGGCTATCAAAAGTATAAAAATGAATGAAACGGCCATTGTTATGAGAGGCACAAAGTTTGGCGCTTGATGTATGAGCTTTTTATTTAGTAGTGCATAAGTTTGTTGCCTTCCAAGCTTTTTTGAAGAGATATATTCGCATGTAGGTTTTTCTATAATTATACGAAAAGAAAATAACATAGATAATTTCTTTTAACGAAATTTTGTTCAAATTTAAAATGTTTCTATACATACTATCGCTTATTATGACTTGTTTCGTTTTCCGTGTACCCATTGTCATGTAAATTTCAGTAAGCTCGCTACTCAGTGCTCGCATATCTATGATGCCAAGATTTTTTTGCTCCTTCTCCAAATGTATCAACATATTTTGAAATTTCGGTCTCATATCAAGTGGCAGTTTGTAGTAGAGTAGTTCTCCAATTTCATTTTCTGGTATAACTCCCGGTATGAAACGTCCTATTAACTCAGTTATAGCTTCGGTTGATGCTGTGTCGGATTTGACTATTATCTTAGGGACAAGGACATAAACAGATAAAAGCATTATGATTATAATGTTCAAATATCCAAGTAGGAGTATGTACTAAGCAACAGATGTTTGCTTCACTAATCAGTTTGACTGTTTATTCCCAGAATGCAGAATGTGAGACGTATATTTCAAAGCAATGGTTAGAAGATTGCTTTAGCTATGCTAGATTTTACGATCTAACTCAGGTTCTGAATAACTTCTACGTTTGCCTTTAATTTTGATCGATCTAACCATATAATAATGACATGAATATAACTCCTGTCATTCTGGAAGCTCTTCATGTGACGGATCTCACACCTGGCTCCGGATTTATATACAATTAAGAACCGCTACATCAAAACCATTACGCAAAATTGTTGGGGAATAGGCAAACCATACTTAAAGCAAAAAAAGGTTAACTTCGGTTGCCCCAAAGCTTAATTTTTATGGGTCAGTTTTCATTGCAGCTATATGCTACTTCTAGGCTGTAAGGCGGCTGCGGAAGCGTAGGAATGCCGACCTTGCTTAGGTAGCTGTATACAAGAAAGGCTGTGTCGCCGGGGCGTTGCCGTGGTGCAACTACCAATCAGTTGCGATGTCTTGTCGAACCCGATTGACCATTCGTATGAGCCTCAAGAGGACATCCACATAAAACTTTGCGTTGACGGTTTGTCCAGGAGGATCAAATTCATGGTGTACGATGTCTTTGATGCCAAAAAAGACAATGGCATCGTGTTCACCGTGGATTTGCTTCTTCTCTCCTTTTTCGGGCGAGGAGACGCCGGCATGTGCCGTAAGATTACCTCTTTGTCTCGGGATCATACTCAAAGATCCATGACTCGTCACCTGTGATTACGTTATTCAAACGTCTCTGTCGCAGATTTACCGAGTTTCACACAGAATTTAATCTGTGTCTCTGCTCCAACAAACGCTACATTTCGACTTGCTAGGAACGCTCTCTACGGCGGAAGAAAATCAGTCCTATAACGTTCCGGACAAACCGTGTACGTATGTAATAATTTTGTTACCCTACGTTTTTATATACATATGTAACTACATAATGCAAACATGTATAAATTATTACCAAATCACAACCGACACCAAATTTATTCCTAAGGAAAAATGGTGTGCCATAAGTTAAAAGTGCGCCTTCACCGAACATCGCAATACGATCTCCAACAGCTTCGGCTTCAGTTATATCGAATGTGGTCATCACAATAGCGCGGCCATATTTTTCTTTATGTAATATGCTCCAAAATAAACGTTGCTCTTTTCCTTTCATATGAAGTGTAGGTTCGTCAAGTAAAACGATTTTTGTACCACCAGCAATGGCGCAACCCAAACTTACGAAACGTTTTTGACTATAGGTTAATGATTTCACCAACGTTTTACGTTGTATTCGTGTTGCTCTTACAGATTCGAAGAATTTATCTAATTCCATATTGATTTTTTGATTATCTCGTGTTGGTAATTTAATTAGCATATAATATTTTAATGTTTCTTCGACAGTTAGTAAATCAAATAATGCGTTATTTGGCATGCATACATCTATGCTACCACGATATTTATTCCAATGTTCATACAAATCATTATGTTCAATTTGTACTTGCCCCAAAAGTGGTCGCCTCCAACCGGCCATTATTTGAATTATTGTCGTTTTGCCGGAGCAATGTGGTCCAAATATGACTGTGATCTCATTGGCATAGATACGCATTGTAATATTTTTAAGTTGAATTCTTCCGGAATTGTATTTGGTGTGCACATTTTTTAAACGTATCAATTCAACACTACTGATGGTACCGAATTCAAAATTTTCCCAGATTATAGGTTTTTCCAGTATTAAAATATTGTGTTTTTTCGAATTTGGTGCTTTGGCGGGCTTATTCATTATGGTAAAACAGCGTCCACTACAGCACAGGCTGAATGGCAATGTTTTAATATAAGGCCCTGGACTAAAATACTCCGCTATGGAAATCAATATCCAATAAAATGCACAGTTTGCCAACATCGTTATGACTGGATTTAAAAAATCATCGCCTTCTTGAAGCTCGCGCATTCCATATGCAAAGCCATTGTTGGCAAAACCAATAAAGCAAATGAACAAAATTGTGGTCATTTCCAAATAATGCTCCACTAAAATTGAGAATAAGGAATACATGGTAAGCCATATCAGAGCTCCGAACAATACAGCGTGCAGTGCTTTAGTCGAAACTGAGACTATAAACACGGCGGTAATCAGGAGTGCAATATTGTATGAAATTAGATAAAAGATCAGCCAAATAATGTTACTAGCGAATTTTCCCTCAAGTGGCAGCTATAATTAGATACAGGAATATGATTTATATATTATTAGAGATATTAAAATTTTTTAATTGAAGTTTAATACTTAGAACTCGATAGGTCTATTTTTCAATACTATGGCCTTGTCAAGTATTGAAACTGCGATAACGTTTTCCAATAACAATCCAAGCGTTATACATAATAAAATAATTAAATATAACTTAACGGATCTAATGTTAATTAGGGTTGCAATAATGCAAAAAGAATAGTTGAATCAACTTTTCAAATTTTTTTCTGAAAATCTTAATTTAAAATATATATTTTTTTATTTTTTAATCTCAAATTCCGGATTGAAAAATACTATTATTCCAAAAATCGAGATTGTAAGTTTAAAATCGAATTTTTAATCAAAAATTGTTTAATTAAGAAAATCGCAGACTTGATTATATAGTAATATATATCGTATAAGTTAAAGAAAAAATGATTATCTTACCAAAACCACAATTGCAATGAATATATCCAAAACTAATAAATGTAAAAAAGAAATAATGCAGTTGCCAGTCCAGTACTTGGCATAATCAAAGCCATATCTCCAATGATGAGCTAAAATATTCTCTTCTCGTTCACGCCCATACCGCTTGGAATGTTTGATGAAAATAAATATACATATATACTCATATGTCATATATCTAAGAATGAATCATTTAAATGTTCATATGTATTACCCATAGAATATTTAGAAATGGTAAAAAGAATGAAAAACTGAAGCAAAACATAGATATACTGGACTTGTTGGTAATAGAACACATTCTCGCCTTGGTATGTTGTCGAAATGATCGCACTGTAAATTTTACGTCACTTATATCTTGATCCTGTGTCTTGAGTAACCATTTAACAAATATTTGATGTTGCAACTGCAAGAAACCCTCTCGTAAATATAAATCATCTTGCACGTTTTTTTCACCTGCATCCTGAGCAAGTATACCGCTACAGCGTGTTGCCCAAAGTTCTGTACCCATATGATTTAAGTCCTTTGTTCGAAACTCACTTGGAAAACGTATTTCATTTTCTAGATTATCCTTTGTCGTTGATATGAATTTAACAGCTGCTAGTGTTGTATTTCTGTCGAATCTGTTCATCATTGATTTTTCTGTTTTATATGACTTTGCTTCGGTTAATTGTAGACTTTTGGCAACTTCATCCATTATACCGGTAGCCGTTTCATCGTCTGGAGTATATGTAAGATTTGTTGGCATTGGTTTACCAGAGACGGTTAATAAGGATCTAATGAATACAAATGGTATAAATGAAAGGCGATTTAAATATACATATAATACAATCCTTACATTATTAAAAAAAATATTTTTTTCCCAAACTTACTTTAGAATGTCTAAATTATCGAGATTTTGTTCGTCATATATCACAATCTTTTTAAGGTCTTCATCACTCAGTTCATTATTGATCGATGGGGTTGTGGGGAACAGAACAACGAATAAATAACATATAATTATTATAGCTATTTCTGAGATGGTTTTCTTAACTGAACGAATTTCAAATTTAAAATTTTTACTAACGGCAGTTTTAACCGAGGCCGGCATTTTAGTTGATTTATTTAGAGCTACAATAAAATATAAAAATGCATATTACATAATGTTTTAGTCTGAAAGCAATAATACAAATTTGTTTTTGTAATTTTCCAACAATAAATGTATGTTTTATACATTTATAAATACACATTTGCATGTATGCAAACGTATCCGTTATTACTCCAAGTTGATTTTTTTCTGCCAACGCCTTCTATAGTTTCAGTATTGCTTTAAAAATAAGAATCCAATGTAAACAAGTCCTTTATTTTCAATTTACAAGAAAGGTCGTAAGGAATTTTTCATAAAAATATTTATTTAAAGGTACAAGCTGCTAAAGTTCTACATCAAAAGGTTCAAATGATTCAAATGCATTTTCTGGTTGCTCATACGACATGGTGTACTATATAAGTCTATATAAGTACCATGCAGTACATTTCCTGCATAACTTTAACTTTTTATAACTTTCAAAGGAATATTTTTAATTAAAACATCGTCAGACCTTTTTTGTAGAGCGGGAAATTATGTATTAGAATATCTTTCATTCGAACTTGAAGATTTATTTGCTTTAATATAAACAAATTACTGCAAAAGATCAAAAAATCCAATTTATAGTAAAATATATTGGAAAAATAATAAACTCCAATATATATATATAAAAGACAAGCATCCACTGTGCCTGGCCAGTGCTTACGTGACTCTCGAGGCCGCGATGTTATGCGATTCCAAAGTCACGAGGTAAATTCGCGGAAAGCTAGCTGCCGGTTGGCTATATAAGTAAAGCAGGCAGCGCGCCTGGCTTGTGCTTAGGTGATTCTCGGGCCGTGATGTTATGTGATTTGAAGGTCGGGCAGTAATTTCACAGGAAGCTAGCTGCCAGTTGGCTATATAAGTAAAAGAGGCTGCGCGCCTGGCTAGTGCTTTGGAGACTCTCGCGCCGGGATGTTATGTGATTTGAAAGTCGTGCTGTAAATTCACATGCAGCTAGCTGCCAGTTGGCTATATAAGTAAAGCAAGCAGCGCGTTTGGCCAGTGCTTAGGTGACTCTCACGCCGTGATGTTATGTGATTTAAACGTCACGCGGTAAAGGCGCGGGAAGCTAGCTGGCTGTTGGCTATATAAGTTAAGAAGGCAGCGCGTTTGGCCAGTGTTTAGGTGACTCTCGGGCCGTGATGTTATGTGATCTGAAGGCCACGAGGTAGATGCGCGGGAAGCTAGCTGGCTGTTGGCTATATAAGTAAAGCAGGCAACGCGTCTGGCCAATGCTTAGGTGACTCTCGAGGTGACTCTGAAGGCACGAGGTAAATGCGCGGGAAGTTAGCTGCCGGTTGGCTATATAAGTAAAGCAGGCAGCGCGACTGGCCAGTGCTTAGGTGACTCCTGCGCCGTGATGTTATGTGATTTGAAAGTCGGGCGGTAAATTCGCGGTAAGTTGGCTGCCACTTGGCTACATCAGCAAAGCAGGTGGCCAATGCTTAGGTGATTCTTGGGCCGTGATGTTATGTGATTTGAAGGTCGGGCAGTAATTTCACAGGAAGCTAGCTGGCTGTTGGCTATATAAGTAAAGCAGACAGCGCGCCTGGCTAGTGCTTAGGAGACTCTCGCTCCGTGACGTTATGTGATTTGAAATTCGGGCGGTAAGTTCGCAGGAAGCTAGCTATCAGTTGGCTTTATAAGTAAAGCAGGCCAGGCAGGCTGGCCAGTGCTTAGGTGACTCTTGCGCCGTGATGTTATGTGATTTGAAAGTCGGGCGGTAAATTCGCGGTAAGTTGGCTGCCACTTGGCTACATCAGCAAAGCAGGTGGCCAATGCTTAGGTGATTCTTGGGCCGTGATGTTATGTGATTTGAAGGTCGGGCAGTAATTTCACAGGAAGCTAGCTGGCTGTTGGCTATATAAGTAAAGCAGACAGCGCGCCTGGCTAGTGCTTAGGAGACTCTCGCTCCGGGACGTTATGTGATTTGAAATTCGGGCGGTAAGTTCGCAGGAAGCTAGCTATCAGTTGGCTTTATAAGTAAAGCAGGCCAGGCAGGCTGGCCAGTGCTTAGGTGACTCTTGCGCCGTGATATTATGTGATTTGAAAGTCGGGCGGTAAATTCGCGGTAAGTTGGCTGCCACTTGGCTACATCAGCAAAGCAGGTGGCCAATGCTTAGGTGATTCTTGGGCCGTGATGTTATGTGATTTGAAGGTCGGGCAGTAATTTCACAGGAAGCTAGCTGGCTGTTGGCTATATAAGTAAAGCAGACAGCGCGCCTGGCTAGTGCTTAGGAGACTCTCGCTCCGGGACGTTATGTGATTTGAAATTCGGGCGGTAAGTTCGCAGGAAGCTAGCTATCAGTTGGCTTTATAAGTAAAGCAGGCCAGGCAGGCTGGCCAGTGCTTAGGTGACTCTTGCGCCGTGATGTTATGTGATTTGAAAGTCGGGCGGTAAATTCGCGGGAAGCTAACTGCAGGTTGGCTATATAAGTAAAGCAGGCAGCGCGCCTGGCTAGTGCTTAGGAGACTCTCGCTCCGTGACGTTATGTGATTTGAAATTCGGGCGGTAAGTTCGCAGGAAGCTAGCTGTCAGTTGGCTTTATAAGTAAAGCAGGTCAGGCAGGCTGGCCAGTGCTTAGGTGACTCTTGCGCCGTGATGTTATGTGATTTGAAAGTCGGGCGGTAAATTCGCGGTAAGTTGGCTGCCACTTGGCTACATAAGCAAAGCAGGTAGCCAATGCTTAGGTGATTCTTGGGCCGTGATGTTATGTGATCTGAAAGTCACGCTGTAAATTCACAGGAAGCTAGCTGGCTGTTGGCTATATAAGTAAAGCAGGCAGCGCGCCTGCCAGTGCTTAGATGATTCTCACGCCGTGATGTTATGTGATCTGAAGGCCACGAGGTAAATGCGCGGGAAGCTAGCTGCCGGTTGGCTATATAAGTAAAGCAGGCAGCGCGCCTGGCTTGTGCTTAGGTGATTCTCGGGCCGTGATGTTATGTGATTTGAAGGTCGGGCAGTAATTTCACAGGAAGCTAGCTGGCTGTTGGCTATATAAGTAAAGCAGGCAGCGCGCCTGGCTAGTGCTTAGGTGACTCTTGCGCCGTGATGTTATGTGATTTGAAAGTCGGGCGGTAAATTCGCGGGAAGCTAGCTGGCAGTTGGCTATATAAGTAAAGCAGGCAGCGCGCCTGGCTAGTGCTTAGGTGACTCTCGGGCCGTGATGTTATGTGATTTGAAAGCACGGGTAAATTCACGGAAGCTAACTGCCAGTTGGCTATATAAGTAAAGCAGGCAGCGCGTCTGGCCAATGCTTAGGTGATTCTCGGGCCGTGATGTTATGTGATTTAAATGTCACGCGGTAAATTCGCGGGAAGCTAGCTGGCTGTTGGCTATATAAGTAAAGCAGGCAGCGCGCCTGGCCAATGCTTAGGTGACTCTCGGCCGTGATTTATGTGATTTGAAAGTCACGAGGTAAATTCGCGGGAAGCTAGCTGCCGTTGGCTATATAAGTAAAGCAGGCAGCGCGCCTGGCCAGTGCTTAGGTGACTCTTGCGCCGTGATGTTATGTGATTTGAAAGTCGGGCGGTAAATTCACAGGAAGCTAGCTGGCTGTTGGCTATATAAGTAAAGCAGCAGCGCGCCTGGCTAGTGCTTAGGTGACTCTCGCGCCGTGATGTTATGTGATTTGAAAGTCGGGCTGTAAATTCACAGGAAGCTAGCTGGCTGTTGGCTATATAAGTAAAGCAGCAGCGCGCCTGCCAGTGCTTAGGTGACTCTCGCGCCGTGATGTTATGTGATTTGAAAGTCACGCTGTAAATTACAGGAAGCTAGCTGGCTGTTGGCTATATAAGTAAAGCAGCAGCGCGCCTGGCCAGTGCTTAGGTGACTCTTGCGCCGTGATATTATGTGATTTGAAAGTCACGCTGTAAATTCACAGGAAGCTAGCTGGCTGTTGACTATATAAGTAAAGCAGCAGCGCGCCTGCCAGTGCTTAGGTGACTCTCGCGCCGTGATATTATGTGATTTGAAAGTCACGCTGTAAATTCACAGGAAGCTAGCTGGCTGTTGGCTATATAAGTAAAGCAGCAGCGCGCCTGGCCAGTGCTTAGGTGACTCTTGCGCCGTGATGTTATGTGATTTGAAAGTCACGCTGTAAATTCACAGGAAGCTAGCTGGCTGTTGGCTATATAAGTAAAGCAGCAGCGCGCCTGGCAGTGCTTAGGTGACTCTCGCGCCGTGATGTTATGTGATTTGAAAGTCACGCTGTAAATTCACAGGAAGCTAGCTGGCTGCTTTGGGTATATAAGTAAAGCAGACAGCGCGCCTGCCAGTGCTTAGGTGACTCTCGCGCCGTGATGTTATGTGATTTGAAAGTCACGCTGTAAATTCCAGGAAGCTAGCTGGCAGTTGGCTATATAAGCAAAGCAGGCAGCGCGCTGCCAGTGCTTAGGTGACTCTTGCGCCGTGATGTTATGTGATTTGAAAGTCGCGGTAAATTCGCGGAAGCTAGCTGCCAGTTGGCTATATAAGTAAAGCAGGCAGCGCGCCTGGCTTAGGTGATTCTTGCGCCGTGATGTTATGTGATTTGAAAGTCGGGCGGTAAATTCACAGGAAGCTAGCTGGCTGTTGGCTATATAAGTAAAGCAGACAGCGCGCCTGGCTAGTGCTTAGGTGACTCTCGCGCCGTGATGTTATGTGATTTGAAAGTCGCGCGGTAAATTCGCAGGAAGCTAGCTGGCAGTTGGCTATATAAGTAAAGCAGGCAGCGCGCCTGGCCAGTGCTTAGGTGACTCTTGCGCCGTGATTTATGTGATTTGAAAGTCAGCTGTAAATTCACAGGAAGTAGCTGGCTGTTGACTATGATAAGTAAAGCAGACAGCGCGCTGCATGCTTAGGTGACTCTTGGGCCGTGATGTTATGTGATTTGAAAGTCACGCTGTAAATTCACAGGAAGCTAGCTGGCTGTTGCTATATAAGCAAAGCAGGCAGCGCGCCTGCCAGTGCTTAGGTGACTCTCGCGCCGTGATATTATGTGATTTGAAAGGGCACGGTAAATTCACAGGGAAGCTAGCTGGCAGTTGGCTATATAAGTAAAGCAGACAGCGCGCCTGGCTAGTGCTTAGGAGACTCTCGCGCCGTGATATTATGTGATTTGAAAGTCACGCTGTAAATGAGCGGGAAGCTATCTGCCGGTTGGCTATATAAGTAAAGCAGGCAGCGCGTCTGGCCAATGCTTAGGTGATTCTCGGGCCGTGATGTTATGTGATTTAAAAGTCGCTCGGTAAATTCGCGGGAAGCTAGCTGGCTGTCGGCTATATAAGTAAAGCAGGCACCGAGGAATACTGTGAACAAATGCACGGAGTTTAGTTAATATTTTATTTTGGGTCATTTGGATGATTTAAAAGAAACTTTATAATATTATTTCTGAATATTTGTCTGAACAAACATGTCGAATGTGAAAAATAGGCAACCCTGAAACAGCTGTTTCTATTGACATATGTTACACCTTTTATTTTTGGTAGCCTAGAAATGTCTATGCGGTAAATAATTGTGCACAAATTTACGCAACAAATATAAGTAGGAGAGTGGAGTTGTGTTTTTAATAATTATAATTTTAAGCAAATGGCCACAGCAACAAAATTAGGCAAGGGCCTTCAAAGACTATTCGTGGGAAATCTACCGTGGACAGTAAGTCAAAGAATATACATTTGCATATACTGGATGCTAGTTGAAACAATCTTCATCTGATTCTAGGTGGGTCATCAGGAACTGCGGTCATACTTCAAGGAATTCGGTCGTGTAATATCCGCAAACGTGATTTTCGATAAGAAAACGGGCTGTTCACGTGGATACGGTTTCGTTGTGTTCAATGATATCACGCCAATAGAGAAAATTGAAAGTGAACAAAAACACGTGCTTGAAGGCAATTATTTAAACATTCAAAAATCTTAAAATATAAATCCCAACATAAAGCATTATACATAAGTCTTTATTTAGTATACGGATCCCGAAGTGTTAAAGAAGCAAACACAGAATAAAAAACTAGTTTTCCATAATGTCAACATCCGAATTTTCTGACAGTGACATTGATACCGAACCAATCGACGAAATATTTTCGGAAGCAGCAGAACATTTACAAAAAATTCACAACTCACTCGAGTCGACGGACCTTTTAGAAATCTATGGTTTATACAAGCAAGCAACTTGTGGTCGATGTAACACGCCAAAGCCGAGCGTATTTAATATGCAAAGTAGGAGCAAATGGTGTGCATGGAATGATTTGGGCGATATGTCTTGCACAGAAGCAAAAAATTTATATATTGCAAAAGTTAAAGCGGTTGATAGTAATTGGATACCAAATCACGAAAGTACCAGCAAACGCAAAGCTCCATCTAGTTGGGTAGTACATTCCATTCCACAGAAACATGAAGAAATCGAGCAAAAAGAGGAACACGAAAAAAATGCCTTTGACTATATCAAAGAAGGAAATTTCGTTCAATTGCAAAAATCATTAACAGTAGAAATTATGGATCACCTCGACGAAAATGGTATGGGTCTTATACATTGGGCCACTGACCGTAATGCTGTCGAAATACTAAAATATCTAATAGATAATGGCGTCAATGTCAACCTACGCGATTCTGAGCAACAAACAGCTTTGCATTATGCTGCCAGTTGCGGTCATGCCGACTGTATCCGTATACTACTAGATGCTAATGCGGATCCAGGTATTAAAGACGCAGATGGGCAATCGAGTATCGATGTGGCCGATAATAATGATATTTACGAATTACTTAAAACCTGATTTAGATCCATATAAATTACATATACAGATTATTTTCTTACCTGCAACTTTCGTTAATATCGGTTCAAACTATTTATATTAAAATTATAATGAGCTTCGGTATGATCTGTTTAAATAAATTTTCTCTATTTATCAATAAAAAAAAGATATTTCGATTTGAAATTGACTTAAAACTGAACGAAATAAAATATATTTTTATATTATATGTGACACCAGGGTGTAACATAAATCTAGTGATGGTGGTGTTGTTTCGTAAAAGAAACAAATTTATAATTGGATACGAAATGCTAATGTTGTCCGCAAAATAAACTTAAATTAAAACGTAACAACAATGATTTGGAATTAAGTTTTTTATAAATTCTATATTTGAAATACAATTTTTTAATTTATTTCATGTTTTTTTTTTTTAATTTTACTTCCACAACTTTTTAATCGACATATTCTTTTCCGAATCCTTTTGCATTACTTTCGCAACGGCCATTTCAAAGTCTTCTTGTGTGACATGTACACGCCGTTCACGTAAGGCATACATACCCGCTTCTGTACAGACACCTTTCACTTCAGCACCCGATGCTCCTGGCATTAATTCAGCTATTTTGCGTAAATTTATGCCTCTGGTTAAGTTCATTTTTCTAGAATGAATTTTCAAAATATCCAAACGTGCTTCCTCGTTTGGTGGAGGGAATTCAATCTTACGATCAATACGACCTGGTCTTAGAAGAGCTGGATCCAGAATATCAATGCGATTGGTTGCCATGATAACTTTAATATTCTTTGTAGCTTCGAAACCGTCCAATTGATTAAGCAACTCCAACATTGTCCTTTGTACTTCGGAGTCACCGCCAGAACCAGATTCGATTCTTGAGGAACCAATTGAATCAATTTCATCCATGAAAATAATAGAAGGAGCGTGCTCTCGTGCCATTACGAAAAGTTCACGAACCATACGTGAACCTTCGCCAATAAACTTTTGTACCAATTCAGACCCAGATACTCGGATAAATGTACATTCGGTATGATGAGCAACTGCACGGGCCAAAAGAGTTTTTCCTGTACCAGGTGGCCCATAAAGTAGTACACCCTTTGGCTGAGCTATACCTAATGCGTCGAACAATTCTGGATGCTTCACCGGTAATTCAATAACTTCCTTGATTTCTTTAATTTGCTTGTCTAATCCACCAACCATTTCATAGGTAGAGTCAGGGACTTTTTCAACCATCATAAGGGATACCAATGGGTCAACTTTATTTGGTAGAATTTTATGTAGAGTATAGCTTTCGTTTCTAAGAGCTACACGGCAGTTGGGAGTAACATCATTGATATCGATATTTTTATCAATATCAACTACAAATTTGCCCTCTGGATGCACTTTTACCAACACTTTCTTTTTATCCATTGGTTTCACGACTTCACCAACATAACTGCCTTGTTCTTGTAATAACTGAAGCTCCTCACGCAGCATACGTACTAAATGTGTGAAAAAAAAAAAAAAACAATTAAAACAAAGTATTCTTTTCTGCTTTATACGACAATTACCTTTTGCATTGAGCTCATTGCGCTGAGCTTGCAAACGTCGCAAATTTTGACTCTTTTCAGCAACAATTAATTGCAATTCTTCTATCTTCTGAATATAGTAAGAACGGAATCCTTCACCTTTCAGAGCGGCGTCGATTTCCATCTGTGATATTATTTAGTTATGGAAAGTATATAGATAAATTTTTATTTAGTTAATAAAATAACTTACCCGATTTGTGACGGTCATCGCGGAATATTTTATTTAATAACTTATTTTAATGAAATAATGTCTGCAAATGTTTTTGATAAAAATGACTATGCAAAAGCTTCACTAGAGGAAATTGTCATTGTGTTTTCGAATGTCGAATTTCGAAGTACACAGAGTTGATACTAATGTCTAATTGCAACATAAATTTCGATTGAATATCACCTTATCGATTTGAGAATAGCTAATAAATTCAAAGTGAATAGACAAACTGAAATGTTAGGTAAAAAGTTAAAAACAAAAAATTGTGCACTGTATTCACATTCAGCGTAAATAAATAATGACAATTGGATAAATTTTGTAGGCTTCTGAAAGTCCTATCAGTTAGTGTATATCGATATTTTATTGGCTCAAAATCGACATGCACTCATCGCGATTTGCAAATGTTTACTAATTTATTAGTGAGAAATATTAAAGCTTACAATTGTTGATTGTACTCATATAATACGCTTATACTACGTTTTAAATGACAAAATTTTATTAAGATGTAATTTTTTTCATTTCGTGTGTAATACATTAAAAGTAGTTTCTATACAAAACATAGTACTTAAAAAATTGTACATATATGTACATAATTAACTCAATTATGTGAAACTTCTAACTTAAATGTATCTTAGGTATAATCCGGTGCACTCATCTGTTCTATTCTATCTTGAAGAACATTAATGATATTAAAGCTGATGTGCTCAGTAATCTGCAAAATAAAATATATAATTTGCGATTGTAGTGAATTTGCAATATACCTACCATCATTCGAAGATCCCAATCAGTTTGAATTTGCTTTGGTTTCGGACAGGAATCTATAGTCTTTTTAAAGTTTTCGCACCAATTCAAAAGTTGCTTTAAAAATGAAGATGTGTATTTAAAGTACATGCGATAGCCAGCTTTAATAATATCCTCATTTTGAGCATCACAGAGAATGACATTTATAAGATAACTCAAAACACGCACTAAAATGTAAACAATTTTAGTATTTTCCTCCTCCTGTAGTGTCTCATTTTCTATATTATTCAACATTTCGAGCAACTTCATGAACTATAAACAAATTTTTACTTTTTCATAATATCAAACGTATAGTATATGTAATAAACTTTTTTACCTGCCTGAAGCAATACATTTCGCTAGGAGTTTCTGTTATTTCAGAGAGTATGGTCCACATAAGACAAATAGAAATAGCTCTGGCTGTTTCACTTATGATAACCATTTGATTACAAAGTTCAAGTATATTGAACACGTCCGTCTCCTTTTTTTTTAGACTTGTCCAAAGTCGTTTAGTCGCTAAATGAAGCTAATAATAGAGGGAAATATGTAAAAGACTTGTTGCAAACTCAAATTTTTTATCCACAAAATTATCACTTACGTGCATTGGGCTTAATGTGTCTGTGTAGTTAAATGTTCTTTGCAAAAGCTGTGTGCGCCATTCCATGTTTAAAGGTGTAGCTTCAATAAAGTAAAGAGTGCCAACAACAACGAAAAGGCTGGTTATTTCATCTAAGTTCAATTCGGAGTTTAACAAATCCAGTATTTTTCTGTACACCTAAAATAACAAATTTTATAGATTAAACAAGTAAATTATAAATATGCCATACTTCTTCTGTTTTGGGATCTCCGTCTAAAATGATGTGAAACTTTTTTTTTAAACAAGAATTTATTACGTTCTCTCGCATTTCATTCCATGTATATCCAGGTTCTATTATCAGACCTATACCGTCGTTTTCTTGTGGATTTAATATATCCATATTTATATCCGGCGCGTAATTTTCGAAATCAATGAAAAACCAATTCTATTTTATGATAGTGATGAGGTAATAAATGATAACTGTAAAAAAACATTTGGTAATTCCTGAATTTACAGTTATCGATAACTTTTTCTTCACAGCATAGCATGCAGCTTTTTATACTTTTCTTAAAAAAATTCTTTATAAAAATTTCTAAAGGAAAATAATATGATTAACGAATAAAATATTTTTTTCTTATAAATGTTATTGTGATATTTAATTATTTGTACGCAATTTTAAAAATATGGCAAAGAATATTTATCACATTGTCCAAGACTTTCAAAGTCTTTTATCAGTTTTAGACAAAATACTGTTATCACTTTATGTCAAAGGTTATCAATGACCCCCTGTTATTAGTCTAGCATTTACTTTCAATGGATGTTTTGAAATCTTTATTTTTTCAGTATTTGGAAATCGACGGTTTGCTAAAGACATACATCTTTGGATGTGTGGTAAATTTGAGGTCAAGTTTTAGGCGAAAATGCAAGTACAAAATATCACACCTCGTGCCATCTACACGCTGAGCAAACGAACTCAATTATCTAACGCCGGCAGTAAAGCAATTTATCAGCGTTTTGTTCCTCAAGCTTCAATTGCTAATACGGCTCCAACAAGATCACATTTTTCGTATAATAAACAATTGGAGAAAGAAAGCTCAAGATTTGGCGTTTTTGTGGCAAATTATTCTACTGTAAGTAAATTTCCAAACACTATAGTAAATACATCAAAAGTATTCTATATAGTTTGTTATACCGGCACATTTTCAATTCGACAACGCATGCGGGTTTTCTTAGCTTGCGGTTTTTTTTTAGTTATGATAAAAGAAATCAGAAGGCACATGTAGAAGGTGCGCACACCTATAAACTGTAATTTTTTTTAAGTGATAAAATAAATAAACTGATAATATATGTGCATATGTATAATTAAATGGAGACATCTTATGTACATATATAGATCCTAACATTGATTGTATGTATTTTTAATAAAATTGAGTGCTTCCCCAGACGAAAAACCCTTATACGTATTAAAGTGTCTACACTGTAAAGCTTACAGCAGATAATAATGTATATATGTATGTATGGACAGGTAATACGTCTGTCACATTGTGTATAAATTATGATCAAGAGATGTATTTGCTTAACAAGCTTCGCTCAATGATTTAATAATTGGTGATATAAACTTGTTTCGGCCTCTATATCATTCTTGGGTTTCTGATATGTTATTGAGAGTATTAGTTAATCAAATCTGAAATTAACGAACATTATCCCCATATTAAATTTTGAACTTGCCTTCAAGTTGTAATGTGTTTAGAATACATACGTATGTATAAATATTGCAAGTTATAAAATAATATAATATTATACACATACACAAGTATATGTCTATATGTATATATTTAACGCATGCAGCTAAGGCGTTCGTGTGCATTTGGGTTGGGTGTATTGTCAATGCTAAAAATTTGAATTTCTATTTGTACATATGTACATAGCATAAAAAACCCACATAGTCTATCAACTAAATGTAATTTGCCGAAAACAGCAGTTGTATTTGGTACTTTCATATTATATTACTTATTATGAAAGTGCTTTTTATACCCGAAACGGAACATATTTAGTTTGCCATAAAGTTTGTACCATCCAGAACGAAACGCCGAATGCCTATAAAATAAAGTTAAGTATTATAACTTTGGTTGTACCAACGTTTCTTTTGCTTTTTTTTAATAAAATTGTAATGTCTAGATATCTCTAAGTATCCACTCAGAATTTGTTTACTAAGTAACTTAAGAATATCCCTACCAGTACTCCAAAATAATTAAAGTGAATCTACTTTCATAACAATACCTTTTCTTTATTAGAATTATTTCTTAAATTTTAAATAAGCCAAGATTTAAAGAATCAGTGTACTTAGCAAACACTTACCCTCTTAAACTTGATATTTGCATAGTATACTATTTAAATGTATTCAATACTATTTGTTTTATCTAATCGAATTTCAAAGTATTTTACATACAAACACTTACATGTGCATTTACTCACTTATATGATGGGCAAATTATTAATCAACGATTCAACTTTTACCGTAAACTAAATTTTTATGTCAGTAATATTGAATATTCCAAGCTGTTGACAAGCTGCTTATTTTTTGCGAGTAAGTCCTGTTTTGTACAATTTAATTTAAATTCAGTGATACTTGCATTATCAGTGATCTATAACATAATATGTAATTATGTGATGTGTCGTATGTATGTATATAAATATGTATATATATGTAAGTATTGAACCATTTAGAAACAAAAACATGTTTATGAAGAGGCTTGTTATTACCATGCGACCATATTTTAAAAATATAATTTTGTTTGAACCCAGATACAAGCATACATATGTATGTATAATACATATCAGCACAATCGTTACTTTATCATTAGTATGTATGTACGTCAAAAATATGTAACCTGTGACCCGAATACATACATATTACTTTGTTATTTTTCCTACGAGTTTATTATCAGCTTAAAATGAGAAATAAGTAATGCGATTACACTTATTGGACTCTGCCAATTATTAAGTGTTCGAACGCCGACAACAAATGACACATTTTGAGTCTTAGCTCGGGAACATTACAAAATTTATTTTTATTTTTTAAAGGTATAAAAGTATATAAAAATGCAATAATTTAGTTTTTTTTAAATACTCTAAAAATCGCTTTAATTTTGCTTTATTTTTATGTACATATGTACATGCATACTTAAAAATGTACATAAATGCATTTGCATTTGATCTCTACATTAACTTTTTTTTTTTTTTATCCAAATATTGACAATAATGTTTATTTTTTAGAAAATGTCTGGAAATCTTAAGTTATTGAATGAAGGCGTGGGCGAGAGTGACCCTGAGCTGTACGCCATTATAAAGGCAGAAAAGAAACGCCAAACAGTTGGCTTAGAAATGATTGCCAGTGAGAATTTTACATCCGTATCTGTTTTGGAATGCTTAAGCTCTTGCCTGCACAATAAGTACTCCGAAGGCATGCCTGGAAAGCGGTACTATGGTGGAAACGAATTTATTGATGAAATAGAACGACTTGCACAAAAACGCGCACTCGAAGCATTTCGTCTCAATCCAGAGGAATGGGGCGTAAATGTACAGCCTTATTCGGGTTCGCCAGCTAACTTTGCCGTGTACACAGCGCTCTGTCAACCCCACGATCGTATAATGGGTCTTGATTTGCCGGATGGCGGTCATTTAACACACGGTTTCATGACTGCTAACAAACGTATTTCAGCAACATCGATATATTTCGAGAGTATGCCATATAAGGTGGACGCAAGTACGGGTCTTATCGACTACGATCAATTGGAAGCGAATGCTAAACTCTTCAAACCTCGCGTTATTATAGCCGGTGTTTCTTGTTACTCACGTTGCCTTGACTATGCCCGCTTCCGTAAAATCTGTGACCAAAATGATTCATATCTTTTTGCCGATATGGCACATATTGCCGGTTTAGTGGCAGCGGGTTTAATACCCTCACCATTTGAGTATGCCGATGTGGTGAGCACTACAACACACAAAACATTGCGCGGACCACGGGCTGGTGTCATTTTCTATCGCAAGGGTGTACGCAAAGTTCTGCCCAATGGAGATAAAGTAAAATACGATTTAGAGGATCGCATCAATGGAGCAGTGTTCCCAGGTCTACAAGGTAGGTAGCTTTATCATTCGTAAGCATTATTTATACAATTTATAATATATTAATATACTTATTTAATAATCACTCAAAACTAATTTATATAGGTGGACCACACAATAACACAATTGCTGGAATTGCCACCGCTTTTAAACAGGCGCAGACTAAAGAGTTTGCTGACTACCAGCGACAAGTGATTACCAATGCCCGTCGTCTTTGTGATGGTTTGATACAGCGAGGCTACAATGTTGCTACAGGTGGCACTGATGTTCATTTAGTACTACTCGACTTGCGTAATGTTGGTTTGACTGGAGCCAAAGCCGAATATATTTTGGAAGAAGTGAATATTGCATGTAACAAAAACACTGTACCCGGTGATAAATCTGCACTGAATCCATCTGGTTTACGTCTGGGCACACCAGCTTTAACTACACGTGGCTTGGTGGAGACTGATATTGATGTCGTTGTGGATTACATAGATCGCACTTTAAAACTGTGTGTTGAAACAACTAAAATTTCTGGCCCCAAATTGGTGGATTTCAAGCAAACCTTGAAATCAAATAAAGAGATTGCAGAAAAACTGAGTAAACTGCGTAGCGGTGTTGAAGAGTTTAGTGCAAAATTTCCACTACCAGGTCTTACAGCTTATTAAATAAAATGTGGCATGTATAATTAGATTTGTGAAATAAAAATTTTATTTTTATACTTTTTTGTTTAATTTTCTATTTTCGATTTACATACATACATAATTTTTTTTTATAAAGTCAAATATTATTTATTTCGAAAAAGCAATATATGTATGTATTATAAAGTCAATAGTTACATATAAATATTACAATGAATTTAATTTACATATATGTAGGCATGCATGTACATATGTGTTTTATGGCTAGAATTAAAATTAAAGGATTTACAAACATTCACAGCAATAAAACCTAATGTTGGAATTCATTATGGTTGCATCAGCTGTTGTGCTGTTATGTGCCTTAAGTGAATTCCATTTTAATGCATTCTTTTGTTACACGCATATCTCTGTGAAAGCGTGAGTTGTGCGTTGATAGTGACCATTTCGTCTTGAAACTCTTACTACAAATGGTACACTCGTGTTCTTTTCCAGAAATTTCCGAGTGTCGTGAAGTTATATGTCGTCGTAATGCATTCATCGATTGTAATTTTCGTTTACAAAATTTACATGTTAAATTTTGCTCTTCCACTGAAATGTGAAAATATAAAAGTCATTAATTTTTAACTATTTAGAAAGAACTTATTAACTTGTGTATCTAAATATTTAATGTCTATTATTATTCGCTGGTCTTAGAGAAAAATATAAATATAGAAAGATTGAAATGCAAACCAGGGGAGAGCCTTAGTATGTAACTCTCCCATATATTTATATATGTACATAACATTTATGTTTTGTCGAGAACAAAACAATGCAATGACATGTACATTTCTGATGTAATGAAGACTTCACATTATTTTTTAGCACTAACCAAGCTATAATAAAATATGTTGAGTATTTTCAACGACACGGCAGGTCTACAGAAGGAACCGTTTCAAATCAGGTATAAATATTAGATTCAATCAAATTAGTGCTTAGCGCTGATCTGATTGAGCTGATCGTTGCACCTTCAGTCCCACATACAATAAAAAAGATAAACTTAAATATTTTTTCGACATTCATTTATATTTTCGAAAATTATAATAAAAGTCTAGCCTGCTTATAAATATTACATACATATAATATTTTCAGTATATAGTATATTACAATTACTTTTATTTAATTTTATTTTTTTAAGTGTTTGCTTGAATTTCATGTTTTAATTAGTTTTGTAAATTTTATAGGTTTTAATAATTTCCTCATGATTAGATGTGACTTAATAATCGAGATGTGTTATAAAAATATTCACAAGAAAACTTCCTTCATAATATCATAAATCCCAGAAATGGCAACTATTTTTTTAAAGAAAATTATGTGTTTGAAAGAATTAGGGTGGGCTGTCAAGAAAACTCAAAATATGAAACATTTAAATGTGAATTTTGATTAATGTTATTTTATACAAAATACTATTTTTTTTGTCCGCAAATTGTACTATTATGATAAGTGTTACTTATCGACTCGAGATATGGAAATTTTCTAATATCTTACTTTTTTATAGCTAAATATTCCGGTAGCCAAAACTGCATTTAAATATTCTACGCTATTTTTAATTTTCAGATTTCGTAATTTCTTCAAATTTTAATACAGGTATTTTTTGTACAGTTTTCAAATTTCAATTTTGGAATTTATTCTATATATTACCCTAATATATTAATTTCTGCAAATGATTCAAATTAATTAATTCCTCTCGTCCTGCACACACTTTTAAGTTATAAGTAAATCTACATCTACATTATATAATTATATATGTATACCAATCTGATTTAGTTTTAATTTACGCTAAATATCCTATAAAAATTGTAATACATATCCTTTATACATACATCTGTATTCAATTACTGAAACATGATTGATATTTATTAAATTTATACATCGATATATGTACACATCTACCTCACTTCAATTTTTTTTGTCTTTATTGTTATCAGTTTAAGACGAGATACGTATTTGCTAGGATTTTTCGAATGAATTAGAAAATAAACAAATATTATGAATAGAGATTTGTGCCTAACAGTAGACAATAACCGAGCTCTAACATTTAAAATGAACCATTATTATCTTCTCTGAGTTTTCATGATGAATAAGTGTGCCTTTAGATATTTCAAATTATAATATATTAATATTTGTTTCAAAGAGTTCTTTGTTTAAAATGAAACAGAAGAGGAAGCGATTGTAAACGTATTTGTTTATATCTAATTAAAAAAAAAATGTACAATTGTTTGTGTTTAATAATAATTAGGGTTAGCGCAGCGCCCATTCGTTAATGTATTATATAAAAAAAATAAGAAAATCATTAACAAAATCAATCGACCGTTGTTTATTAAATTAAACGCGATTTCAACTAATAATTGGATATTGGAATAACTGGCTTAATTAAAATAAATCTACTTTGCACTTTTTAGGTTAAATCTCTAGCATTTTTCATTTAAATTTCATTTTGGTAGTTCCATTACTTTATTCATATTTTTGGACGTATGTATTATGTGCTTTGCTCACTGGTATTAAATTAACATCGTAGTTTATAATTGCCTTTCTTGATTGCAGTTAATAATGATTTTCATAATGAGCTTGGAATTTGCTGGTGAGCTCTACCTTTATTTACGTTATTTTCTAAGTTACTCATTTATTAAATAACATGTGTGGTCAATTTAACGACGCAAATGAAATATTGTCAATCAATTTTCTGACTTCACTGTGATTTTTTGTTCGTGCGAAATTCGTATGTGCTCGCGTAGACTGTATTTGTTTTTGAAATTTTTGTTGCATAGCTCGCATTTACGGGGCGGTTGAGGCGTATGTTGCGTACGAATATGTCTCCAAAGATTAACCGTGGTTATGACCATTTTGCAAAATTGACATTCTGTCCACTTATTATTTGGCAAATCTAAAAATACACAAAAATAGCACAAAAATTATGTTGACAGTAACTAAACTTGTTTTTTTTTTTTTACATACGTCTTATAATTTAGAATAATTTTAAGCTAGTGATCTAGCATTGTAAATCGCCAATAGTTTATATAATTGCGATGAAGTATAAATATTTTGTCAGAAAAAAAAAAACGAATGAAAAGAAAATGGTAACATTTGGAGACATATTCATCGTAGTAGACACAAATTTAGATCACAAATTTACTGCAAAAATATTATGTATGTAGTTTTTATAACTAATAATCTGAGCTTAATTTTTTAAGTATATAATTAAAATAATAATTTTAAATATATCTAAAAAATAGCTAAGAGGCACTATGTGAACTTAATATAAATAAGCATCCATTACAAAAACAATACATGTACATAACGAACGGTATGGGATTGGGAAATGCTGCTATAGCTTCTCTTGGCTATATATAATTTCTGATACTACATTTTGTAAATCGACCGTGTTAGTAAATACACATACCGGTTTTTTCTATTTAAAATTACCACAATAACACAATTATCTATCTATAAATGCAGCTTTAGCGGTTCCTAAACAGTATGAGTTTCACATATATAGGGACATAACTACTTTTTAAATTCCAACTCAATAAACAAGAATATAACATAGTTGAGTAAAATTAACTTTCAGTATCAAATCACTTTCTAACATACCTGCCGATGCGCCACCTTTATTATCAATTTTTACTACAGCATTAGTGACACTGCCACCTGATTCATCTAACGTTGTATGAGGTGTTGTTGTTGATGGTGTACTCGTTGTTGGATTTAAAAGACGCCCTATATAAAGATTACAACCGATTTAAAAAATTAATTATTTACATGAATATATTAACTTTAAATACCCATTTCGATTGTTATTTCTGCGTTTTCTGCATCAGCTTGATGAAACTTTTCCTCAATTTCTGATTCTGTCAGAATTTCATATTCAGATGTGTACTGTGTGACATTTTGAGTGCCCGTCGTGCCACCGTCTTGTGATGTATGCTGCGCACTTCCGTCAGTCAACTGTTCACTATCATCAACTTCGCCAACTATGTATTCGGGTATATCCATTTTTACAGTACCTCGTAGGAATGTCATTTCCGCAGCTTAAAATTTATTTGTTAATAAATAGATGCATTTAAAGATTTAAATGTTAAATACATAATTAATTTTTCTTTTACTTTTGACTATCGAAGAATCATCCTTGACACCGTAATCAACGCCTTCTGTGGTGTATATGTTATCATCATCGTCTGAGAAAGTCATTTTACGTTTCTTTATCGTATTCGTTGAAGGCAGCGCACCTAAATGAGTTTGTTGCAATTGTTGCTGCTGATGATGTTGCAGCTGATGTGTTGTTGTTTGCTGTTGCTGCACCTGAGTTTGCACGGTTTGTACATGGGGTTGCGGTTGATGTTGCACTTGAATATGCTGGATTTGTGTTTGTACATGATGATGTTGTGTAGCGGTATGTTGCTGTTGCTGTGGCTGCGTTTGCTGCAAAATAGTTGCCGTTGGTATTTCGATTGTTTGCGGTGTAGTCTGTGTTGCAGTCGTTACGTCATTTACGGCTCTAATAGTACTGGGGATGGTTTTAATAAGTTTTTGTTCATCAATAATCGGTGTCGGAGGCAATTTTGGTTTCTCCTTCTCCTCCGCGGTAAGACCTTGCACAGCAAGTAATTCGGCGGTTTGAAGAAATGATTGTAATGCTTCCTGTTGTACATTCACTTCTCCCTAATAAAATCCAAAAATGTTTTATTACAAATTTACGTTATCCAAACACGAGATTTTATTAATTCAAATTATGTTAATGTTGGGCATACCTGATACATAAACTCAATTATTGAGGTGAGATCTTCGAATTTAATAAATTTAAAAATTATTACTGGATGCGGATGCGGGTTGTCCCTGAATATTTCTTTGAAATAAGAGCTACAGGAGGATAGCACTACTTTATGTGCCTTGATTTTACGTCCATCACAGCATAAACTCACGTCAACAAAATCATCGTTGTTGCGGTGATTGTCCAAAGCATATGTCAAATGTCGAAAATAATTGTTCCAACGTAGCGAGTACTGCTGTGTAGTAGCCATTCTTCATTTAATTGCCGATTTTATAACAAAACAAAAATATTGTTATTTTCTACTGAATATTTTTTTAGTATTATACTGAATGCGGTTTTAGCGCTGGCGCTTTTGCACCCCTCTCTCCTGACGCTAGTGCAAAACCATAAATATATAGTCAGCAGTTAATTTTGTATATATGTAGTTCACTTTTATATCATACACTGCGAACTTTCTGTTTAATAAACTTGTAATAATAGAGTGTAACTTAATTAATTTGTTTTCTTTAAAATTGATGCCGAAAATTGTAATTTTTCCTACTTTGCTGGTTTGACAGTCGACCAACTATTAGGAAAATTTTTTTATCTACGCTTGGTTGACATTAGTGTTGTTCGGAATGAAATGAACCGGGTAGTTTGCGATTCGGTTCTTATGATTTAATTCTTATGTGAATAAGAATAAACTTTTATAATCAAAAGCAATTAAATATGTTCTTTTCATTTAAATTTTAAATAGACATATTACTTAATAAACATACAAAATATTATAAAGCTAAAATTAACCAGAATTAGTTATTAACGAAATAAGTTGTTATCGATTAATTGTGTTCAAAATTATCGATTTAATTTTCTATGCCTGTGATTTTAAATACTCTATTTCTGTATTATTATTTAGCTTATATACATAAAGAAGTAATTATTTTTAATTTAATGAACCGAAATTCTTTTGAATTGCATAGTATGTACAAATGTACTTAAAACTAAAAATTAAAATATGTATGTATGTAAAATAACATTTAAACTTATTCATGAACTAGTAAAAAATGGAATTCAACGAAATTGATTTCAAAAATAAAACCACTATGGCTAGAATTATAATCAGTTTGTGTTGGACGATTCCGAAGTACACAGGTGACAAAGTGTGCAGCTATTTCCGCTCAATTTTACTGAACAAGGATACAACTACAACAGGATACAATACTACAACTACATACAGGATACAAACGGATATAGTTAACAGTATGTATTAATAATTGAACGTGTTGTTTTTTAACAAAAAATAAATAATTATTACATATTAAAAAAAAAAAACAAATTTTGCCTTTTTATGCAAAATGTGCATAAAATGTGAGTATAATGATATGATTTTAATACGCAAAAAAGCTGCGTACAGTTCTTTCAAGTATAAAATGTGTTGCGAAGAATTGAGCGAAAAAATTTATAGACAAAAGTGATAGTAATAGTTAGAGCTTTGTAATTATATCCCAAAATTTCTTCATCTATTTTTAACTCTTTTCGGATAATGAGTTAAAAATCATGTGTACAGAAAATTTAAAAATTCCGAATTGTAGTTTTGAAAGGAAATTATATTTGATTTTTTTAGATTAACTTAATTTTAATTATTTAAATACATATGTATTTTTTACTAACAATTGACATATTAA
Source organism: Bactrocera correcta (assembly GCA_027475135.1). Classification (NCBI taxonomy): domain Eukaryota; kingdom Metazoa; phylum Arthropoda; class Insecta; order Diptera; family Tephritidae; genus Bactrocera; species Bactrocera correcta. The sequence continues at coordinate 53,978,420 of CM050326.1, forward strand.
GTGTGATGTGCTTACTATTCATATCTAAAGAAGATTAGGTTAACGTACCGTTAATTCCAAATTTGCATTTATAATAAGTTTTTGAGAACAAAAATATGCTAATTGAAATTAGAATGTTGCGTCAACGGCTCTTATTACACACCCAAGTACAATGTCAACGTTTTCGTATTGAAAATGTTAATATGCATATAATTTGAAATACGAATCGTAACATAGAGTTCAATTAAAATGAACCCTGCTTACAAAAGCGCTTTTCATAGACAGCTCGCTTTGCTTAAAATTATTTGTATTATTCTATATACATTTAGTAAACTTTCAACAATTCTTAGGTACTAATTCAACTGTAATTTTTAATACTTTCAGGTATAAAATGCTTATATCACAATTTTTTGAAAACCAGGAGATTTTTATTACCGGGGGGTCAGGTAAGTTTGAAAATCATACATAACCCACATAATGTTCTGACGTCTTAAAAAAACTTTCAGGTTTTATAGGAAAGGGTCTTATTGAAAAAATTTTGCGCTCCTGCACAAATGTAGGTGCTGTCTACGTCCTGCTACGGCCGAAAAAAGGAAAAAGTATTGAGGAGCGTTTAAATAATATATTAGATTCTCAACTATTTGCCCGTCTTAGACGAGAACAACCTCAAAACTTAAAGAAAGTACATGCTATAGCAGGTGATTGTAGTGAACTAGGTTTGGGCATTTGTGCATCTGATTTGAGACGATTAAAAAATGTGAACATTATTTACCATTCTGCTGCTAGTGTAAGGTAAAGTCAACACATAAACTCATATACATACATACATATATATGTATATGTATATATATATGTATATTCACCTATATTTTGTTTATTTCATAATTTATCTTTTAAGTGGTTAGGGGTCGTCAGAGGCACGAAAAAATGAGAGTTTTCAGTATTTTTTTTTTTGCTACTAAATTCAGTTATTTTGCAAAAGCAGTAATATGACATTATTATAGGATGTGTTAACTTGAAGTCACGAAAATTAAAAAAAAAATTTAATTTCCGAAGTTATAGTTGTTTGTGTTGCCCTGTTCCAAAAAAAGGTACTTGCGGTGACAAGCATAAGTCCTTGGAGATTCATCTAAAAACAATCGGACAAATAAAATTAGTTTTATAAATAGATAATCCCGGGCCTGATCGAAGGATTTTATTTTGTTTTCAAAATTAACAGGAACATTTTTTTTAAATTTTTGCGAAAAATCAACAGTTAATTGGCCTTTAAAAATCGAAATTTTCGAAAAAATAAAAATCCTTCGATCAGGCCCGAATTTATTGTGTATTCTAAAAGCTGTATAATTTTATTAAAATCTACTGAACGGTTTTCGAGTTACAGTTGTCACCGATTCAAAAAACATAGTTTTGAGAAAAAGTTACACATAAGCGCTTTGAAGTGCTTGAGCTCTCTTTCTTATTTCTCGAATAACTCAAAAACTAATTATCGGATCAACGTGAAATTTTCAGGGAACATTTTTAATATATTACACTTAACGAAAATGCAAAAAAAAATATTTTTTGAAAATTCTAACTAAGAAGTTAGCCCTTAATTGTATTCAACCTATTTTTTTAATTATTTCATATAAAGTTGCTTCTATTTAAATAGTCATATTACGTCTTGAAATAACATATTTACATTTTCCAAAATATATGTACTTATATAAATTAATACTTAACAAATATTAATTACGTTTGAACATATTTTTAGATTCGATGATCCATTGCGCGATGCTATTCTCATGAATACACGCGGCACTTATGAGCTGATCAAAATCGCAGAAACTCTTAAGCATCTGAAGGTTTTTATGCACGTTTCCACCACTTACTGTTATCCAAATCGGCGAGTTATTGAGGAACAGGTATAGTTTGTCTATTAATAATAGGAAAATGATAAAAAAAATCCGATATGTTTCTAGTTTTACCCACCTTATGCAGATTGGCGCACAACTATTAAACTGGCCGAAACTTATGATACTGAATTGTTGAACGTTTTCAATCTAAAGTAAGTGATTCTAAACTGTTTTAATATTCGAATAATGAATAGTTTTGTTGTTTTCGCACAATATCCAGATATGGCGATTTCCAGCCAAACACATACACATTTACGAAAAGTTTAGCCGAGCAAATTATCAAGGAGTATAAAGACAAACTGCCTTTACTGATATTTCGACCTTCAATAGGTATATATACATATGCACACTCATATACCACATTCAAAACTTACATATGTACATATATATAATATTAATTACATTGATTACATATTGGCTACATATTAAATTTTTCGTAGTTATTTCCTCGATTGAAGAACCTGTTCCAGGGTGGGTGGATAACTTTAACGGTCCCATTGGAATGCTAGTTGCTTGTGGCATTGGTATATTTCGAACAAGCTATGGTGAACCAAACATTATTTCTGACTTTGTACCAGTTGATGTAGTTGTGCGTGCCATGCTAATTGCTACGTATCGTAAGGGTACTGAGGATAGGTTAGTCAAGTATATATTGTATTTCAGGGTATAATACTGTATTCGATAATATTAGAGCTAATAATGAACAGAAATTGGAAATAGTTAATGGTGCTGCTTCAAAAATTCGTCCCATAACCACAGGCGAAGTCATCGAAATCGGCAAAAAAGTTATAAAAGAAACTCCTTTTGAAAAGACATTGTGGGTACCAGATGGGAGCATAACGCGGTGCCCGGTGTGGAATATGATACGGGTATGTAGTAAAAAATATTTGTCTATAATATATACGGATTGTTGTTTGTAGAAACGATGGTTATGTCTTATAATTTTTTATTGAGAAATAAGAAGAAAAGTAATGTATTTAAATTGATTTCAGTTCTTTACTCTACACATTTTGGTGGCAATATTTGCAGATTTTGCCTTGCGATTTACTAATACAAAACCATTGTAAGTTTTAAAGTCAGTGGTAATGTTAAAATATTTATAAAAAACTATATTACGTACATACCTAATCCATTTTACAGCCTTTTAAAATTGCAACGACGTATTTATGCTGCCACATTAGCCTTGCATTATTTCGTAACCACTCAGTGGGACTTCAAGAACGACAATTTCTATGAATTGAATTCTTTTGTACCAGAGTCCGAAGTGTAAGTATTTGTGGTTTATATAACTTTCTGTGAACTTACTAAAAACTACAAAATTTGAAGCGATATATTTGGATTCTTACATTACAAAGATCTGGATTACGAACAATTTTTCCGCACGGGTATACGTGGCGCAAGAGTTTTTCTGTTGAATGAACCGGCAACATGTTCTCAAGAAGCATTAACACGCATGAAAATCTACAAAGTATTGCACTTTCTCATTAAGTTAATCGGAAGTGTGCTGATTTTACGCTTCGTAGCCTATTTTATTTATGATAAATTTTCTGCTACTTTCATATAATTCAAATATCTTACACTATCGTCTATATAATTTTTTTGGAATAACACATTAACACATCATATCATGTATTTAATGCACCATCGTCTATGAAAAAAATCTATCCTTTTTTGAATTAGTCCAAATGGATTGTTTAGCGATTTCCTATAAAAATTCTATCTTACAGTAATAAAAAGATACATACTTTATTTTTATATATCTTGGTTTATTTTTGTTGACAAATTTATTACAATTATTTTCTTGCTCTTTGTTGTCCTATACTTGTAGTGGCAATTTAATGCGTTTTATCCATCCTTCGCAAACTAATCTTCTTTACATCAAATCTCAACCATATATGTAGGTCGGAAAAATATACACATATGCATAGTTGTGGAAACAAAAATGAAAATCCTTTTTAATTTCCACGAGATGGTACATGGTCACAAGTTATGCATATGGTACATGTTTCTCAGACTGCACCTTACCATCTTAATAATGAAAAATTGGGCCAGATGGCAAAGTCTTTCTTGTTTAAGAAAATATTTCTTTTTTATTAATATTTTTGTTGTTCAAGTCTTTAGTAATTTTTTGTTTAATTAACATTTTAGCGTAAGAAAATCAATACGCATGTAATTAAAATCAAAATGAAATTAAAAATATTCATTACATTGTTTGCAAGTATAAAAATGGAAAGTTGCGTCATTTTGAAGCTACGAATTTATACGTATGCATGCGTAAGCTTCTATTTGAGCACTAACTTGGTGTTTATGAATTAGAACACAAAACGTTTTTTTATGCTTATGGTGCACATGAATACATATGTAAATGTAATGAAAACATTTTGTGAAATGTGTGTAATGCATTAATGAAGATGTATCTAACTTCATATGGAACTCATTAATTTGTGTACGCTTGAATTTAGAAAACTTCCAAATAAAGAAAAAAAAATCGACATTTTAGATTTTTGGTTATAATGTCCCCCTCATGTCCCACTCGTACGCAGACGAATGGATGACAAGAAGAGTTTGCCAATCTTATTCTTTCCTCTCAAGTTTTTGTAACATTTTAAATAATTAGAAAATAATACATTTGAATGAAAACTTAAAAAAATGCTTTAAAATTCTAGAATTTTGTTTGGTTATGTTATGTAAAATACCATTAACCAGTTTAGAAGCATTTCCTGTGCACAATTGATGGGCCGGATTCGTCGTATTCTTGTTTCGAGATCCACATCTGTTGGAAGGTAGACAAAGAAGCAAGGATAGAACCACCGATCCATACGGAGTATTTGCGTTCTGGTGGGGCAATGATCTTGATTTTCATTGTTGATGGAGCCAAAGCGGTGATTTCCTTTTGCATACGGTCGGCAATACCTGGATACATGGTGGTACCACCAGAAAGCACAGTGTTGGCATACAGATCCTTACGGATGTCAACATCACACTTCATGATGGAGTTGTATGTGGTTTCGTGGATACCGGAGGCTTCCATACCCAAGAATGATGGTTGGAAGAGAGCTTCTGGACAGCGGAAACGTTCATTGCCAATAGTGATCACTTGACCATCGGGCAATTCATATGATTTCTCCAATGACGAGCTGGATGCAGCGGTGGCCATCTCTTGTTCGAAGTCGAGTGCGACATAGCACAATTTCTCCTTAATATCACGAACAATTTCGCGTTCGGCAGTGGTTGTGAATGAGTAACCACGTTCAGTCAAGATCTTCATTAGGTAGTCGGTTAAATCGCGACCAGCCAAATCCAAACGAAGGATAGCATGTGGCAGGGCATAACCTTCATAGATGGGAACAGTGTGGGAGACACCATCACCAGAATCCAGCACAATACCAGTGGTACGACCAGAAGCATACAGGGAAAGTACGGCCTGGATGGCCACATACATGGCGGGTGTGTTGAAGGTTTCGAACATGATCTGTGTCATCTTCTCACGGTTAGCCTTTGGATTCAATGGGGCTTCAGTCAACAGGACTGGGTGTTCCTCGGGAGCGACACGCAGTTCATTGTAGAAGGTGTGATGCCAGATTTTTTCCATATCATCCCAGTTGGTTACAATACCGTGTTCAATGGGGTATTTCAGGGTTAAGATACCACGTTTGCTCTGTGCTTCATCACCGACATATGAGTCCTTTTGTCCCATACCAACCATCACACCTTGATGACGTGGGCGACCCACAATTGAAGGGAAGACAGCGCGGGGTGCATCATCACCAGCGAAACCGGCCTTGCACATACCGGAACCATTGTCAACAACCAAGGCAGCAACTTCTTCGTCACACATTTTGTTTTCTGAAAGCAAAAAAAATTATTAGTATTGAAATACACACATAAGTTTACGAAATCCAATTTATCTATTTATTAACTTCTTAATTTAAAGTGCCGCTTTTTAGACTCCTTTCCCTTATAAAAGTCACAACTAAGTTTAGACTTTTTATTGCCAATTTTAATGAAAAGTCTTTTTGGTACAATATATAATTTGGAAAAAGCGAATATATTTACAAAACGATATTCAAGCAACCGCGCGAATGTAAAGGAAAACATGAAATTTCAATAAAATTCACTTCAATTTCGGAATGAATGTGACAACCTTTGAAATATAAATCGAAGCAATCTAATAATTTTAAAAATTAATAAAATAAAAAACCACTTGGGATAAAACAAACACAATTACATTCATTATTATAATTTAACATCTGTGTTAATTGTGCGATTGTTTAAAACTTCCATTCAAAAATGGTAAAATCAATGCAAGCATTTTGAAAGGGCAACGCCCGAGTTTAAGAAATAGAAAAAATAACCAGCAAAAAAAACGGATAACTATCACAATCGTTTCCGAATGCCGGCCGGATCAATATGTACATATGTAAGTGAAAAAAACATACTACAAAACCGGTATGAATATATTCGCTATTGTGCGATCTCACCTTTTTGAAGTTTAGTTTAAAAGAAAATCTAAATTCGTAAATCGACGCACTAGAAGCGTTGTTAAAATTTCACGATTGTTTTAAGGTGCTGACTTGGCAAACCAGAAAATCTCAGCTTAAAAATTGATTGGAGAAGTTCAACTAAGCACTTTGACAGTCCAACAACGAATGGGACGCCGTTAAGTAAAAAATGTCAGTTAAAATTTCTAGATATTAACGAGTGAACAAAACGAGTGGCGAGTGCACCTCTCCGCTTTTTCGAAAATAAACGAGGAGAGTGTCAGAGAAACAGAAATCTGCACGACTCTTTCTTTCCTGCTGAACACTAGTTTGTTGTACAATAGAGTGACTGAGAGCGCAATAACTTCCAAGTTAACAAACTACCTCGCTGAATCGTGTTTTCGATTAACCCTCACTTTTCGCTCTCTAATCTCACTAGCAGTTCGGAGCTCTAGTATAAGCGATACCATTTTCATGACCATATATGGTCATGTTTGCTGTACTGCAGTGAAAAATCGTAAAGCGATTTCTCGAATTGCCCCTACTGGCAAAAAACAAGTAACTTCATTTTTCTATTCGCGTGAACAACGCATTGGTGTGAGTGAGTTAGACTACTATAGGAGACCAAGTAGTTAAAGAAAGATAAAGTGGAGGGGACAGATGCTCCCAGCCGATACCATAAAAGAGCTTCTTCGACAAAACCGGCATTTTGCTACAATTATTTATGCGTGCATGTATATACATATACATAAGTGCGCATCTATGTATGGCTTGACTTTTTTTTGCATCGAAAAGGCAACTAACTGAAAAGAATTAACGGTTAAAAACTTGGATTTCTTGAATTAAAGAGTGCGGAAAGGACAAGAGCGGAAGAGCAGAAAATGAGTCAAGTTCAAATGTAGGCAGCGTTGTCCACTCTATACATATTTATGCATATAAGTATGTACATATGTATATTGAAAATATATATCTATAGATACCCAATATTGCATATGGTTATGTATATACATATTTGTATGTAGTATGACTATCATTTAGGGTGCGGCAAATATATCCATGTTTAGAAAATAAGCCAGTTCCCCACCTACACAGCCAATAGTTTTAATATTTTGCCATTGAGTTGTTCACTTTAAATTCTCATAGTTTATGAGAATCTAAGTATCTAGTTATTTGGTCTTTTTGTATGTTCGAAAATCCAAGTGCTTAGTGTAATATTTTTTTTTTTTCATTTGCGTATTTGCACTCATATGGCTGTGTGTTTGTGTATTTCTGCATGTGCAAAATACTAATGTTGAAGCCGGCTCACACCATTACGTGTTTTCCTCGTTCACACAGCGACAGCTGTGTAATAGAAAAAACTACAAAAACTGTAAATTGTGATGGCCGCCGACAGTCAACTTTCTTTTCTAATTGAATCTGCAAAAAGTGTGTGATTTTGCTTTGTTATAAATAACTTTCAGTGAACATTTTTATTAAAATGAAAGTGAAATCGTTTTTAATTCAAAAACTACACTGCATACAAAGGAGTTTTGGTGCTTATGGCACAACTCTTCGAGTGAAACATGTTCAGGCGTGCTAACAATGAACAGTTAACGTGGGAGTTACTGGTAATGTAAAGACGACAAGGGCGTTGGCGAGGTCATTGTCTACTACCTCCACGGTGTCTCCAGCCTGACTCATGCTACTACATACAAAGTGTATCTATTTATGTATATGCATGTATACACATTCATACCAATGTATGTATGTATGTATGTAATAAATCGGAAGTGGCGCACAATTGGATACTTAAATATATTCCGTTTCCGAACATGCAGGTAAGGTGCCACACCCGTTGAATATAATTTTTGCCATGTGATCCAAACTGATAGTAGATGTTGGTTTTTAAGTACCAATAAACATTCTAACATAATCAAATGTGATCACACAGGTGTGTAAACTGCAAATGTGATAAGGTGAAGCACTATCTTATCAAGTTCTCACTTAATACGCTCAAGGTCCATAATTTAATTACATAACTTAAATTTATGATTTCTGCACATGACATTTTGCAAGTTTTAATCAACTCAGTTCTTTGATAATATCACTTTATATAATAATTGTTTTTAGTTTCATTGCATTCACTTTTTTAAATTTCATAATTTTTAATTTCTTTTAATCCAAACGTTTTCGTAAGCCCCAGTTGTTAAAATTGTTAAGGAATTTCACCGGTTATTTCAGATATACTTTTTTTTGTATATTTTAAATCATTCCCACTGTTTCGATTGGCACTTTTAGTTAGCCTTAGAATTTTTCACAAATTTATATTTCGTTTCGATTTTTTAATATACTTACTTTTTTAAGTTTTAAGTTTACTAAAATTAATTAATATTATTTGAAGTCTTTTGGACTTTGTGTTGAGTTGCTGCTGTGCCTTTCTGTATCGCACACACTACAAGAACGCAAAATGTAATGATAGCAAAACACGTTAACACGCTCTTATAAAGGCTCCAACTACGCCAGTGGCTCCTTATCAGTAGAGACTTTAACTTTTACCATATATGGATGTGGAATCGCCGGTCGTAGATACTAGAGAATTTCTCGCTTACCGTTTTACCCGGCTTAAAAGCGTGTAAGTGTGAACAGTATGGCGATAGAGTATAGAAAGAGATGAACTGCACGGTTTGTCGAATGGTTACTCGCACTCAAACTCTCTCTTTGCTCGAAAAATACGAATAATCAGTGTTGTTTCTGTAAGCCATGCACTCTCAATAATCAAATTCTATACGACTATCAACGCCTATGGGCAAATTGTAGGTAGTTTTTTATTCATATCTTAAATATTTTCTGTTTTCTTATTTATTGCTTTTTATCACATTTTCGTATTATCAATACAAATGTGATTTCTTCCTGAAGTATTAGGGAATGGCTTTTCATAACAACAGAATGATCGACATTATTCTGTTATAGCCATTGTGGAGATGTATATATGTAAGTATGTACATATACTTATGTATTCTCTGATACTAATGTACATATATAAAATAGTATGTTGAAAATTTACAATATCTCATTTGAATTATGTTGCAAAATAATAACTTCTGATTATGTACTTTTAGCAATAATTATATACATTTTCTTAAAAAACAAAAAAAAAAAACCAAAATCGTATTTCATAATTTATCCCTTTGCACTTCAGTATTGAAATATGCAACATTGAAATATATTTTGCAAGCTCTACTTTGCTCTCAACTTTTTCCCGTACAGACAAAAAAGGAGGCAATAAAGTAACGTTAAACGCGAGAGAGAGTTTACAATTTTTTCTTGCCACAGAGCGTTTTGAGAGGGGAAAGCCGGAAAGTGAATAAGAAATGTCAGCTTAAATTTTCGTTTATTTTGTTTGGGATTTAAAGTTGATTTTCGGTTACAAAATTAACGTTTCATATGTAGTTTTGACTAGAAGACATTAGTTTTGCAATATACCGTATAAACGCACTCTTAGTTTTAATTTTGCTAACTTCTCTCTTTCTTTGCATTGCACTAATTACAACCCCCACTTTTGTTGTTGTTGTTATATTTAAATCGTTGCATTTTAAATCAAATAGCAAAAACAGGCACATATTCGTTTAAACGCATCTAATTAGATATGCCGACAACGTGTTTGTGATTAAAAATAAAAAAAAAAAATTAAATTGAAGATTAGTAAGTTTTCGTTTATTAAAGTGCAAAAAAGTTGTTATAATATTTTTTTTAAGATTTTATTAAAATGCCAAAATGCAGTTACTTAAACGACAGTGAAAAGGTCCAAATCAACCTGTACCACAAAGAAGGTTACTCAAATCGAGAGATTGGGCGAAGAATCGGAAGATCAGAGGCAGTTGTGCGCTCCTTTTTAAAAAAAGGTGAGAATTATGCCGTAAAAAAGCCCACGAAAGGTAATAAAAAACTAAATTCACGCCAAATAAACCAAATTAAAACGGAAGCCACAAAACATTTTTTGAACTCCACTCAAATAAAGGAGAAGTTGGATTTACCGGTGACAACAAGGCACAATGCACACATTTTACGCATGTCACCTAACGTAAAATGGAAAAAACCGGTGTGCAAGCCTGTATTGAAGTCGCACCACAAACAAGCTCGGTTAGACTTTGCCAAAGAGCACGTGCAGTGGTCAATAGAGTGGGACATTGTTGTGTTTTCCGATGAAAAAAAGTTCAACCTGGATGGTCTAGACTCGTACAGTTGTTACTGGCATGACTTGCGTAAAAATGACGTCCGTATGTCAAAGAGAAACTTTGGTGGTGGCAGCCTTATGGTGTGGGCTGCTTTCTCATCGAGAGGAAAAGCAAAAATTTGCTTTGTGCCGCCCAAAGTGAACTCAAAAATATACACAGAATTGTTGGATGACGCTCTAATTTCATTTTTGGAAGATAAAATGGATGAAGATAGCATTTTTCAACAAGATAACACTGCCATCCACGTCTCTAAAGAGTCTCTGAAATGGTTTGAAGAGCACAACATCTCTCTTATGAAATGGCCTGCATGCAGTCCCGATTTGAATCCAGTGGAGAACCTTTGGGGGCACATGTCGCGAAAAATCTACGCGCAAAAAGCTCAAGGACACCTCTTTAAAACAACACTTGAGCTCAAATTGGCTATTAAGGAGGCTTGGGAAGATTTGGACCGGACGCTGCTGCAAAATTTAGTGAACTCGATGCCAAACCGTATTTTTGAAGTTATAAATAAAAATGGAGGACCAATAAATTATTAAAAATTAAATAAATGTAGCCTTATTAAAAATTAAGTTGATGCGTTTCAACGAATATGTGCCTGTTTTAGCTATTTGATTTAAAATGCAACGATTTAAATATAACAACAACAACAAAAGTGGGGGTTTGCACTCAATACGAATTTCCGTTAGTTTAACAAACAATATGAGAGAGAATTTGTTGTAATTAGTGCAATGCAAAGAAAGAGAGAAGTTAGCAAAATTAAAACTAAGAGTGCGTTTATACATATATGTGGCACTGTATGTTAGTTAAGAACAAAAATAATTGAAATTATGTTATTTTTAGTTAAAAATACTATAATGCGGTATTTAACATTATTTTATTGAAAGGCTTGCAATAAGTATGTTTCTTTGCTTGCTCACACACTTTTGCCTAAACATATGTATGTATGTAGATTTATGTATGTATCTACATATACATGAGCACGAGGGGCAATGCATACAAGTTTGGCTTGAATTTCATTGTGACTCACAACTAGATATGGAAGTAAATATTTTTGTTTAACGTCAATACATATACTTACATATGAATGTATATTTATACTTACATATGTATGTATGTATGTATCTGCAAAACATATCATATGTATAGCATAAATATGTATGTACATACACACATATGCAGATATATAAGAATTCTTTATATTTATGGCTTTTATACTCTACAACGTACATACATATATACAACACAATTTGTACACGTACATATGTATGTATGTACATACGTAAATATCGCTTCTTGCTAGAAGCATAGTGTTATTTTTGAGCACCTTTGCACATTTGGTTTTAAAGATAAAGACCGTCTGGATACTTTTGTATTTACTTTCCATACACATGAATTTGCTATTTAGTTGTGTGTATCTTCGTATATTTGAATATATGTATGCACACAAATACTATACATATGCGTGCACGCGGAATTGCATATGGTTTTAAACGCCGAGTCGGTATCAAGGCGTTGCCGGTAACAAATGTGTGCAATGGTCGCAGTTTTACCAGCTGACTAATTTACTTTTCTGTTTTCCGAGAACATTTGTATAATTTTCTGTGCTACTGCCCGTGGTTATAGTCTTTTTAAAGTCGACTCAAAACACTTACATATGTACATAAGTACATACTATGTATGTATTCATTTATCGACATTATTATGGATATTGAAAATAAATTTCGAAAGGTTAGCTTTGTTTAGCGAATTTTGATAAAAATGTAAAGAAAGTAAAGCAAACAGCTTTGGCTTTTGTTACAAATAAGTAGCTGCGAACATGTATTATTATTATGGATGTTAAGTGCCAAATATTAGATGAGATCGATCAGATCTAAGCTGTGTTATTAATTTTCTTCTTCTTGGTTAAAAAATAATATTTTGGACAACGCGACATATTTTTTGGTTTAAAAAATTCTATATTTGCAAATTAGTTAGAAAATTTATTGGTAGCTTGATTTGGAAAGAATGTTTATTGTAAATTGCATGGCTAAAAGTTGAAAATTTAAACTCCAAAATAGTAATTAAAGATTGAAAATTTTATTTGTAGAAAATTTTCAGGCTGAAACATTTAGACAGCGCCTTAAAAGGCATTGTCAAGGTCATTGAATTTCAAGGTAGGAGTCTCTTTAATACAATCTAACGTACATATGCACATAAATATATGTACATACTTTTTTATACATACAAAAATATGTTAACAATTTTCAATTTTCAACAAATTAATCAAGTTTCTTTCGTCTTCATTATTATTTTTATTGTGGCAACAATACATGCGCTTACTTGATAGTTATGTAGGTAGTTTGTGTGAAAATGGCCTGAAAGATGCGCTCGAAAGTAAATGTGGTTTTAGAGGCAAATATATCAGCAGCAAGTTGGATGATGTTCATGAAAAAATTTCTCTGGCATTCATACAAATATCTATGTATGTATGTATGTATGTACATATACATCCATATAATATTGTGCATATGCATGTACATATATGTATATGTCCGTACACTTAAATGAACATATGTTCAACCAAGTTAATCACATTTCTGGTCGATTTCGAATATTTACTTTCAATAACTTCAATGATGTTTTTTTACTTATATTGTACATAGTATATCAGCTTAAAACCGGCTTTTAAACATGCTTCTTTTTTTAGTTTAATTATTAATTAAGTTATCGCACTTTATTCTTTAAATTGTATGGTCATGGAAATGGTCTAATTTTCCCATTCTGCATGAAAAACCTTAATGAAAAAACCCTTTTTCAAGATCTCTCGAACTTTAACTGAACTTCCTTCATCATCCTGATAATTTTGATATATTTATGTACGTAAAAAATCCTAGATCTATCTTAATTTGGCTCAAGTGCTACAAATAACCGTAACTTGTACAAATCTATTCTCTGATGCTTGATATGTTGCGAGAGTAGTTATAAATATTTTAAAAATTAAGAAGAAAAAATATTCCAATGTGTATATTAGACGCGCATCACCTTGGAAGAAGAAGTTACTCGCGAAAACATGCATCCATGATAACAAGAGTCAATCATGAAAAGTTAGGCAATATAAACAGTGTCTACAAAAGCAGCCTCTTGTATGTAACCTCAACAAAGCGTGATGAATGCGCGAGGAGTAATACTCATGCATAGTACTTAGAAATTCGCGAAATGAGACATTTCAAATTGAAATCTCTTTGTCTTTATGTATGTATTGTACATAGTTACATACATACATAAGTATTTGAATATGAACCTTGTGTATATTATGTACTGTAAGTAGTTTTATTATAGCCATCTACTTATAGTGTTCAATTGAAGTTTTCTGGCTGAGTGTTTAAAGACTTTTGATGATGTATGTACATACAAGCGTACTACTCGCAAATACAATATTTCGGAATACTCATTGAAAATATGACTAATTATTGCTGATAAGCAGTATTGCGAATGTTTATAGTTAAAAGATTTTAGTTTTAAAATTACATTTTCAGTTTTTTATTCCAACATTGGGACTCGAAATTATACTTTTAAGTTTTAATTCCAATTTTGAGATTAAAAATTAATTTTCAAATTTTTTTCGAAGATGTTAAAAATAAAAATTACAATTTCTAATTCAGATTTTGGGATTAAAAATTAATACCTACATTTACAAGATTAATTAATAAAAACATTGTCAATCAATTTTTAAACCCAAACAACTTGGATTACAAATTGAGAATACCTTTTTTATTTAAAAATTGTAGTAAATTAAAAGCTGGATTGAAAAGTATAGAAAGAGAAAATTGTTACATATTTCTTACTTAAACACTAAACTAGTAATTAAAAGAAACAACAAGAGCTATATGAATATTTTATTAAAAATAAGCTTACATTTTAGAAATTTAGGCAAAATTTTTTAAAATATAACCGAATGTCATATTTTTCTTATTTTCCAAATCCGATATTTGGAATTAAAAATTAATAATGAAAGTTTAGTCCAATTTTTGGTATTACAATTTTTTTCATACCGGTATTTGGGATGAACTTTTTTTCTCAAACTATATCAATCAAAAACTGAGAGATCAGTGAGGATAGACATGTTTAAATCGCCTTAGCTCTTCACGCTGATGATTTACGTACATAAGTATGTACATATGTAAGTATGTATGTATATATATTCTTTATCGGGAGTCCGAAGCTTCCTCGTATAATATAGTTAGAGGAAACTCAACGGAAAAGGAAGAGAATATAACAAAAATAGAAAGAAAAGCAAGAGAACACGGCTGCACCGAAGCTTTATACCTGTCCAGGTTAAGTGTAATTTCTTATAGGGTATTAAAGGATATAAAAAAGAGATGTATCATAATTTTGACTGATCAGTTCATATGGCTGCTACATTTGAATGTGTTAACACCCGATCTGAACAATTTATTCAAAAATTATATCACTGCTTTGGATAATAATACTATTGATGAAGCTAGTTACTAACTATGTACATACATATGTATGTGCATATGTATGTATGTAAAAACAATTAAAATCTAATCTTAAATTTGTTTTGAAGTCTCCTAAACGAAACCAATGAATACATTTTAGTTTGACGTGCCAATCTGAGTTGTGTGAATTTACCTCTACAAAAACATATGCACTTGTATTGCAAACGACTAGACGTGAAAATGGTGGCTTAAGTGGCATTCAATATTTGGCAGGCTGTCACTTAACGGTAAAACAAACAATTCAAGACACAATAGAAGCTCCAATCGACCCAGACATTGAGCGTCGCGTCGCGTCGATGATCAAATTTGTTTATTTGTTCATTAAGAGTTGCTGAACGAAGTTCAGTATTTGTTTTTTTCGCATACAGGTAAAAAATAAAACAAGTTGTAAAAGTTTTCGAATATTTCAATAAATTTGTATTGCTGAAATTTTTTATATTGAGAGTTTTTTCTTAACAATATTTGTATTTTTTCTAATTTTTTAAATACGCTCTGAAAATCTTTAATTTTAAAAAATCTAACCATTTTAAACATACTTGTACATTTGTATGCCTATAAACTAAAAGTATGAGTATATGAATAGGGCAACAACAAAAGTTGATTACTTGGTGCTCATTAAGTGCTAGTTTCATGGAAAATTAATTAAAATTAAGCATCGATCCTTTTTATAGTAAAACATCTCGTCAAATTTGTGCATGCGAAAGTCATTTATATACAGCAAGTTAAATCATTTATGTATATATAAATATGCACATATTTATATGCATGAAAATGTGTCTGACAGTAAGTCATTTGAAAAATCAAAATATAATAAAATCCAGTTACACCAGTTTTGTGTTGGTGGCAGCCAATGAACATGAATGGGTCGTTGAACAGCGTTTTACACTTGTAGAGTCGTATTAATACATTTAAGTACATACATATGTATATATGTTTGTATATATCCAAATAAAGATACAGATAGCGCATGCGATAGTAGTAAAAGCTATTGCTTTTGAAACAAAATAAGTAAAAATTGAATTAAGCAAAACACACTTAAATACGTTAGACAGTCAGCAAAAAGTTAAAACAACAAAAACTAACACTTGTTGCACACGTTTGTTGATAAGCATCGTATGGCCAAGTTCAAATGATTTCAACTACAATGAGTATTGCTGACAACTCTGGCGCTTGGATAATTAACGTAAATGACATTTATTTTGCATATGTAACGTTATTTTCAAATTAAAATTACTCAGTACTAAATTACTCTGTGTTTGTTGCGTGTAAAAGGGCTATTTAATTTGTGTAAACATCTGTTTAATGCTCATGTACCTATTTGCGTACATACATATATACATATGTATTTGTACACATTTGCATATGTGTGTTACGTCATCAAATAAAGTTTTTAACGGTTGGATAGCTTAACAGCTTCAACTTTATCGGAAACACAATTACTTCTCCATTTCTTGGCGTAGCGTATTCAACATTATTCACTCTTTTCAAGTGATTCAAATGTTGATTATTGATTCATACACTTGAGTAGTCGATGAATCACCTTGTTGTATACGTGTGTGTGCGTTTTAATTTTTTAATGCCTCGGATTTTCTATTTATTTGTATTCCCCCCTTTGATGAGTCAACGCTCTTTGCAACTACTTTTCAAATTTTTGCGCCATAAATACTTAAACTTAACTATGAATTTGAAAGCATTTATTTGTCAACTATTATCATTTATTATTTTCGTATATGTTACGTTTATTTCTAGAGCTTGGAACTTATGTGGGTTCTTTTTAAATTGAAATTACACCAATTTTATCTGCTAAAATTTTGGTTGGCATTGTAGTCAACTAAAATGTTTTGGCCGCATCCACAATACCCCATCAACTGTTTCCTTTAGTCCTAAGCTGTCATCAAAATATATAAAATTAAGTTTTCATTCCACTTTAGACATTCGAAAGAAGTTTCATAGTCACCAGAATGTTACATCTGGTGACATTACATTTTATTGTGCGATGGTGATGCAATTATTGTCCAGTATTTTTACTGCCAACTGACCAAAATAAGTTAAGCTTTGGAAACTAATGAAATTTGTGGTCTAGCTGAAGGCCTTTTGAAGTGTAATATCTATGTAGGTTTTAAAATGGACTGACAAAGAAAATAACGTACATACATATCGTCACCTGAAATGCAAAATAACGTATCATAAAAAAATTCGAAATTGAGTATCTTATTGATTACGCTTCACTACTTCAAATTACATACATAATATTACATATGTATGTTCAACATTTTCAGGTTCTGCTTTCAGATATAAACCAGTTTTAACCAATATTAAAATTTTGTTTCACTCATGTTCCATTTTATTTCGTGTTTCATTCAGGCCACCGTAAATTTCCGAAAATGTTGTTACGTTATTTTGCATTGCAGGTGACGATATATACATATAGTATTTCAATAAAAATCTTTATTTCCTCTTTAGGGTTACAATTTATGTGATAGTCTAGAAAACGTCGTTTTTGGGATTTAAAAAAAATATTATATCTATTTTTTTGAAAATTTGAGAGTATATTTATGATGGTTTTAAGAATACACAGTTAAAAAATTAAAAATTTTTTCAATTGAACGAGATATCCGATGGCGTAAGGTCCTACACTGCTGCAGTGATTCCGGGCTTCTCCGTGAAACTTAAAACGAAATTCTGGTTAAACTAGAAGATATGCTTTGTACAAATCAAACCTGATCAAATAAAAATCAAGAATTGAAAAAAGTTGAATTTTGTTCCAAATTTTGGTCCTTTTTGGTATGCCAGCATTCGATATATTTTGACCAGATCGGAAAACTGATAACTCATTTACATATTTACAGAACATTTGTCTTCGAGTTATAACTACAACAATTTCGAAAAATGCTGTTTTGAATAAAAAAACGCGTTTAAAGACTAACTGCGGCTACTCTTTAAACATTCAGCTGTATTGTCAAGCATACATATCTTTTGCGACGTCTAGTCGACATGGATTTTGTAAAAGACTCAGGTCTTTTGATACGATTCTGACATTAACACCGTACATATCCAAAAGATTAATTAAAATGATCCATAGGACATGTTGAGCTGCTATCGCATTGACGCTAAACGACGAAGATCAAGCATCATTTCTTTAACTTTTTCGATATTTTCTTTATAGTTAGTCCGTTAATGATGACTTTACAACCTTAACTGAATGCTTTGTTCAAATACTCATGATAAAGTAACTTCCCCAAAAACCAAAAAAACGTCTACAATATTTTCAATTCTAAAGCCTTGATTCAGTTGCAAACATAAAATTTCAAGCAATTTCATTGTTCATTTTCTTGATGGTAAAAATCGTCAAAATGGACCAGCGCGGACACATTCGATGAGATTTTATATTTAAACAGCTGATTGATAAATATATTATCAGTCTTGGATAAAGGTTATTTCTTATCTAATTGTAGGTTAGGAATTATTTTACAATCAAATATTATAGAAGAATTTTTATTTTAATTTTTACTACTTGACTTCAAAATAAAAATACTTACCTGTACTTATGCCGCTGCACACTGACTGTACTAATTACGTTGAGATATTTTTTTTGAAATTCTGATAACTTTTAATTTTGCATAAACAGTCAGTTATAGATAATGGCTTGAAGTAGCTGAGAATCCCATTATCAATGGGAAAATACTAGACAACTTTCAACAAAAAAAAAAAAAAATCGTAAAGTTTGGTTGCACCGAAGCTATAATAAGCTTCAGAAATAAAAAAGTTTCAAATTTTGATCGTTCAGTTTTTATGACATGACAGTTTTTTCTATACAAATTGTATATACTATAGTTCTATAGTGTACGGATATCGGCAGTTTCCACAAAGTACTAAATTTCACATCGATATCTCAAAAACTGAGGGACTATTTCGCGTATCAATCATTTTGGTTCATTACTCTGAGTCTTCTGATATTTCCTTCTGAGTGTTACATACTTCATGGTAAAGTTAATATAGAATAATAGGGTATAAAACCATTTTAACTTGTAACACTTTGTTCCTTTCACGAGCAAATGAAAAATCGTCATCGAAATAAACCCTAATTAGTTTTTATTTAAACGTTAAAATTGATTCTATAATATTATATAACACTAACATATGTCATATGTAAATGTAGGCTGTATTATGTGTTTACAATTTTTGTTTACCTTTAGTCATCTAGTTTTTTCACTGTAATTTTCAGCATAACACCGTATTTGTCGTGCGTATGCGTGCCTACAAATTAGAAAATTTCCCATTTAGATAAGCATGTAAGTATGTAATTGTATGTTTATACATCTAATGCATAATCGTTATAATATGTGCATTAAATCCCGCACCTAAAAATTTGATAAATAACACATACCGACCAGTTGCATATATCCATACACACTCTTTTGAACGAAAGTGTTGCCATTTAAGGGCAAAAATCGTTAAATTAATTGGCAAACTGACTGACAAACATGTCACAAACATTTTTGTTTTTAAACACATACTATGGCATAGATACATATATTTTAATACACATACATACATACAAATGAGATCGCCGATCAAAGTTGATGAAATAAACAACCAATTTAATACATCTTTGTACATAGTGTATACAAAAATACGTTTAAGCCGGTTGGTGATCACTTCAAATGGGGAAATCTGTAGCGCGTTGCTGGCTTAATTTGGGCGAAAACTCAATGCCGATCGATTGCTAAATGTATAGTAACGGCAGCTATAGCAATGACAACTACAAATTGGCGCACAAAACAACAATGATTTTTACCGTAAAAGTGCAGAAAACATACGAGTATATAAAGCCTTATTTATGTGCGCAGTAATCCATACACAAATAACCAATGGACAGTAACGAACTTTGAAAGCCAGAAACTCCAAACATGTACACATAAATTGCATAGAAAACGCTTTAAATCTTTGAAGTCATATTTTGGTAGTGGATATATTGACAAGTACAGATACAGAAGTAAACTTACATACATATGTATCAGTGTATGTATTATATAAATATGCCTATCCATTTCAAATCAGATTATATACAAATATGTTCTTACATATATTTCTAACTACGTATATACATATACCCATACATATACTCATATGATGTATGTATGCTTTATATTGTTGTGACGCTTTGTTTAAGCTTTTTGTGTAAGAAAAAACTAAAAAAATTAAACAAAACATATTTCGTTTTAAATTAGGTAACGTCTTTTTTGCCAATACGTGCTTACTAAGCATTAAATAAAAATACATATGTACATCAAGATAGACATATGTAAATACATATATATTGTATATACTGCGATACTTGAAAGCATACATAATAATAAGCGCTGACGTGGGTGCTTGATAATTGTTATCTTCAGCAACAAAAAGAAAAGAAAAACAAAAACGGCAACTTGTTGACTTTATATTTTTTATTAGCATTCCGCAAAATTTATATACACATATATTTGTGTGTATTCTTGTTGTATGTGTCGTTTGTTTTTGATGGAACTCTTCGATGATGGAATTTCGTTTGTAAATTACTATGACTTCATCATCGAAAACTGTGAAACGAGAATGAGAGCGAAATTGCTTATTTAACACCCATATTTATGAATACAGCTCCATACTTACATATTTTATAAGATTCATATGTATGTCATACTTGTATGTTTGTTAGTTAATATCGGTTTAAATAATTTTTTTAAGTTCTTTCTTTTTCCATACGTATATTATTTTTGGAGCTGTGTTCACTGTTCGTTAAATTAATAGGATCGAATTGTTCTTTTTTGTAGATTTATGTTCCGTTAATATGTAGTTACGTTCATTGATCCCTGGAAAACGTTATTTTCATAGTTTTAAATTATTAAATTATCTGTTGTGATTAAAATGTCATGACTCTATATTTAAAATTGGTAAAACAATGTGCTTTACGTGAGAATCTGAAGATTGTTTTATAGAAGTTTTAATGGGGATTGAATCCCCTATATACTTATAAGTAGGTTAGTAGTTTATACTTTATTCCTCTTGGCTGAGATAAATTTTAATGTCTCAGATAATTAATCAAGGCAGCGGACGGCTACTTTTAAATTTAATACCGCGTTAAATCATAATCCAGCACATTATTTGGTTTCTCGCAACAATTTAGGAAGATACCTATTTCAACAGCCTAAAAAAGGTGATTTTTGCGATTTGAAAAAAATCTACTTTTCAATTGTATTAAAATTTTATTTTTACATATTTTAAGAATATATAATTCCAGCCTCTATTTAAGAAAAAATCGTGCAAACAATGCTTAACATTCAAATAATATTCCTTGTTGACAGTTTGGCAGGTCTTTAGGAATTTGGAGTGCACCACACTTCGATAATCGAAGAAAACTGATAACATATCCTTGTTTTTTCACTTGCTTTGACATCGGCTCATCCTTGTCATGATATTCGGCAGATTGATCGTCTGTCCGGTTGCTAAGCATAGATCTAAGACTCATCGCCTGTAATAATACGTATCATGGCGCGTTTTCCAAAAAATTTAATGATTTTGGAACCAATCGTGCTTTCACTTTTTTTAGGTTTTATGGTTCACCTGATCCTTCCGATATTCTAACGAGCCAGTAACCTTTTACTGTTAATCGTCGATTCTCAAGCACCAATTCCGTTATTTTGTTGATGCCTGCGTCACCAGTTGAAGTTGATGGCCGTCCTGTATGTGGTAGCCTCTTTGAATAACTTGTAACAATGTAAAACACTGACAGTCATACCAATATTGAAAAAAAAAAAAAAACGATTCGACGAATGGGTTTTCGTGCGATAGTTAAATTTAAAAGTCTTACTACAGTAGCGTATGGTAAAATTCTAAAATACGAGAAAATATTGTCCATAATTTTGGACAAAAAAAATGGAATTTTTTCAAAGTATTTGTTAGTTTTTGGCCCAACAAAACGCGTCTCAAGATAAACTGAACAAACACGTTAAACAGATGTATTTAAAATATTTAGAATTTTACCATGTTCTTTTCAAAAGAATGAAATATTGGAATATGAAAAAAAATTTTAAAATCGTAAAATTTTAGCGGTTGAATTTTATTTAACACTGCATCGTGTGAACTTTGGAGATACTTGTGAAAAATATTATTTACATATCTTGACCGGCTAATTTGCATAGACCAATTATCCGCGGAAATTTTATCGGGGCTGCTTCATAACGCTTGCGACAAAGACACAAAGCGCTATGTTGACACCAACGAACATCAATTTTGATAAAAAATACCTTGCTGATTACCTAATAGTAGGAATAGATGAAAAAAAAAAAAAAATTGTTTAAACAGTAAGAGCTTTCAATTTTATATTATTGCAGCTAATATTTGTGTCGATTTAGAACCTGAAATTATTGATACATAAATTGTTGGTGAGATCATAAGTAGTAATTTAAAGTACTTATCTAGTTTTCTCTCTTCCTCCTTGCTTTTACTAAAAATTTCTGTAAGTTCGCAATAATTATAAAATTTTTTTATATGACACACTTTTAAAATTTTGACATCAATTCGATGATTGGATGCGATCACTCTTCAGTCTACATACGAATTATATATGTACATACATATGTATGTATGTATGTATGAACATTTGCCAAAGAAAAAGTATCACATGTCTACGAAATTGCATAATTGCTTTTGGAATATTTTCCTATAGTAGGACAAGCGATCAGATAATTTAAAAACAAACTCTCGTTAAGCAAACATTGTGGTAATTGTTAGACAGCTATGTATATCTATGAAGTGAGTCTGTCATTCCCGCCCTAATTAACATGTATGCAAGTTTTTCTCTATACGTTTGTATGTAGGTGTACCTTCTATACATGCATAGGTTGGTTCACACATACGCTACGTAGTACCTAACTGATCTTGCCTAGTGATACCATAGTTTCACAGCGCTCACTCCATTATTCACTCACGTGCCAATTTTATAAAAATTCATTCACAAAAATATGTAGACCTCATAACAGTGGTAGTCTCATTAATGTGTTTAATACACGCCAATGGTTATTATGTACTTAAGACAAACGGGTCGGAGCGACTGGAAAACTGGTGTAACAGTTAAAAATATTTCAGGCTAGTGTTGCCATGGTTGAATACCGCTTTCATTTAAAATATTAATTAGCTCATGAAATGCTTTTGTAGATCAGAACATTAAAAAAGTAGTATAATATTTGGAAAATGTTAAGTTAGGTCGAAAATTGCATAAAATTGTAGATGTTTGAGCTAATACATTGAATTTTAAAAAATTATCAAATCAAATTCAAAGAATTTGCTTCGGGACCGCGCTATGAGTTCTGGTTGTACTGATCTAGGACAAAATCCTGTCCGAGTCCAATTTAATTTTGAGTATATCCAAGGATTAATTTTACCTACATACCATAACATAGTACATATATATATTAAACAATGAGTCAATTACTATTTTTTAGAATTCAGTTAAGATGGCAACAATTTTTGTTTGTAAATGTGTGAATAGCGAGAAAACAAGTTTTTTTCCATAATGACACAATTTTGTTCTTAACTTTGGATACATTAGTTAAAAATAACAATAGAATGACGTGTATAGGGCGATACGTAGTAGATTATCTCATAATGTGTATTAAACCAAAAAAATTATAAAAACGAATAAATAATATTATATATACAGTATATGAAAAAAATAAAGATCATTTAACAAATAACGATGAAATACAGGTATCTTAATGATACTTGGTATGCGGGCTCTTTAGTACAAAAACAATTACGAGTTCGTAAATGGGCGTATTCCGACCACTGCCACGCCCACAAAACGGCATTAACCGAGAACTTATAAAGTGTCACAACTAAGCACTAAAATAAGACATAAAACTAGTTTGCGTATCGCAATAGCAAGAAGCGTGAGCAAAAAAATACGAAAAAGTAGGAGTTGCACCGCCCACTAATTAGTTTAATGTAAATACCTCCTAAACCACTAAAACTGCTACAACCAAAGTTGCCTTGGTCAAATATTATAAGAACCCTTACCTACAGTGTGAAAATTGATGAAAATCGGAATATTTAGTAATATGCCAGAGACATTGAATTGTACACCCCAGCTGATATGAGAGGTACAAAAATCAGGAAGCAATTGATATAACGGGACACAACTTTGCACTAATAATTCCTTTAAAGTATGACCAAAATTTGTCCAAATCCGCCCAAAACTATTCAATCCCCTACATAGGTACGAGATATGTGCATCCCAGTACGTATAATTGACCTTTTACTAAAAATATTGGTCAATACTAAGATATACAAGTTGTATAACTAAAATTCATAGAGTATCCTTTCCTGTTAATAGTATGTCTATATGTCAAAAATGGGTTGAATCGAATTAATACTTCCCTTAGATCTCATACATCTAATAGAAAGATTTTCAAACGTCTGGGAGACTTTATACCGCATATATCGGCCAACATGTGAGTTTTCTTTTTGTGCCTATGGTAAAATATTATAGATGAATTTGGTGAAAATATAACTAACATAAGGATTTTTGAACATCTGCCTGACTTTACTCCATATGATTGGTGATGAAACCTTTGGAGCATTTTTTTTAGTCTGTGGTATATTAATTGTACCTCCAATATATGTAAGTAAAGAAAATATAAAATTTGATTGTATTTTATTCAAAATTTCATGTATAATATATATAATAATTCTTTTGCAACATTTTTTAATACAAAGTTTTTTCAGCACCTGAGGAAAATTGCCGGTCTTTGATCTTACTCCAAGAGTATAAAATGTTCGGTTATAGCCGAACTTAGCCCTTCCTTACTTTTTTATTTAAAAGGTATTTTTTAGTAGCTTTAAGCAGAGTGAACTGTAATATTTTAAGCGGGCTCAGTTGAGATAATTGTTAAAGTAGTTTAAAAAATATTTATATAGATATACAGATTATTAGTGAGGTATTGCACCGAGACATAGGGTCCATTGTTCCCTCTCCTATATCACATATATTCAACAAGTTCCAGCAGCCTGAATAGTTTCAGGTATTTGCTGGGCGCTACTAAGGTGGCGTGATCTCTGTCAATGCATATGGACCCAAGGCCTTAAGCTTTCTTCTTTAAATTGCTGTACAATCCAGAATTAGGTGTGCTGGTGTTTCCTGTTCCAGGTCGCAGAGCCGGCAGTTAGCGCAGAAGACTATGCCCATGTTGGACAAGTGCTTTCTGAGCTTGCAGTGCCCTGTGTAGTTAATTAGTTCTTTGAACCTGGAGAGATTCTGCCCCCTTAGTAGCAGCTTGGCAATGGCGCATACCTGCTGTCTACTGCCAGTCCTCTCTTCTGTGCGGAGCAGCTTCTTAAGAGTGTGGGATCCTACCGCGATGCATGGTTCTGGTCCCATCATCTTGGAAGCTGCCGCAAAGCGGGCTAGTTCGTCGGCCCTCCCGTTTCCTTCTACCCCGGTTGCACAAAGATAGGCGGTTTAGCCTTTCTCGCAATACCTTCCGGTCGTCAGTGTACCACTGGATGGTACTGTCTTCCAGCAGCGTTTCCAGTATGGAATCATTCCACTCTGTCGTGCCTTGTCCTAGAGTTACTGTAATGTTCTTTTTGAAATTTATCCTCTTCGTGGCGCCGTCCCTTGGGAGAAGGGCTAGCGGTGTGCTTTCCGCTAGTGCTTCCATCTGTCGAGAAGACATTAGCTTCTCTCATCCGCAGCCCTCTGCTAACATTAGCAGCATGGTATGTTTTGCTACCTGTTTGATCACCAGATGCAGCGATGTGAGCTCCAGTATGACTTCCAGTGCCACTGTGGGGCATGTGGGCATTCCCCCCCCTGAAGCACAGACACAGGCAAGCCTTTGCAGGTTTGATAGTCTCCGGACCACCGAAGACTGCGCTGCCTTGGCCGCTCAGGTAACCGCTCCATAGGTGACAATAGGCCTTACAATCATGGTATACAGCCATCTAATGATACTTGGCTTGCATCCCCAGGAGCTGCCGGCCAGGCGTCTGCATATCATTATTGCTTTAGTTGCTTTGGACAGCGTTAAGCCCAAATGCCTACTCCAACTTAAGGATGAGTCTAAAGTGAGGCCAAGGAATTTTACCTCCTTCGACCCCTCCACCTCCCGGGTTTCCCAAATTTGTTAGGGATCTCAAACCCGGAAGAGATCTACGCTTAGAAAAAAGGGATCCCCGGTAGTTTTTTGCCGGGTTAATATTTTAGGACTACTTTTTGGGCACTCCCTTTCTAGTCTTTGCGGGGCCAATCTGCCTACCATGTAAAATTTAAATCTACCTCGCGCCATTATGACAATGTCGTCCGCGTACCCTTGACAGCGGATTCCATTGCTGGTGAGCAACTCAAGGAGCTCATATACTATGACAAGACGGATCTTGCTCTCCCCCACTGTTGTTTCCGCTACCCTGGTACGCAGTATGGCTTCTTCTCTATCTGCATACTGGAGCCGTTACGTTCCTTTTCTCAAGTGCCTTGATCATGCTAGTGTGAGACGCATTATCAAAAGCACCTTCAATGTCTAGGAAGGCGCAAATCGCAACCTCGGCGTTATCCAGCGCATCCTGCAATTCAGGTGTGAGTTGGTACAGAGCAGTGTTAGTGAATCTGTCCGCTCTGTACACGTGCTGTCTACCATGTAGGGGTGCGATTTTCAGCGCTTCCGATCTTATGGGGTTATCTATTAATTTCCCCTAAAAAAGGGATTAGCATGAAGGATGTGATACTAACAGGCCGGAATTATTTGGCCAACTTGGGGATGAAGATTACTTTTGCAATTCTCCATGGCTCTGGGATATACGACCTCGCCAGGCTATCTCTCATCAGCCCTAGCAGGTGTGGCAAGAGAACTTCCATACTTTGCTGCTAAAGAGCTGGAAAGATGCTATCCGCTCTCGGTGACTTATAGTTTGAAAAAGAGGCCAGTGCCCACCTGACTGAGTCTGCAATGAACAGATTCTTTGCAGTCAGCCAGTCCAGACGATCCGGCCTGCGTGTGACCGATGCTGGAGTTAGGAACCTGAACCGTCTCCGGAAAGTGCGCTGGTAGGAGTGTCTCTGCTCTCTCCTCCGCTCTAGTAGTATACGTCCCCTCCTGTCTTTTGATTGATAATATCGTGTCCGTCTTGCCTCTCGACAACGCCTTGTGCAGTCGGGCTGCTTCTGGGGTCGAGGAGACGTTGTCACAGAATTTCCTAAAACTATTTGTCTTCGCAAACCTAATCTCCTTGTTATAGATTGTTAGGTGTTCCTTGTATTCCTCCCAGTTGCCCGTGAACTGGGTTTTATTGAACAGCCTGCCCACCCTATGCTTAGTCCGAGATTTTGTTAGACCACGGGGACAGGTTTGTTTCCATTGTGGCCACTTTTAGTGGACAGGCACAATGATAGGCGTCCATTATGGACTGGTTTATGGCACTCAGCCTCTTCTCCAGTCCTGTTGCAGTGGACCTACCATCTGCCTGACCCACTCCGCTCATATGTTTCCCCAGAATCTCATTGAAAATATCCCAGTTCGTATTTCTATGATCCGACATTGAGGGCTCTTTCAACACCCGCCACTCCGATCATGTTATCATTGCTGTCGGGCCCCCTCTCCTGGAAAGTAGGCAGATGCAAGGATAAAGTCCGAACCTTCTCTGTCCTTTTACCTGTACCGCCACCAGATCCTGCGTTAGAAACTCTGAAATAGAGAAAAAGTCTATATCGGTTCTAACGACTACACAGGAACGGGGTTTTCCTTTCCAGATTTCCTTGTTTTTTTTTTCGAATTGAGGCCTCTTACCTCTCCTCTATACACCCATGGTTCCTGGATTAAGAGGATGCCCAGGTTATCCAAGATGAACCTCTTCGCGATAATAGCCGAGGCTGCCGTCGCATGATGCAGGTTCACCTGGGCAACTTCTATACTGGCGCTGGAGTTCACAAAACAGCTTTTGGTCAGAGACGGGTTGCCCTTTCCACTTCCATGGGTGCACCCTTAAACCCCTTTAGTGAATTGGTTAGCCCAAATCCCCGCTCATTATGAAATTGTAGGCGTTTACCCTTTATGTTGAGGTTCTAACCTGCCCAGCTCAACGCTGTCGCTTACCACCTTTTCCGCCGGTCTTAAACCCTTTGTCTTGGTTCTTTACTAGACAAAGCGCGAAGTCGAATGTCTTTTCCGCACTCCGTGGAAAGAATACCGTCATGTTTTGCAATTATGGTATATCTTCTCCTCACTTTACCCCACAGGACCGGACCCTTCCAATCCTCCAGCTTTGGCGTGATCTCCGTTAATCAGGTGGCCGACTTTTCGTCCTGACAATCGACCAAAAGCTTACCGCCCTCAAAATAAATGCCGTTGAAAGAGTCGGTGTATCCTTCTCCTATGATGCTTCTTAAGGCCTCCGAGTATTTGCGAAATACAGTTCTCGCCGGCGGCGGATTTGGGTTGGAGTGTCTTCCACTTACCTCCTGTGGTTTGTCTTCTCTAATCCTCTTCGAGCTTGGTGGCTCTTGGGGAGTTATCTGACCGCTTTTCCTATCCTCGGACCGACTGGGTGCATCTTGAGATGCTGGCCTTTCGCTGCTCCGTCCCTCCGACAAGGCTGCGTTGGCTCGGCGACGCCTCCAATTGCTGCGTCTAGTAGCAGACGTTAACACCTGCGCGTCGTGCATTGTTGGGAGAAGGGTTGCTACCCCTGCTCCTACTCAGAGACCGCTTCTCTGCTGCCTTTGGTGTCATGCCGTCCTGCAAGTATCTCAAGCACCACTTGAGAGTAGCACCACTCATGCCCGCTCTACATGGGTCGTCACGACCTCCTGGGCGTTCTGCTTCTGGGGTGCGTGGAATGTTTCCTCGCTGTTCCTATTTCCGTTCACCCCTCAATTAAACTTTTTTGAATCCACCCTCCTCTCCACAGTTGATCCTGCTCGAGGAGGTTGTGGGCGCGGTGCTCGCACGCTTTGCAATAGTCGCGGTGGACGCACTGTGCTAAGTGCCGCTGCAAGAGGGTACTTCATCGTCATCACGTGCATGCTCCTTCTGAAGAGTGCACGTTCTTCTGACGAAATAGTGTCCAGGAAGCTGAACTTCCCATCTATTCTTTTTATTTACATTAAACCTATTAAAAAGCTAACTTGGGGCAACTTGTCAGCTAATAGTCTACAAAATAACTAAATGCTTACCTAATTTATATGAGAGTCAAACAAACATACCCACAAAGAAAAAAAAAAAAAACAATTATGGACATATAATATATATATAAAATAATATACGTATGTATATCTTTTTTATTTTAAGGTGGCTAAACTATCATAATCGTTTGCAATATCCTGCGGCAGTTTGATAACAGATATTGGAAAATTGGAAATTAATTTCTTGAACAAATAATCCATAGATATATGTATGTAAGTACATAAATAAAAAAAATAGTTATAAACAAAATGTAATATATAGCTACCGAACGTAAAAACTATCTGCACACTTCACTCTACACTTTAATACTCTGAATTCTTTATATTATTATATTTGTTATAAGTTATTATTCTCCGAATAAGGTATTTTAAGTTTGCCAAGAAGTTTGTAACACCCCGAAGGAAAGGTCGGAGACCCTGTAGAATATATACCCTGTAAATTGGATCACTATGGCATAAAGTCGTCATGCCAAAAAATTAAAATTTCCTTTTTTGAAGAAATTTTTTAAATTGCCCCCCAAAACCCTTTTATGTTACAAAAAATGCACCTGTGAAAGGTATTATATCATCGGAGCAGTCGAAGTTAACGTTTTTTCTTATCTGTTTTTATTTACTTTATTTGAAAGTAATAGAAAGCCGTTAGTATTTTATAAAGCCCACTCGCTGTAGTCATTGTTGCCCACATATTGTGATACAATTGTAAATATACATCGAAATATAAATCTTATATATATATATGTATATATAACCATAAATTCATGTGCATTCTCATATATAATCATCACTTCTCTACTATGTGAATCTAACTGTCAATCACTATGCTAGTGAATGGCAAGAGTTTATAGCTTACTTGTACATTTCACACTCTCCATCTTTCAACAATCTCCACAGTTGCTTGATATGCATATCGACTGTGAACAATGGAATAATGCAACAATGTATTTAAGTGTGTTTGTTAATCTTAACATACAATAAGTTTGTATATCTATCGTCTAGTCGCGAAAAGACTAATAAACACTAATATACACTCACTTATTTACGCTAACAGTGACTGCTACCGGCTCAGCGCATTGACGGAAGTGCTTCTAAGCTGCGCCCATATTAAAATCTCATAGGTGTAAATATGAAGCCAAAATTAGAAAAGCAACGAGTATTTAAATACGGTAACGTCTGCTTTTAAACTGTTTTCTTTAGTGTCGAAATAATTTGGAGAAATATAATAGGAATGATATCGACACCACATCGCAGAGAAATTTTGCCTTTGAACGTGATAAGTGTATTCTATGAGAATACTTTAAGAATAATTTTTTACTGAGTTTCCTAACGCTGAATCTAAAAAAAATGGCTTAGAAACTTAAGTTGAATCATCATTTGTGAGAACAGTATCCCTATAATGCCCAGGTTTTTTTCAAACAAGGCTGCACTGAACTTATAAAACCCTTTTTCACAAGTTATAATTTATAGCATACAAGTGTATAAAATGATCTACGTATATCTTGAATTTGATCGGTTAGTATGTATGGCAACTATATGCTATATTGGTCCGATCAGAACAATACGTTCGGAGATTGTAATTTCGTGAAGATGTTTTCTCGAATAAACAAGTTTTCAATGCTAGATCTTAATTTTGGGAGATCAGTTTGTAAGGCAGATATATATGAACAAATATACATATATGCTAAAATGAAACGTTATCGGCGGTTTCGACAAATGACTGGCTCTTTCGGGAGAAAACGAAGTGTGTAAAATTTCAGTATCTCAAAAACTAAAGTACTAGTTTTCGTTTATTTAGGTACATAGACAGACAGACGGACATGGCTAAATTCGCTCAGCTCCTCTTCATTTACATACTCATATGTACATATATGTATACACTTTATAGCGTTTTTCCTTGTTGGTTTGGTAAACTTATTATAGCCTGATCAGGCTATAAAAATATGATGTTTGTTTTCAATTGTACTAATTTGAGGACGAAATTAATCAGACCTAATTCCCTGAAAAGAAATTGAAATTAGTAATCTCAGTTTTAGCTCGGAACTTTTCTATTTTATATTTCATCACAAATTGCATTTGGAAATAAGACACACCGATTTACTTAGAAAGTGATTATAAGGGCCTTTTAGGGAGCCTCTAGCGATTTCTTTGGCGAAATAAATTTTTATTTCCGGAAAGGGAATTATATTTTCGTAAAAGTTTGCAAAATTTCCTAACTTGTGTAAAATTTTAAAATTGCTTGCATAAGATTATTTTTGCACGAAAATTTTAAAACCTCAATAAGTCAAGTTGTATATATTTCTACTCGCAAAAATGATGACAGCGGTAAATTTAGCTATTTGTGTACAAACAAACATATTTGTGTAGGTATATGTGTATACTTTTAACAAGCAATTTATAAACCGTAAAATCACACACATTCTTGGTTGTGTGTTATTAGCACATTTTGTTCAGTTGTTGCCACTTTTTACTACAAGTTTAATTCACAGCTTCTCTAACTATGGCATTTCAAGTCGTGCTACTCTACAAAAATACAAACATAACATACGTAGTAAGTATGTATGCATATGCACGCAAGCTTTTTCCAACCTCGCCATGGCCATTGCCATGGCCATCAGCTTTGACACTCATTCGTTAGTTTCATGTACGTTGCCTTGTACATACATGTGTATGTTTACATATATATAAAACAGCAATATATGTATATTAGTTCGTTTAGCTTGTTGCTTTGCAGCCAAATCAGACACTTCACCTTTCTCCTCATTATGAATACGGTGCAATGTTATCATTTCTCCGCCGCACAACCGGCCACATTCTTCGCTGTACCGCAAAGCCGACTACACCTGTTACACCAGCTACTATACAAATACATATGTACATTTGTATATGTATTTTTGAATGTGTGCCTGTGCGGCTGCTGCGAATATTTGATCGCCTTTTTCGTTTTTGTTGTACATATTTACAATGTTTCAACTTTTGACGCTCAACTTATTTAAATGTTATTGACTTGGTTATTGTTGACGATTTTTTTTGTTATTGTTCTTGTTTTTTGTTGATTGAGCACGCTGTGTTGTGGTGTAATGTGTGTGTTTGAATTAATTGTAACTGACAATGGAACGCGCGTTCCCCTGCTGACCTGCATACACAAATATCGTTCGCCAAATGTGTTTTGTGTCTGAAACCAAAACTGGTTAAACTAACTGGCTAACTAACGATTTAACGTTTTACGCTCTAACTGTTTACCGGCGAACATACAAACATACTTTCGTATACACATGCCTATATTTGTATGTCATATACATATGTATATACGCGTACATATTTACATACAAATATAAGAATGTTGTCGTCGACGACTGAAGAAAAAGTAGTGTGCAAAATTGTTTAGAGGTCTGTGATTTTTCGAAGACATTTCGCAAATGCAAATTTATTACATATTCAGCATAAAGCAATCATTGTTATTTTGCTTACAACACTTTAAATAAAGCACATTTAATCTACAACGATATGACAACTAATGTAGTGTCACAAGCAAAAGCATAGTCACAACATGTATATTGTATCATTACTTAATAACACATAAAAATTAGTATTGAATAGTTTCCATCTACAATTCACATAGTGTATCTAAATTTAGCTTGCAATTTTTGCTATGTATAAATAAAAGATCTTAAACATACGTTACCTTAAACAAATGATACTTTTAACATCAATTGTAATTCAAATCACCACTTTCAAGATGTTATGGAAAGTAAGATACAATACAATGTAATGTTCAAAGTATTTAAATATCGCTTAAACACTTTAATATATATATTAGCTTTCAACCCAACATTATTGAAAGCTTTCTTTATACTATGTTATTAAATACGTGTATTTAATTTTATTAAAGAAATACTTAATTTAAAATTTTCAAATCCCGTTACTTTTTCGACGGAGAAAAGTAAGTGGAGCTATGAATTACGTAAATATAATATTATAAATATAAATATGCATTTCCTTGTACGCTATGCAATTTTAAAATAGTTTTACTGCAAAATTTTCGTTTAGTAAGCTAAATGTGTGGCTACCTTGTTGTGGTGTTATACTCTGGACCATCACAGTTTCAGAATAATATCAAAAACCCCCTAACGTCTGCATGTCAGGAAAAAGTTTGTGGTGAGAATCCTTTAGCAATTTGCAGCGGATTTAAAATTGTCGTTTAAGAAACACTAAAAGTGTAAACATCATTTGTATACTCGTATATAGTTTTAAATCAATTTCAACCAAATTGAAAATATGTATTTGTACTGAACAACAATTAAAACTTCATTGTTTTCTCAGTGGGCGATGTAAAAGAGGTTTTCGGAATTTTACCCCCTTGGGGGCCAGTAAAAGAAAAATTCGATATTTATTTCTGTATTACATTTAATAATCACATATCCTTAAGATAAAACATTTGAATCAGTCCATTAAACTAGGTCTCCTCGAAAGTCAGTAATAAAATTTAAGACTTTAAAATAAGCAAGTAAGGAAGGTCTAAGTTCGCAACCGAACATTTTATACTCTTGCAACATGCAAGCATCAAAGCCAGGGAAATAATTTAGGGTGTAAAATGAATCATATAGAGTAAAGTCAGCCGGATGTTCGAAAATTCTAATATTAGTTATATAGGGGCTAGGCCAAATTTTTGTCAAAATTTATCTATTTTAGGCACAAAAATACACTGTAATGAATAAAATACGCTCTCTTATTTTCATTGGGATAACTCACATATTGGCAGAGATGTGTAGTACAAAGTCACCTGGAAGTTTGAAAATCTGTATATTAAGTATGTGGATGTTAAGGGAAGTATTGGTCCGATTCAACCCATTTTTGACACTTATACATACCATTATAAGAGAAGGATTATCATTTAATTTAGGTTATACATATATATCACACATTGACCGACATTTTCGATCAAAAGTCGTGGTCTAAATATTCGGTACTTAGGGGCTTGATCAGTTGTTATTGGACTTAAACAATTTTTGGTCATAAGGTGGCACATACCATTATTCTTGCAAAGCTCCATCCCGTTATATTAGGTTTTCATATATCTCCCTTCCTTTTTGCCTTTTTTCTCTTTATTCAATGCTTTGTAAAAAATGTTACAGTGATCGGATTTAGTTCAAATATGCGCCGTTTCGTTCGTTATTATGTTTTCATCTAGACGGCAACTTCAGACTACCCGCTCGTAGAAGCCCCCCTCCTTATTTGCGAAAAACTGAGACAGCCACTTTTCACAAGCCTCTTTTGAGTTCAACTTTACACCAACAAGGGCGTTTGCCATGGACAGGAACAGGTGGTAATCACTTGGCGGTATATCCGGGCTATATGGTGGATGCGATAGATCCTCCCATCAGAGCACCCGTAGCTTCTGACGAGTCATCAACGAAGTGTGTGGTCTGGCGTTATCCTAGTGGAACATTATTCCCTTCCTATTGGCCAATTCTGAACGCTTCTGGTCAATGGCCTGCTTCAAGCGCTCCAGTTGTTCGCAGTAGATGGTAGAATTGAGATTCTGGCTATATGGGAGCAGCTCATTGTGCATAATTCCCTTCCAATCCCACCAAACACACAGTAAAACCTTCCTGGCTGTCAATCTCGGCTTGGCCACTGTTTGGAAGGATTCACCGGCCTCCCATCATGACCGTTTTCGCTTGATATTGTCGTATGTGATCCTTTTACCATCGCCAGTCACCATCCGCTTCAAAAATGGATCGAGTTCGTTCCGTTTCAACAGTATATCCCAGGTGTTGATTCCGTCCAGAAGGTTTTTTTGCGTCAAATCATGCGCGTCACCCAAACATTTTTTTTGTGTGTATCCAGCAAATGGTATAAAATGGTTTGGTGACTAACTCCCATTTTCTGGGCAATGTCACGAGATGCCACATGCCGGTCTAATTTGATGTTTTCCATGATTTGATCGGTATTCGTTGACACAGGTCTTCCGCCGGGTGGCTTATCCATGGTCTCGTTTGCACCCGATCTGAATCGTCGAAACCATTCATCCGTTCGAAGTGATAGAGTACCATCCCCCAAAACAACATTAAACCACGGAACGTTTCTTTAGCGGATTTGCCTTTATCGAAGGAAAACTTTAAAATAGCGCGAATTTCGGCGTTAGTGAACTCCGTGCTTACACGTCTATAAGTGTTGCACGCAATATCCAAACTAATCATGCATAGCGTGGTTTTTGTAGGTTATGTCAAGACCTTTCAAAGATGTATAGTATTGCCATGTACGAGCTACGTAACGTACATAGCCGCGAAATTCAAAAAACCAAAAGGCGGAAGGGAGATATTTGACAACCTAGTATTAATTGCTTCTTGATTTGTGTACTGGGGACTGGACGAATTAAGTGGAATTTAAAATTGTGCTATGTGGGAAGTACGTGTTGTTGTTGCCCGATTTCGTTCATTTTCACAATGTGACACAAAAACGTAAGAAGAATGCCGCGTACTAAAATTGTCGAAATTGCTTTGTCAGGTCTCATACTCAGAGATTTCACCCAAAAGTAGGCGGTGCCACGTCTATCGTCCAATTTTCCACCCGACTCCCATAAAGCCTTCTCGCAGCATCTCGGAGGTAAAATTTTATGACTCTGGCATATTTATTCATTGTTTTATCGTACTTTTAGTAGTTTTTAACTTTACAGTTATATGGGGGGTGGACGGTCGTTTTCTCCCACATTGAGAATGGAAATTGACTCCGAACAATTGAAGATTTTTTCATAAAATTGGTTGAGTTTTTCATAATGTTTCAAGAATAATTGCGCAAATTTTAGAAAAAATTGATTTGTGCTCTTCATCCCGTCATTGTAACTGCAAAATATAACTGCCAGAAATGGTACATAAAATAAGATTCTGAGGAAATCTTCCAGTCCCAACGTTGCATCGATATTTCCAACGACCACATCAACATAGCATTTTCTGTACAATGTCGTAATCTGAACAAATTGTAACGACTCTCTTCCAAGTAACAATGATTTTTTCAATTTATAAGATTTGACATATTTTCTTGCAACGTTCTTACTATAATAAATAAAGTCAAGTTTGTTCTTCAAGTCGACCTATACACTTTTGTGGTAAAATTCGACGGTAGAGTTTGGTATCTTTTTAGAAATCGATTATAATACCTTTAGTTGGATCGATCTGAACGGAATTGTCTGACTAAGTAAAGAATTTGATGACAGAATATCAGAGGACATTAAGATTCCACGGTTTGTTTACCAGAATTTTCAATTTAGTCTTTGAAATTATAGTTCTATTCTAAGGATTTCAAACGATCTTTGTTATTAAACTCGATACAAATACCAGTCTCAGGTCAAATATGTGGCATTCATTAAAAACTTATCAATCACCATATGCTATCGTACATATATTATACTATACATATAAAAATGTTTAGCTAATAACATAACTCACAGCTTGTTACTTCAACATCGGTTATCTCTTATTGATTCCCCATTATATATATCTATATACCTATGTATGTAGGTACATTTGTGCTTAATCAGTGAAAGCATTTGTTATTCCATTTGGTGGCTGACGTTTTAGACGTCTACAGCCACAAAAAATGTTCAAAGTAATCCTGCATACCGATGACTATGTGCATTGCAGCCGTGAATTGGCTACTAGAAAATTTATTAAGGCGTCACAGCTGTCATTTTGTCAACATCATTATCACCATTGTTGTCAGCGGTGCCTTCTTCGTAATCATTGACAATCGTCAAAGGGTGTGGCCCAACACTTTGTGGCGAATTTGTGCTGACCCACCAAATAAGCACAACTTTATTGTTTTTCTGGTATGCAAACCATACACAAAGCACACACATGTGCTTGCAGTAAGTAACTATTATTGTAAGTGAAGGCATATACGTCATCAGTAACTCTGTGTGCGTGCTCGTGATCATATATGGTTATGTTTTGATTTTTCAACAAAAATTATAAAAACAATACAAAGTTAAGTGTAGAAAATACGATGCAACGTCTCACGTGAGTGATTTCATACTTTATCACGCTCACAATCAGGGTGTGTAAACGGACGGGTATGCCTTGAACCAAACATCTAAGCAAACGAATTAGGTTTATCCAACCATACTGTTGGGTATCTCATGTCTGCTTAGTTATATTAAATTTAACGGCATTAAATTTTAATTTACAGTTCTCACGTATACTCCAATTGTGTACACGCACATATACATACATACATAAGTACATGCAACTACACATAAAACAAATACTTACGATTATTTTTTGCAATTTGTGAAGTTATGATTTTTTTTATTAATAATTTATTTAGTTTTGCTATTTTGGGAACAAAATTCTTTGCCCACATACAAAAATTGTGTATATACATACATATATACATGCATATGTTTATGCGTAGGTTATTGCCATTGAAATATTTATTAGCATATGTATTTATGTATGTGTTCGAAAACAAATAATTTGACTTAAATCTGACCGTATTGTAGGTCCATCTCTAATATTTACGATATGGTGAGCATCAAATTGCTATAAAATTTACATATGTATGTACTAAGTACTCAATACGTAAAAGAACATAGGGTTTACTTATTTATGTTATGATTAAAGATCACACCTAATCCGCCACCTTAAAAGGCGCGATTTTTGGGAGTTAAAAAAAAGATGTTACTGTATCTGTTGTTTTACGAAATTATACATAATTTGTGATTATACTGTAAATTTTTGAAGAAAAAATTAAATACTTTTTGAGTCATATGAGATTTTCAATGGCTAAAAAAATATCTCTCACTGCTGCAGTGATTCCGGCTTCCTCTATAAATTAAACCTATAAACTTTTTCTGCTAAAAGATATTCCCCGTTCAATGACATATCATCGAAAATACGGTAAAAATAGTATTTTACCCAATATTTTTTGTTTTGACATGCAGAAACTCGACTTTTAATCAAAACAAAAAACTGTTAGGCAAAAAAATTGGAATTGGTTTAATCGGGCTAATACTTCCCTTAGCCCCCATGTGCCTATTATAAAAATTTTCGAGTTTCCGGGTGACTTTGTACCGCATATATCGGTCAATATGTGACTTATCCCAATGAAAATAAAAGAGCGTGTTTACTAATAACAATGTAACTTTGTGCCTAAAATAGATAAATTTGAGCGAAAACTTGAACTAGCCCCTACATATTTAATATCAGGACTTTACTCTATATGATTGTTTTTTTAGTATGTGGCATTGGAAAAATAGATAAAAATCCACATTCATCGTCCATTTTAACACTGGCTCCCATAAAGCTCTCACATATCATCTCGGCGGTAAAATTTTATGAATCTTTAGCGTATTGAGTTATTGATTTATTGCGCTTTTAGTAGTTTCGAATAAACCGGTATAGGATAAGTGAGCGGGGTTGTCTTCTGTAAATTTGTAGTTTTAGTGATTTATGAGATATATAAATTAAACTTATTAGAGGACGAGCCTACGCCCACTTTTTCAAAAATTTTTGTTCATAGTTGCCCCTTGCTACTGCGATCGCCTCTGTCCAATTATAGTTCTATATCTTAATTTTGTGTTTAGTTATGGCACTTTATAGTTTTCGGTCAATGGCGCTTTTTTGGCGTAGCAGTGGTCCGATTTCGCCCATCTATGAATTCGTAATTTTTTTACCAAGGCACACGCTAACCAAGTTTCATCAAGATATCTCAATTTTTACAGCTTGCACGGACGGACGAACGGACAGTCAGACGATTGAAAATTCTTTATTTATTCTTTCAAATCAATTTCATCCCCTTCAAAGTAATCCCCTCCCGATGCAATGCACTTATGCCAACGGATTTTCCAATCTTCGAAAAACTGGTTGTAGTCACTTTCCGGGATGGCCTTTTGTTCCGTCTTCGCCAACCAAGAATTGTCTTTCCACCATTCCGGCCTTTTTAGGCGGATAGCGTTACGCAAGCGACGCATAACGTTCAAATAATATTCCTTGTTGACTGTTTGACCGGTTGGAAGGCATTCTTGATGCACAACACCACGATAATCGAAGAAAACAGTCAACATGACCTTGATTTTTGAGCGACTTTGGCGCGAGTATTTTGGTCTCGGCTCTCTTTTGGCACGATGTTCGCTCGATTGATCGGTTTTTTCGGGGTCGTAAGCATAGATTCAAGTCTCATCGCCAGTTATAATGCATTTCATGACACCCTGGTAGTCGGAAAGCATCGTTTCACACACTTAAACGCGACGCCTTTTTTCCAAAAAATTCAATGTTTTCGGTACCAGTCGAGATTTGACGCGCTTGAGGCCCAAAACATCCTTCAAAATGGTATTGGCTGAGCCTTTCGATATGCCAACTTCATCAGCAAGCTCTCTAATTGTTAATCGACGGTTGTTTTTCAACACCAAGTCTTTTATTTGTTGAACGTAAGCTTCGTCGGTTGAGGGTGATGGTCGCCCTGGACGCTCTTAGTCTTCGACACGTTCACGGCCGGCTTGGAACTCACTATACTACTTGTAAACATTTTTTTAGACCATAGCCTCATCACCAAAGGCTTTCTGCACCATCCTCAACGTATCCGCTGCAGAAAATTGATTCCGTAAACAAAATTTAATGCAAATTCTTTGCTCAACAAAATTCGACATCGGAAAAAACGAAAAACTCACTTTTAGCAGCTCACAAAACGAATGAAACACTAATGAATATTTTGACATTAAATTTGACATAAATGTGACTGACAGTACTGCCAACCTAAAAAAAAAAAATAATTCCCCAAATCCTTCGACGCGCGCAGTTTAAATTCAAACCTTATTTTTTGGACACAGTAGTATATAACCCTATAACTATTTTGATTACTTTTAGGTGATACGTTGCTGCAAGAGTATAAAAATAGCTTTTAATAATATGTTCAAAGAAAGTTTAACGTTTTTCAATAAGGAAGTTATAAAATTGATTTTCTAAATTTCTATGCTATAAACAGGCTTGAAACCACATTAGTTTAGCCAACATCTACCAAAGTTTTAGTTACGAATGCACTAGATCATGCTAACTAGTAAATGTGCGTGATAATACTAATTGCAGCTGTGCAGTATTTATTAACACTACGGTGCAGGCGCCTTCTTGCACGCATGTACTATATAAAAACGTGAGTACAATTATTCCTAGACAATAAAGTTAAAACTGAATATTTTTCAGAAAAATTATTTTTAAAATCTAAAATTTGAAATTTGATATAAAAACTTCATATCCAATACGTCGTGTATTAACGATTGATTTCGACCTCTGGTTTAAGATATTTTTGGTTATGTGTCTAAATTTCCATGCTACTAATTTCGTTATTGTAATGTCGGCGATGTTCAAAACTTCAGTAGCGGCGCAAATCGATGGGATCTTCGTCGAAGTTAGATTTAATAGTAGTCCTTTGGACTTCTGAACCCAAAGCTAGGAAAAGTGCATTTTAATAGACGTAATGTGAGGTGTTAACCTTGTAAGTTTTTACAGAAGCCGTTCCTAGACATCTACCGCTAAAAACCAATATCAGGTCATGCGTGCACTGCAGTGTTGATTTGTTTGCAAGCACGTGAACACTCGGCAGAGATAAATGCACCTTGTCTTCAGCAAATCACTTCAAAAACAAAAAAATAGACGTGAATGGCATCATTAATCATCGACAGACAGAAAATGCATATTTTCCCCTAAACCCAGAAATGATTTTTCTCTTTGATTAATTGTAATTAATTTAACACTTAACAAAATCATAAATACCTAAGTGGCTAAATTAATGCACTTTCGATCGCACTTTGCACACGAAGTGGGTGGCCGTGATGTGTTAAGTTGATGTATAGCAATTTTTTGTTGTGTTAAAAAATGCAAACAAGTAAAATAAGAAAGAAACAAGTAGTAGTAGTTATAAACTCGACTTTGAAAATGCCAAATATGTTGAAAGCAGCTGATGCAGCAAAGTTATTTCGACGCAATGTCGGCAAGGAAGGCGGAGGGAGATAACGTGCAAATTGTGCAAAAAATAGTAAGAAAAATATTGTAAAACAATTAAAGTATAAATTTGGTTGAAGGTGCGTGCACTTTCATTGGACCAAACAGACCGTAAACAGAAACGTTCATCACGAGCTCTTTCATTAGGCTTGTGCGTACATGCATACATATGTACATACATACATGGCATATATGAATATGTAGCTAAATACAATATACTTTGTCTGCAATTAATTTAAAAGTTTTAAAATGCGAAGCGTTAACATTTCAATTGGCAATGAAAATATTTAAGTACCTTCTTTTTTAAATTTATTGTTTTCTACCACTTGAAATGAATATAATTTCTTTATGCCTAGTAGCAATTAACTAATTAGCTTTAATTTTTTCGTAATTAACCGAAAATAATAAAAATAATGTAATTCATATTTTATATAATTATACAACAAAAAGTATAGTTCAACACATTTTAGTATCATTCCTTTAAAATTACTTTAAAAAAAATAAAAATACATTACCATTATCGTTAATGCTGTGAAATATTAGCAAATCATCTGATAAAATTTGCCACGTAAAATTTTCACCTTTTTTAATATAAATATTTATTATCGCCTTCAAAAGTTTGACCCAGTACAAGCATGTCTTAATCCAATAACATTATTTTAAGCCACGGTCAGGACGGCCTTCAGTTAAGGGGTTTTATGGATTCGGCTCATTTTTGAAACGCCATTTGCTAGGTTGTTTGACAGTTTAGACGTCATATTCAAAAATCCAAGAATCGTCACCAGGATGCGTTTGATGGATGAAGGATTCTCAACTACGTTGTCAAGCATTTCATTTCCAACGTCCTTCCCGGCATCACCTTTGGAAAGGATTCAGGTCTTTTGATAAGAATCTAGCATTGACGCATACCCAAACCATTAATCAAAATGTGATTAATCGCTCCATGAGAGATGTTGAGATCTCTGTGATGCCATCAAGACTATTAAGCACTATTTCTTTAACTTGTATCTATATGTGAATGACTCGCATGCAGCATGTTTTCGATGACTTAACGACTTTTATGCCACTCAAATACTTGTGGTCGTGATAAAGTATGTAAATACTTCAAGACATCTCTGCTACATTTGCATTACTTTCGTAGAAGTGGTTCGATTTGAAACGCAAAATTTCAAAAGAAGGCTAATTTTTTTCCATTGTAAAAATCGCCAGACAATGTTTCAGTTTATATCATTTCAGTTGCTTTCAAACATTGACTGATGTTTCCACAGAATTCATCGTAAAAATTAAATTTTTTACTAGCCCAAGTTTGTGGAAATTTAGTTATTATGTTAGAAAATATTGATGTTAAGCATCTTTAAAAGTCTACAAGATCAGGAAAAATTTGCTTCCGAGCCAGATAAAACAAAATTTTGAAATGTCCGAAAAGAGAGTCAAGCATGATGTCCTGACAGGGCATCTTATTTGACGTCTACGTCTGCATAACGCTTTCCTTTCATGGGCAAATGCATTTTTCCGAAAAGGAAGAAGTCGCACGGTACCATATCAAGTGAATACGGGGAGTGGTTAATGGTTAAAATGTGATTTTTGGTCAAATAATCGTCCTTCGAATGTTGGACTTTGAGCAATTTTTGGTCGTCAGTCAATTTGTTCGTCCAAATGTTAGAGAAGTTCAATTTCATTTCCATGAATTTCAATGATGATCTCGGCTGATTTTTGATGAAT
Organism: Bactrocera correcta; assembly: GCA_027475135.1. NCBI lineage: Eukaryota > Metazoa > Arthropoda > Insecta > Diptera > Tephritidae > Bactrocera > Bactrocera correcta. Next base: position 54,021,406 of record CM050326.1, read on the forward strand.
TCACGCACGATTTCGATGGAATTTCCGGTGATCACGAATTTTGTTTGGCTCTCATGTTGATCGTCATTTATGTCCCCACGACCACTTTGAAAACGTTGAAAACACCCGTGCACTCTGCTACGAGATAGGCGATCATCGCCATAAACTTGTTTCATTAATTGAAACGTTTCGGTAAAAGTTTTACCAATTTTAAAACAAGATTTAATGTTGGCTTTCGTTTGTTCGAAGCTCATTTTCGCACACAAACATACTGACACTTAAATCGCAATAACTTCACTTCCAATCAATTAAATGTCATGAAATTCTCACTGGACAATCGATAAAGATAGCTGATTCTAACGCACTAGTCGACATATACAGTGTGCGACAAAACATATGCACGAACTCATGGATAATTCAATATCTGGTTAATAACAAAGCAAACTCAATTGGATTTAAATCATTTTAATTTATTTATAAAATTAATTATCTAAATTTATGTAGATGGCGCCAACAGGGGGCGCTAGATTCAAAAAGTCCTGTTTACTATGGAATGCACTTTGTATTTTGAAAACTTATTCCAACTCAAATATACTGCTGTGCCCAAAAAATAAGGTGATATTGTATTTATTTTGAAAATTCTTTATTTATTTTTCCAAATCAATTTCATCCCCTTCAAAGTAATCCCCTCCCGATGCAATGCACTTATGCCAATCTTCGAAACACTGGTTGTAGTCACTTTCCGCCTTCAGTTCCGTCTTCGCTGTGGCTTGAATCTCCTCTATCGTATAAAAACGGTGTCCCCCGAGCGGTCTTTTGAGCTTGGTGAACAGCCAGAAGTCGCACGGCGTCAGATCATGTGAATACGAATGATATGGATTGAATATTTGGCGAAATGATCACGAATTACGAGAGCAGTATGGGATGGTGCATTATCGCGGTGTAAAAACCAATAATTGTCTTTCCACAATTTTGGCCTTTCTAGGCGGATAGCGTTACGCAAACGACGCATAACGTCCTTGTTGACTGTTTGACCGGTTAAAAGGAATTCATAATGCACAACACCACGATAATCGAAGAAAACAGTCAACATGACCTTGATTTTTAAGCGACTTTGGCGCGAGTTTTTTGATCTCGGCTCTCTTTTGGCACGATATTCGCTCGATTGATCGGTTGTTTCGGGGTCGATCCAAGTCTCATCGCCAGTTATAATGCATTTCATGACACTCTGGTAGTCGAAAAGCATCGTTTCACACACTTCAACGCGACGCCTTTTTTTCCAAAAAATTCAATGTTTTCGGTACCAGTCGAGATTTGACGCGCTTGAGGCCCAAAACATCCTTCAAAATGGTATTGGCTGAGCCTTTCGATATGCCAACTTCATCAGCAAGGTCTGTAATTGTTAATCGATGGTTTTTCTTTGATCTTTGATTTGTTGAACGTGAGCTTCGTCGGTTGAGGTTGATGGTCGCCCTGGACGCTCTTCGTCTTCGACATGTTCACGGCCGGCTTGGAACTCACTATGCCACTTGCACCATCCTCAACGTATCCGCAGCAGATTCCGTAAACAAAATTTAATGCAAATTCTTTGCTCAACAAAATTCGACATCGGAAAAAACGAAAAACTCACTTTTAGCAGCTCACAAAACGACACGTATCTCAAACACTAATGAATATTTTGAAATGAAATTTGACACAAATGTGACTGACAGTACTACCAACCTAAAAAAAATATAATTCTCCAAATCCGTCGACGCGCGCAGTTTAAATTCAAATGCCACCTTTTGGGCACAGTATTAAGTCACAATTATCGTAGATGGTATGACGGAGAACGAAATCGGTACAACCTTACTATTAAAGACACACTGAGGGAGTTTTCTTTAATATCTGGTTAGCAATCGTCTGTCAGTTAAGTTCGGATCAACTTAACCAAAACTTCTTATTTCAGTAAATAACTTATTTTTTACAAGAAATTAACTTTAGTTTAGCAAGGTTATCGGTCACAATTATGTTATATCTAGAAAAATTATTGAATTTTAACTTTTATTAACATAAACTCTTTTTCTTTGTATTTTCTAGATACACGATTTAAATTAAATTAACTATTTTCAATTGTCAACAAAATAAAAATCTTCGTTAAAACCACCCTGAAATAAATTCAATTGTTCATAAGACAGGCGAATGACCTTTTTATTTTCCAGTAATTTCTCTATCGCGACTTGTAAAAGTTAATAAGTTTTGGGGTAGGATTTAGCAAATAGTAGTTTTTGGTGAGGGTTGATTTTTTTCATAGCGCCACCCTCATCAAATTGAGGGTGTTTTAAGTTTTATACCCGCACATTTACTTTGCAATGCCTAGTGTTCATGTATTTGGAAAATTTTCATGCGGTTTCGACCTATTCTAGGTAGATAAAGAAATATATAGAATATATTTACATATGTATGTTTACTTCTAGGTATATGTTAACTCTACGCATTTTAAATAAAACCGAAAATAATAGAAAGTTGTAATATATTGTATTGTTGAATTAATTTTAGCCTAAAGATTTGTACTTTTATATATTATATGAAGATATGTATATATGTGTGTATGTATTTATGTAGAATCCCATTGCACTGTATTGTCCTGAAAAGGTCAACTGAGTGATGAATAATGAAAAAAGAGCCTTGGTTAACATTTAATGCATACAATAACAGTAAAATAGGAATGACAATGAAATAGCCGACATGTGCAGTAAAATTAATGCATTATATAATTGGGTGAGTTAAGAGAGTCAGTTCGTGTAGTATATGGGTGTGATGGGTGCGTGACTTAGAACATTAAATAAAACATACATATACTCGTGCATACTATTTTGTACAAAAATGCATCATTGTGAGATGGCTTTTGTTCAATTGCTGACATCCTTAAAATTTAGGGTCAATTTTTGGGTTTCTTTATGCTTTTGGAATCTTTAATAGGTCGTGGATAATATTTAAATGTTTTTGTGTGTGCTACTATTTTGTAATTTCGATAAGGCTTTTGAGCGGATGCACATACTAAAAAAAAAATCCAACGAAACAGCAAAATGTCTTTCATACGTTTTTCTTAGATAAGTGTATTTATTTATATAAATAGGGGAAAATTCTTATGTTTTGATAACTAAATGATATTGTTTATTTTTAAATTTTTGTAACTTATGGCATGCCACTTTAAAGCCACTGAATTTATTTTAGTCAAACGATAAGTTCGGCAAACAAAAACATCCTTTGTATGTAGATAAATAAATAAGTAATATATGTACATACATACATATATGCAATTGGGCAGTGATATTTACATATGTATGTATATTCCAATATGCATAGATACCAGGCGCGCAGTCGTTTGTTTGCTTTGTGCTTTGTGGGTTTTGCATTATAAACTTTTTTTAAAAGGTGTTTCCCTTTAAAATGCTTTAAACGATAAACAATAATTTTTATTATATTTTTTAATATAAAAAATGATATAAAATTTAGTTGAAATAAACTCAGACATTAGTTCAACATAAAAACAGGAGCATTTTTTGTAGTACGAAATCGTTTTTTAGGTTAAATTAAAATGGTTTTAGGGGCTTACCAGTGTGACGCATGAAAAATTTGGCGATTTTCTGAAATCTTTGACCGTAATAAGGTATATTTTCAGCCATATTTTAAGATTTTTGGTTTACAAAAATGTTGCATAATAACGGAGTTATGGGCTGTCTTCAGAGGTGCAAAAAAAAGTGCCCCAACTGCTGACATGATTCCGGCCAAATGAGTAACTGAAACAAAAAAATTCAAAAAGTTTATTAAACATAAAGATATTTCCTATACAATGACCTACGATTTATGAAAAATATAAAAAATTAGCAAAATGGCGTATTTTTGAAAAAGTCGTTTTTTAGGTAAAAGATGGTCATTTTTTTTAATGCCAAATTGACAATTTTCAACCAATCAAAAAGATCGTAGGTCATTGTACAGTAAATGTAATCAACAATTATCAGTTTTAATTTGAAGTCGATCGTTCAATTTCTCGTTGAGTTATAATGGCAGCAATTTTTAAAAATGTTTCGAGAAACTATTTAAGATACGATTTCACAGGATATTTTTGGAAATATAAACTATCGAAAAAGCAAATAAATTTTTTTTTTTTTTGAATGGGTCACACTGGTATAGCCCCTTAAGGGGTTACATGGTAAACCCATGGTTACAAAAAAATCGAAAATTTTTATTGTCTTATTAAAACCTCTCTAGAATATTGTCCTAAATTTTGAAGTTGAAAGTCAATTTTCCAGTTGTGCGCTCGAGGCTAGCTAGGCTAAGTGCGCCGTATTTAAAGGTTTTTTCTCGAAACTGTGTTTTTGAAGTCGGTTGGCAAAATTACTCGAGAACTACTCAACGGATCTTCATGAAATTTTACACAGGTCTGAGATACAATTTTTAAAGACTTGAACGAAGGATATTTTTTTCGACTACAACCATTTGAAAAAAAGAAGTTGCGGAATTTTCACTGAAATTTTAATTTTTTTTTTGTAAAAATGCCTGCCAAAAATTAAAATTTCAGTTTTTTTCCTTCGTCCAAGTCCTAAGTTAAGGTCTTAACTAAAACACGTATTTTTTACTTTGAATGATCCTATAAGGAGTTATCCTGCCAACACGAGCGCATATTTTTTCAGAGGGTTCACCAGAAAATACCAGAATTTCTTTGTTAATAGTGTTTAGTAGTGCAAAATCAGAAGCCTTTTCTTTTTTTTACAGTAAATCGTCCTGTCATCGGCTGAAATTTACATTATCAGTAGTTTCTATTTATATCGTATTTTCGTTTACCATAAATTGATGAAAAGTGATCTTACGTCATTTTACATTTTAGGCGACCATATGTAAGTGATTACTGTGAAAATATGAGGTAACCTATGGTATGGTTAAATATATTTAGAGCTTACGACGCTCAAAAGTCACAAACATGTGCCTACAAACATACATATGTACATTACTTACTCACAGCAAAATTCGATAACCGAACGAAAGGGTGTCGCCTGATTTCTGCTTTTCAAAGAACTACATTCTTTTCGAGTTATCAACTGGAAGGCTTCTTATCAAAGAATGGTTTCATATGGTACATACATATATACATAAATGCATACATACATAGATGATGCATATAATGTAAAATGTGTGGATTTTCGGTTAAGTTGAGGCAACGCCTTTACGTTCGCACAATTCGCTTTATTATCAAGAGCATTTATGTACGTATGTTATGAAGTGTGAGTATTAATACTATTATATGTACACATACATACATATATGTATGTACATATACTAAGCCCATTTGCGCATACATTCATACATGCTTGGTTAATTAGATTTTATTGTGCGGCGTTGAACATTACCATAAAAGGAAATTTATTTCTGTTTACATAGTATTACTAATATGGGTATTAAAAACCAATTCTTATCGCGTTTTCAATGAGTTACAAAAAACTGATTATACTATGTATATATTCCTTCCTTCTGATAAAAGCAATATTTTAATCATCACGTCATAAAACCGAATATTTTATGTACCAGTCATTGTAGCAAGTCAAATTAATTTATTCGGTAGAATTTTGATTTGAAGTGCAAAGGCGACCTATCTTTTACACATACATGCACTTATTATTATGTTAATATTTTTATACCTTGAACAGGCTATATTAAGTTTACCATGAAATCCTAGTAGGAAATGTCGCAGATCCTATAAAATATATGTATATATGTATGTGATACGTCATTTAGCCCATCTGTTTGTATATACGCGAACCAGTCACTCAGTTTTTGGGATGGCGAACTGAAATTTTGCAAACGTTCTTTTTCACCTCAGAAAGTGATATTTGCCTGCCTTTATCGGACTATTATGGTTATAAGTAGCTGTCATACAAACTGATGTATCAAATCAAGTTCTTTTCTATTTAACAAGATGTGTTCACAAAATTTAGCAGAGATTATTGAACTCCGAATATATTGTTTAGATCGGACCAGTATAGCAAGTACTAGCTATTAAAAGTGACCCATCAAAATCATGACCTTGTATGGAAACTTTTATACTCGTATTTGTGAAGGGTATTATAACTTCGATGCAACCGCAGTTAATGTTTTTTCTTGTTTATTATTGTTATAGTTTTATTTTCTGATATAAAATACTTTGTTACATTAAATTCTATCTCTTAGGAATGTGAAATTAATAACAAGTAAAGTGTTATAAATTATCCACTCAAAATTAATTATACTTATGTATACATACTTATAACGGCAATATGCACTTGAAAATGACTCATTCTTAAATTTTATTAGATTTCATTTAATTTTATTGCATTCATATGCACATATTGTAAATGCATATAAATACATATATTTATGTATGTATAATTGTATTTAGAAATGTGTGGCTTCCTTCCCTCATAATTTTTCTTTGTCAAATACATAAAACGCTCCCGTTTTTACGACTTTCTTTCTTTGGCTGTCCATCAAAAGGGTGATAAAATGCATCTGGGGTTGGGTACTTGATGAATCATCTGTGCATCGAATGCTATATGGTTGCAAGTGGTGTGGCTTATGAATTACGATTGACTTCCTTCGGAAGTGACAAATACATTATGCAAAGAAAATAAAATATTTATATTACATATGTATATAAAAAGTTTATATATGTATGTATGTTTATAAATTTTTTTCACATATTTTTAAAGGGGTATTCTAGTCTAGAAATTTAAAAAAAAAATCGATTTTTTTTATATTTTCAAAGTTTAGCTATTCAATAATGTGTGTGGAAGAGGATTTTTCAAAATTCAAATTATTATCGGAGATATAGGCATTTTTCTGACCCGGCATCCAAACTGGTTCGGCCGGAACTAATCGAATAAAAGACATTAGGGAAACTTTAAACGCGTTTTTCTCAAAACTGATTTTTTCGGAACGGTGCCTACGATTTCTCAGGTTCTATTGGAAATTGAAATTTTTATAGAGTCTCCTTTATAGGCTTGTCTATGGTTGGAACTAGCCAAAATTTTTATTTTTTATTATTTTTAAAAAATTCGAAATAGTCAGAAAAAGTGATAAAAAAAGTTTTTTTTTTCAGGCAGTCGCCATTTTGTGAAAAAAAAATGTTTCCCACTTTTCCGCAGTTCCAACCATTGCGACATTATTCTAGATTAATGATCTTTTTTTTTTGGTTTCAGATAACTAGGAGGGTTGAAATCATGGGCATGGTACGTGGAAATTTTTAGAGACCCCCAATTCGTCAGCTCATAATTATTGAAATTTTTTACTTTTTTTAGTTTTTAATTTTTTTCTGTACTCTACAAAAATTAATAAATAACTAATAAAAAAATGTATAGTAAAAATATTAATTGCCTCATGCTTCTAGACTAGAATATCCCCTTAACAAATTTATATAACTGCATTCCATTCCGTGACTTAATTATAGTTAACTAAAAGCCGATAAGCCTTTTCTAATTAAATTCTGCTTAAGTATTAGATTTAGAATGTAAACTCAGTTTATTCTAGTAAAGTGAATTCCCTAAATAGCGGATGTTTGATATTATAAACCTCATTGTATTGAGGTTTGAGTTTTGAAAAAAAATCTTTCGCATTATAATTGTGGAAATTTCTACAAGGAATTGCCTTCGCTCTAACTGATTTTTTAAATATTGATACTTACATACCACATACCGCCGTAACATACCATACAATCTCATAAAAGCTAGTCAAGTTTTTAAATAATTGTGGGTTGTTAAAACAAAGCTTTCGACTGTCAAAAATAGGATGGTAAGAAGGAGCGAGATGAAATATTCTGTTCAATCTCTATGTAACTTTGGTAAACATTGCTTTGATTTTGTTTTGTGACATTCGCTGTAGGCCAAGATCTTCTAGCAAAATTTGCCACAACGACGTCATATAGATGCCCAACGCTTGAGAACGACGTGTGAGAGACCGATTTAGGTTTCCTCAGATGCGCTAAAGGCATATTCTCGACATCGTCGATTATGACGATCATAAATTGGACGTAGCGTACTTAAAGTTGAGGCAACTGACTCCGAATTTCGGTAGTAAATTTTAATAATTTCGAATTTGTTTGGTCGTATAGTATATCTTTCCATGATAAAATGATAAATCTTACTGAAGAGAAATTTTAAAAGAGCAGGAAAAATGTGGCGTTGTTTTCTGTCCTTATCGGTCTACTTTTGTAGCTCCCTATTCGAAAATCCTGTATTTGTCATTTTAAGACAATGTTTATATAATTTTCATTGATGTTGTCATGTAGCTCCAGAGTTAAATGTTTTGGTCATCCCTGCTCTATAAGATCTCCAACATTTCTTCAGGGTATTACAAACTTTGTGGTAAACTTAATATACCATTTTTATGGTATAAAAATAACTTAACCTATTAACTTTCAAAAACTATTTTTAAAATAAAATGAGTATATCTCACTAACTTACCGTTACTTGTTTTATATCAGTATTAAAAAATATTTTTTTTTTGTGAATTCCCCACAGTAAATGTGTTTTTCTTCTATTTTTTTATTATTAAAAGTTGAAACACTCACTTGGTTGTAAAAGTCCAGTGTAAAATCAGTAATTCAAAGATAACTTCAAGTCATACGAAATTTGTCGTAAATATCTTCTGAATATTGGCAAAATTTTGGACTCGGTCATTTTGAAATTAGTTATTTGAAAACAAAGCTGTTCGATAATTTCATAATTATAATCCTGTTGTAAGAACTCTTAATTTCTTAGTTAATTTTATTCCATCGACAACCTCTTTTTACATATTTTTGTGTCACCTATTTCGTTCATAATCTACCTATTAGAAATCCCTTTATATTTTATAGAACTATTTCTATAACTAGTAGTAAAATACTAACATTTAAGTTAGATTTTTATTAAATAATAATAAATTTTTATTTATTAACCTTTTAGCAAAAATCCTTCACAGAATGATGATTTATGAAGCGATGTTATTTTGAAAAGTTTTATAATTTACGACTCGAGAAAAAAGTTTACTAGTGCACCACTTAACTATTTTCAAGAAAAAATAACACAAGTAATTTTTAGACTTTGCTTGTTCTTTTTTCTTATCACAATCAATTGATGGGGTTTACACATAACAATAGATAAAAATTAAATTAAACATTTATTTCCCTGTAGCCTTGTCGTTCAGGGTGAAATAGTTTTCATTATCTAACAGTTATTGCAACTGCAAAACGAAAATCGATAAGGAATATCTGTACCAAAATTTTTCGAATTAAAAATTGATTAAGAGTGACTGTCTGCTCACCTCGACGATATATCTTTGATATTAATATTGTAACATAGTTCGGTAGAATATTGAGAAATCTCATCGGAAATAAATGTCTTTAATGAAAATGGAGAAAGAGAAGTGGAGAAATCTTTCCCTAATTCCATGTTTCAAATAAAATCATTTTACACTCAGTTAAGCTAAGCAAACCTCTCAGCTAATGCATGCTAATTCTTTATAAAATACGTGAGAATTATATATTGGCTCATATCTTCCCGTAACCACTAATATATACTGTATATACCATTTTCAGTTATTTATGATTTACAAGATAGTTGAATAAAGCCTCATTTTGGCTTTGTCATCATCCATCCGCTGTTCCACAAAACCTTATAAGAAATACGGCGAAACATCTAGGCCTAAATATGTAGTAATAATAATAACAGTAATTATTTTTTTATCGATATATTTTTATTCTTCCGATAATAAGGTGTGCGTTGGAATGAGTTTCCAATTTAATCGTGTACTTAAGAGTTCGTTCACATGTGCGGATATCCATCTTTCGGAAGTGGGTTTTATGTACAATATTGAAATATAATATTCTAAAAACTCGCAATCAAACTATTGACCTTTAAAAACTACCTGTGCCAGCATGACTTGTTAAGGATTTAAAAATAAACATGACAACGGATGTGCGTTATAAATTATTTATGCAAGGCACATGCAAGTCTTATAATTGAAATGTACGTAGTATGTGGGGAAAAAAGAAAAAGTAATGAATATGAAAAATTATACAAAATAATTGACTTTGTAAGTGTACACATACGTTAACATACGTATTTGTACATATGTATGTAAATAGAAGTATGTACGATAACATACAATTGTGTGTACAAAATTAGCAGTACTAAATTATTTTTCAAACTTTAAACGCCGTTTTCTCGCAGCCATGTTTTTCAAATTACGGAAAAGGTGGGTTTGTTTCGGCTAGTCTTTTTTAAAGAGCTTAAAAAACTAGTATATCCGACGATCACGATCATAAAAAAAAAATGTTTTTCGACTATGTATAATACCAAATTTTGGCAAAGAGAAGCAATTTCCCTTTTAAAACGTAATTTTTGTGGTTAATGTACGAAATCTATCTAGGATAAGATACTTTCCGGAAAATTTCTGATTTCTTGGCGCCGCGATCTGAAGGTACCGTTGGAAAGAGGAAGTCTTTCTGCTTAAAAAATAAGTACCGCAAACGCTTAGTTTACGAGGTATTCGAGTTTAAAATTCAAAAATTCTAACAATTTCAACAAGCTATTTCGCAACATTTAACACAGTTCACGCAATTTTCACTTTAAATTAATTAAAATAAACTGTAAACATTTAATCAAAGTCACATTTTAGACTTTTTACAGGCTTTTAAGTAAGAAATCTATATTTTAAAAATTATTTTTTTACACTGGTAGTGGACATCATTTATGTGCTAATAATTATGAGGAAATGGAGTGCTGCCATATGATAATAAGGCAATTTGCTGAAATTCCCCTTTATCGATAAAATTCCTCTTTCTTTATTTAGCAATTTTAGTTTTAATAAAAACAAGTGCCTATACATTATATTTCAAATTAAAATGAGAAAAAAATTCTCTCGATGCATATTAATATTTTCTCATTTAAATTTAATAAACAAATAATTTATATTATGCAATAATATGACGTAAGAATACTACTTAGATAACCCCAGAGTACTGGCTGGACCAGAAAGGAGTACTACGCGAAAGTTCTTCAGTCTTCCGGATATTTGCTCAACTAGGATTATTTTTTTAGAGCGCGCCCGAAGTCCGCCAGCGCAGTAAATAGTAATACGTGAAAGTTCAGTCACCCGGGTATTGGCTCGACCAGAGTTAAAAATTTTCTTAGGAAAAACGCGCCCGAGTGCCATCAGTGCAGAAAAATGTACAACGCGAAGTTACTTCAGTCTTTCGGGTATTGGCTTGACTAGAGTTGTTTTTTTTTAGAGCGCGCCTGAAACCTGCAAATAAATTAATAAATTTAGCAAAAAAAAAAATATGTGTGAAATGTGAGCTTATTTCAATATTTAAAATGTATTTTACAGTATACGAAGTGAAAAATGTGAAAAAATTTAGTTAAACATTGCGTATTTCCCAAAAGTGAGCTATTTTTACAAATTTTTGAATTTTTAAACGCGATAATTTTGACAATTATAAGTGTTATCAATATTATTACATATTCTTCCTGGAGTTGCTCCCCTGTCAGCACATACCCCATTTATACCAAAATGCGATTTCAGTTCCCGACCGCCAAAGTAATCAAATCACGCCAACTTTCCCGATTGAAGTAAGGTTTTTTGATTTTATGATGTGAGCTAAAAATTATGGTAAAGATTTTTTACAGCAACATGACTTACGGTAACCACCAAAAATCAATTAATTTTTTACTGTGTGTGTTTTTTATTCTTTAAGCATTGCCCTTAATATACTATATGATATTCAATTATACACACACAGTTTTCATTTTCCCAAAAAAATAAATCGCGAAAAGTACTTATTTCGGTTTCTACGGGTACTTCCCCGGTGATAAAAACACAACTTTACTCAAAGATTGTATAAAATTCGTAATATTTCTAGTTGAAATAAACCAGTAGCAAAGCGGTTAACGGACCAATCTGCTATGATCTCATGGTCTCAAGGATTTCATATTCATAACGAGCGTGGGAGAACATAAAATTTAAGGTTTAAATAAAAATAGATCTGCGTTTACCATAGAGGTATTGAAATTACACAGATGTACATATGCGCATACATATAACTATTTCGATTTCTTGCGCTTTTTGCATATAGTATATTTATACTATATATTTCCCTACTTATGGTATACATAAGTATATGGATAATTGTTTGATTATCCATAAAATACACTTCGACTGAATTTATTTATTATGTGCATATGCATGTATATGTATCCATATATGAGAAAGGCCAACGGCCGGCCAAAAGGATGGTTCGCAATATTCGTACCTACTACTTATTTGATTATAACGTACAAAATCACATTTTATTTGTTGTTATTTTGCTACTAGTCTTAAATTTGGGTGTGTATTCCAAACGAAACCTCCAGCAGCGAGATACATAAATATGAATGGAAAACAAAGAAAATAAAGAGAGAAATCATTCAATGAGAATGCGCACAGTTGTAGGTACATACATATGTATGTATATATAGTACATAGGTAAAACAGTGTATAGAGGAGAGGAAGTTCAAGTTCAAACTTATATTTGCACAAACTACAATATGCGGCATTTAAATGTATGTATACCTGTATATAGATATGTATATAGTTTACAGTATAAATACACACATAAGGATATCTAAAAACGCGCTATAACCGGGTACCTGCTGACTTTATACCTAGACTGCTCGTACATACATATGTATGTACACCATACTATATACATATATATATACATGGTATGTTTCATCTATGTACCCGTGGAGAATAGTAATGCAGCCAAGACGAGTATGGTGCCATTCATACATATAGTATGTTAACGCAGGAAATGAAGGCAAATAAATGCCAGAATATTAAAGACCGTGGCCGTCGTCGCAATCTCTCACCCACAATAAACATATGAACATACATATTTACATATGTATGTACGTTCATGCAGCTTGGTTGCTCATACGTTTATTTATGCATTTATTTGCATAAAATAATATAACGCCGCCACCGCAGCACTTGAGACCAGTTTAGCCGCGAGCTATTTATTTGTAACCGCCATTGCCGGCGCTGGCTGCCTACTTCATAAAAAGTGAAAACTTGCAGGCGATGCGGTTGGTGCACTTTTATAAAGCGATGAGCAATGCCATTGCGCCTAAAACTGCACCAAATTGCTTGCTAAAGGGAAGAATAAAAATTTATATGCGGGCATATCTTTAAACGAGTATCAACACAGTTCACCAGCCTTGTTTTTTTGCTTGATTTGCCTTTTGACTCACATACTGCGCTTGCACACAAGTTACAACCCCAATATTTGTATGTATTTGTTGTGTTCGAATCTTTTCGAATTTTCGCTTACACTTGCCAGGCATATGAAGTGTGGCAACATCGCATTGTGTTCTTTGGGTAGATGTCCATATGTATGTATGTATTTATATAGGTGTGTATGCATGCATCAGTCTGCTAATTGCATGTGTATGCGTTGGCAACGGCCGGGTTCGCTGCTTTGGGCTGGGCCACATGGCGACCGGTGCGGTGCACTACACGCTGTATGTGCCGGGTTGGGCCGGCATATTGTGCGCATGCGTGGAAAAAATGTGCGCCGGTTCTCTTGTATATTTTTGCATTAAAAATAACTGACTCAACGCAATACAGAGGGCTGTGTTTACCCATGTAATAATTTATGGTCATATGATTTCCCGGCTTTTTTCAGTTTTTCAGCATCAATGACATTTTTGTTTTTTGGGAATGAATTCGCCGCTGTTGTTATTGATTTTTAGTTACGAATATTGGAAGTGCACAGAAAACTATTTGTAAATATGTATAATACAGACATATGAAATATTCTACTATATATGTATGTACATATGCTTACAGTGTTTCGTTTTACTACACTTATATTTTATTAGTTAAGGTCATCGAGTGATGTAACTAAAAAACTCTTAAATATTAACAAAATACTAAAACAAACTACTAGGTGTACTAAGATTAAATTTTAAATTATTATTTATATATATTTTACACTTTAAAGAGCGTTTTTATCGACTTCGAGAGAGTGACATAAAATTTCGTGCGTCTATTTTAAGGTTAAGTACATATAGATAAGATTTTAGAATCCATGATGCAATTTCGAATTATGGACTGTGGATAAACGAGTTCACGCGGGTCGGAAAATGCTGTATCCTTTCAAAAGGAACATTTAAACCAGAATTGATTACATCACAGCAGAAAGACTCGAAAAAAGCTCTGTTACTAACTCAATGACGTAATTTTTTTTTCTGTGGCCTTAGGGAATCTTAATTGGGTGCGGTATATCCGGGTCGTGTCGTATTTCTATTGGAAAGTAAAAGAGTCGTTATTGTCGAATAGAAGTGCAAAATTGAAGAAGATGCTTTACATAATTCAAGGGAAGCGGAATAACCTAATTAATATTGTATATTTGTATATACTTGTAGATCAAACGCGAGATGCGATGAACTCCTTAGACCTTATTAGTGCATATTTACATTAAAGCAATCTAATATGGAACTATTTTCCATGCAAAAATATTAAAAACTACCATAAAAGAAGTAACCGCAACCGTATTACCATCATCTGGAAAGGATCCGTTCCCACGACAATTGAAAGTAACCGGAACGGATCCGAAATTGCCTCGAAATTACTCCAGGAATGTTTTCTGATACTATAAGAACAATGAACTTTGAAGATCATTTCATTACAAACCAAACCCCTAACAAAATATTTAAATAGTTTACTAAAAAACTCTTGTAAGAATATTGCTTGAATATGCTTATCATACCAGATAACCATTCCTTTGGGCCTCTCTCCGCCACGTTCATGGTTAAAATTAGCATCGACACCGTTTTCGATAACGGACGTCTTTGGTAACGGGTTTTCCCCGAGATTAGCTTGCTGGAGCAATGGTGAACTAATGATACTAGTAAAACAGAAAATTAGTTTCTTGAATTTTTTTTCGAAATTATTTGTAAATAAACTTCCAACTTATGTATAATCCAAATTTTTAATTAAATATGTTTAGTTATTGCACTTTATACGATCACCTAAAAAATACGTTTTTGCGTGTAAATATAGCCTAACAATGCATATGCTTTATTGTGATTTCTAATAGCGGTGTCCTATTGTGAACAAGCAATCAGCTGTTTATAGTCCGTTATTGGAAAATCTTAGGTTGTGTTATTCTTTTCCCGGATTGTGAAAATGGCATTAACTAATTTGTTAGTGAAAAGCAGCTTAACTACAGTTATACGGAACAACAATGCGCTGTTAATTTCAGCAAGATTAGGACACACCATACGCGGCAAACGGCCAGGTGTTGCAAAATCATTAGAACAACGTTTGCAGGGTGGGTTATCATAACGGCGTGCTAGTACCGTATTATTGGAATATGTTACGTATTATCATGATTAATAAATGGTAATTTGTTTTATATTTTAGAAGAAAATGTCAAAGACCCAGAATTAACAGCACGTGTAAACATTGGTTTCCCACATTTAAAATCATCGCGCTCGGAGCAGTTGAAGCAGCGACTGGCGCACTTGAAAGCCCAACGTTCTAGTGAAGAAGTGGAAAAATTGGCTCGAGCTAATAAACGTAATAATATATTAAAGCCATATCGTAATATTTTATAATAAAATTCTTTATTTCAGTATTCATTGATTTGGATGAAGTGGATCGGGAGTATCGAGCCACCACCGGTCAATATGATATGCGTGTAATTGCTGACCATTATGGCATTTTTGATGATCTATTTGGCTTAGCATATTTTGTACCTCGTGTGACACTGAATATTCAGGTATCTGATATAAAATAGAATATAAGTTCATTCGTAAATTATTTTGCTCTTATAGTATCCACTTGACGGCGGTAATTTAAGCTGTGTTTATAATGGAAACGTCATAAAACCTGCGGAAGCTGCAAATGCGCCAGAGGTCAGCTTTGATGGCACGATCGATCCTATAACTGGGAAGGTATGAACTTTATTTAGTAACATATATTTTTCTTACATATTGCTACTGAAGTAACACAAGATATTTTATATTGCAGAAATCTACAGAAGATAGTTTTTGGACGCTAGTAGCAACGAATCCTGATGCACATTTTACGGATAGTTCTTCTGAATATGTGCATTGGTTTATGTATGATTTTGATCGCCTTTTCACCATTATCTACATATTAATTATTACTGCTTATTTTTTATACAGCTCAAATATTCCCAATGGAGATGTTAAAAAGGGCGAAGTCTTGGTCGAATATTTACCACCTTTTCCACCAAAAGGTGTTGGCTATCAACGTATGGTCTTTGTTTTATACAAACAAAATGGCAAACGGGATTTCAGTCAATATAAGCTCTCGCAAAATGAGACGAATAATCTAGAAAAGCGTACATTCAAAACGCTGGATTTTTATCGTGACCAACAGGATCATATAACACCAGCAGGTCTTGCATTTTTCCAAAGCGACTGGGATAGTTCAATTACGAACTTCTATCACAATGTGTTAAGTATGTTTGAATAACAATTTCAAGAATAGCATTCTAAATTAAAAAATATATTATTTTTCAACAGATATTAAGGAGCCAATTTTCGAATATGACTTCCCCAAACCATATATAGCTGATCAGAAATTCTTCCCGCTGAAGCAGGCGTTCAATTTGTATTTGGACCGTTATCGTGATCCTAAAGAGATCAATCAAGAATTCCTGGAACGTAAATTGGCTACGACGCATCCATTTGAAGGTCCAGAAGAGCCTCTGCGCTTTCCAAATGCGCATCCAATACGTGGTGTGCCGTCTTGGCTCAAGACAGAAATACGAAAGCGACGACTCGGAATTGGGCGCATTAACGACTATAATTAAGTGTATAAAATAAATTGTAAAAAGAAAATACATAATACATGTGTAAACAATTACGAAAAATATAGTAAAAAAATTTAAATTTAATTTAAAACATATATTTATTTCAAGTAAGTTGCGCAGACATTCGTTTTTATTATAATAACCGATTTTATCTATTTGGTTATTATTATCGGGAGAACACTGTACCCGGTTAATCTGCAAAATTTATAAGTAAATCCGAGCCAAAACACCAGGCGCCCAGAACAGCACAGAAAGCAACCCGCCGTCTCCGCTCGTTCACAATAGAGATTTGAGGTGCTTAGGTTGCGTTTACACCAAGCACATCTTATTATTTAGTTTGAATTTAAAAATAAAAAAAATCAGTTATTGAGAACGATTAATTGACAAATTTACCATTTTATATAATAATAATACTTAATAACATCTCAATAATAGCATTTTTTTATTTTTAAAATCAAAATCAAATTAAATAAGATGTGCTTGGTGTAAACGCAACCTAAGCACCTCAAATCTCTATTGTGAATGAGCGGAGATGGCGGGTTGCTTGCTGTGCTGTTCTGGGCGCCTGGTGTTTTGGCTCAGATTTACTTATAAATTTCGCAGATCAAATCGGATACAGTGTTCTCCCGATAATAATTGTAAAACTAATAAAATCGTCTATTTTAACAAAAAACGAATGTCTGGGCAGCTAACTTAAATTGAATAGATGCTTTAATTCAAATTTAAAATTTTTTACTATATTTTTCGTAATTATTAACACATGTACATGTATATACATATAAATAAAGAATAAATATAAGAAAATAAATAATTGTTGCTGGTTAAGAAACAAATTTAACATCCATATTAAACGTTACCAGTGAATTTTTATTGTGTGGTCATTATAAATACAAGTACTTCAACCAACTTAATTTAATATTTTTTTTTACATAAAAACTAAGCGCCGTTATAACTCATACAACCGTTTTCCTTATAGCATGCGGCACAATTTATTATCTCTTATGTAATTTCTTTAATAAATATTTATGAATTTTTTAACGTTTGCATTAAATTGTCAACAAATAAACTTTTTAAAATATACATTAAACATTAATAGAAATTTGATAAAAATCGATTATCGCAACATACAGTTTTTAGAGTTTGATGTCTGTTTCTCGTTTCGTAACTTAAGCGCTTTCGTCACTATATTACTAATGTTAAAAAATACTTATTACATTCTCGATAATTAATATTTGGCACAAATGTTGTTTGTAATAAATTCTTCCTTTCTATATAGGAGATGAAAGTATTCATTGAATTGTGTTTAAAAGAATTGTATAAAAAAAAAGATTTAATTGGCACAAAAAGGGCTTGCCCAAATATGTATATAACTTCAGTTTTTTTCACAACAAATTTAGTTTTTTAAGTCTAAATACTTGCAAAAAAAAAAAATAGTCTCAAAACAAAATATTTTAAATTTTACAAAATTATTTAGCTCATTTGATTAAATTTAGTGTCACTAGTGAAGAAATAAAATTAAGTACGGCTAGCAATAAGCATTATTCAGACCCTTAAATTTCTTACTGCTTTGTACACTCAATAACATCATTGACAAGTGACCAATTAAATAATAAACATTGTGTTCTTTTGTAAATTTTCCATTTTAGGTTTTCAGTTAAAGTTAATGTAACCGTTTAAAAATTTGCATTTATAATTGATTTTAAGATAATTGTTTTAAGCATTCAGTTCACGTTAACGCATAAGGGCCTTAATAAAAGTTTAAATTATTAGTTAAAATAGTAAAAGCACTTTTTAAATACTTAGTCTTATAACTGTATTTCAACAGCAATTTTTTTTTCGTAAGATTTTGTTAAAATAATTACTCTTAATTCCACGAGCAAATAAATTGCTATTGAAATAATTTCGAACAGCTGATTGACGCGCCAACAACTTATAGAATTTTTAAGCTTGCCAGATTGGTGACGTGAAATATATCCTGTTATCGTCTAACGAATAACGTAACGAATGAACAAGCCGATGAGAATATCACCAACCAAGACGATATTTTAGTTTTTTATACTATTGTCATAAAAATTATAGAAATTTCTTTGATTAATCATTTTAAAAGTAACATTTTCAAACAATACTTATTTCTTGAGAAAAAAAGTAGTAAGTTAAAGGGAATACCTAATTTGCTTTCATTCCTATCAACTTAATTTCACTTAGCTTAAAACTAAATTATATTGATAAATGTGCGTATTGTTATCAATTTTTATCATAATAATTTAACAATTAAATTTAGTTTTTCATTTGAGGCTCCCTTTCTCTTGATAAATTTATATCACGTCTATCAAATTCCAACATATGAGGTTAATGAAGGCTCTTACTTAAATATGTGAATTCTAATATATGCTGATATTACAATTTGCTGCCTATTTTAGTTACTTTGATACTACTTTTTGCTTTCTCAAGTATTTAAAATGTCATTAATGCGTTTAGGTCTCTGCCTTGCCGTAGGAGCCAGCTGGTGGTCGATACATTGCTGGTAATGAAAAAACCTGTGGCAAATTGAATGCATATTTGCGCTTATCAATATTTTTAAAGACATTATCCATACGTGTTCCATCGCTACGTAAAATAAAAAAAAAACATTGGAAAATGCCTATTTATTCAATTAAACGAAATCAGCAAAATATTTTATATTTACCTGCGCATAGTGCTCAGCACATAGGGTACACTTTTGGCTGGCAAATTAAACTCTTGCACGAGCACTCGACACTGTTCCAGCGTCACCGACATGCCAGTTCGGTCTTTGGCACTTTTACATGAGGTAAAACGCAAGCCAGACATTAGGCGACACGCATCTTCGGCTAAGTGCAATATTTTCACATTTTTTGATACATTTGAACGCAACTGATCCTCCATAAAATTGAGTATGTTAGTGAGTGCTTGCGTTGCCGGGGGATGGGGTTCATGCTTGCTTGGCGTATCTGGCGTAACGAGTTGCAGCTTACGATAACGACTATAATACTGTTTCAGACGCACAAAATTGTCCCAATTTGAACGGTGTTGTTCACGTGTTTGACCCAATGTTTCCGCTAATGTTGCTTTTTCATTGATGCCGATATTGAAGAATACCGGTGTTAATTTGAAGGTGATCATCTCTTGTATTGGCATCACAGCATACACATGCTCTGGCACGGGTAGTAAAACATTGAGTGATTGCCTCGAACCGGTGACTCGTGGCATCGGCATCGGCGTGTGCACATCGCTATTGAAAATAAGTAAATAAAATTTAGTCTTAAATTATTTTTATATGAAAATCGCATACCATTGTGTATTACTGCGCATTAGCGTAAAATTCACTGCAGAGAGATCTTCAATAGCGATGCACATATCGCCCCACATGTCCGTTTCGTTGCCATACAACGAAAGCAAACCTTCGAAGTATGCTAGTGGTCCTAAATCCCTGAGTATCTTGATAAAGTTTTCGGTTATCTCAGTACCCCATAGTTTGGCCATTAGTGCAGCGATAAGAGCTGTCAACTGCAAAGTAAAAAATAACTCAATTAGCTTAATACTTTTTATTCGAAGGCAAATATTTACCGCTTGTGAAAAGCACACATCACGCCGATACATGATTTCTAAATTTATACTATTGCGTTTCATATCCTGCTGTAGACGTTGCACGGAATGCATTAGACGCGCTGTTTTAAGCAACCCATCCATGGCATGTCGTAATTTTCGCATCGAGGGGCGCAACTCGGAAGCCCAATCTGTGGTTAGCGACAAGTCGAGACCTGAAGAAAAGTTAAAAGTAAAGGGAAAATAATTAAATAACCATTAGTTACACACTTTTTATGAATATAATCAGTACTCACCATCCGTGAATTTGTTTCCTTTTTTAGGTGGCGCGATACCTACAATTTTGGTCACAGATGGATGATCTTGTTCTTTGCTTTGCTCCAGCGCTTCAACATTTTGTGTGAGGTCTAAGTTCAGCCCATTACCATTGGAAACCACCGCCTGCTCATCATTAGCTTCTGAAACCATGCCACTATCTTCGATTTCTGCTATCTTATTTTGACTAGCTACAAGATCTGGCGGTGCGGGAGAGTGTTGGAATCCCGTTCGTTTCATATTAGGCTTTGGATGTCGTAGACGTATTGCTGGACTACCACAACGTCCACAGAGAAACTTAATTTTACTCACGAGACACATAACACTTGCCTCAATGTTTAATTGCGTTAAATCGAGTGGCTCGGGCTCCTCTGTGGGTCGATAGTAATTAGCAGATGGGGAAGAACTCATAATTTTTGTATCGAGAAAACTGCCATGTTGCTGTGCGGTAGCATTGTAATCTACATCCAACTCAGAATCTATGTGCGTTGTATATTGTGTATCGAAATTGCTTGGCACAGATGTCTGCGAAGAGGGAATGTGACTTCCGTTATTCAACTGCTCCATATCAACATCGTCTAGATCAATTAATTGAAGGGTTGAAACATCATTGTCGATGTTCGCATTTAAACCGTCTGCAGTGCTAAAATGGCTTTCAGTAAATGTAATATCGGTTGTTGGATCATTCAAATGTACGGGTAAGGATTGGAATGTAGCTTCCGCTTCTGATTCGCTTTCAACACCAGTTGCAATATTTTTGATTGCCGCCCGATTGCGTAATTGTTCGTTGTAACTTTTTACGGTGCGATGTAGCGCATGTATGGCATTTATGTCCATCGTCGAGGGTGACGGCCGTAGACAGAGGCTGTTGGAGCGAACTAATGGGCGACCAGCACAGCCGGCGAAACCTGTGGGGGTTTTAGTGCGAGGCCAGAGGTCTGGTGGAGCGACAATAGGTGTCGCAAAATCTTCTAGTTCAGGAGATTTCAAATCTAGAGCGCAGAGTTGTTGAGTGATTTTTCGAAATGGTGACATGGGCTATGTAAGAATATAATTTTATTATTATTTTGTAATAAATAAAATTTGAATGATCAAAGGTTTACCATTAAAACGTTGTCAGGTTCCTCAATTATGCGGTGCTGTTCAACAAATGCGAAAGCCTCCTCCACCAAACTTGGTTCCCATATATTCAGTAAGGTTTTGGTTTTCGTAATCATCTCATTGCACAAAGGCATCATACCTTTCGGGTTTTTACTTTTGGCAAGTGATAGTAGTTGTGACATTATTTCAACGATCTCCTTACGCAACTGCTTTATAGCCTGTACGGCATCGTTGGCAGCTTGCACTTTGCATGCATTGCCCTGTTCGAATTTCGATGGCGAATCTTTGGTTTCTTGTAATAACCTTGAAAACAAAATATTTTAGATGTAAATGGGCATACTAAAATATAAATTGATTAAAGTTATAAGCCAGATAAACCCGAAAATTAATTTGCTATTTTTTTTATAAGAAAAATGAAATATAACTTACTTTATAAGTCCTCCAGTACGTCCTTTGCCAGCATGGCGTGTAAATGCACCAACCGTTGTAATATCCAGAACACCAGATCGATTCAAGGTGTCATTTTGTGCCCACATTCGTTGCAAATGCAAATTGACTGGTATAAATTCAAGCGATTCATCAGTCTTTACGGAAGAACGTTTAAAGTACGGACCTATGGTATGGGAGAATTTAGTGAGATTTACAGCATATTTTTTTTTACAATTTTAAAACCAGTTGTGTATACTAACGCAATGTAGTAGTAAAATAAAAAAAAAAATAGTTACGAAAATATAATGTAAAATTAAAAAGATTTGAACGAATTTTGAATGTTTTTAATAGAGATCTGCCTTTACTTAAGTAGTGTATAAATCAAGTATTAATTATTAACGTGAAAATAGGTGAAAAAACATTTTAGATTATCAATGATCAAATTTGTCCCGGACTGATAAAAAAAAACAATAAATTTTCACTTATTTTAATAAAAATCTCGGCTTCAGTTGTTTTCTTTTTCGCTTTATGCTCACCATTCGCTAGATTTTTGGACAGTATCGACGTCATATTTATAAATGTACGTCTGTTCACCGTTCACTTTTACCCTTTTTCAGATCGTGTGGGGCGAATCTAGCATTGGCACGCTTCATACCCAAAACATTAACTAAACTGTTTTGAGCCTATACATAAGAGATATCTTTTTCGATTTTCAAACAATGTGTGTTTTTTTTTAACTTATTTCAAGTGATAAAGTAAAGTTCTTCTCAAACATTTTCAACGATTGTATAGCCGTGATTCCAGATCACGATCAAACATCAAACGAACATGAAAAAGTTGTACCAACCTAAGAAAACAAAAAAAAAAAAACAATCCGGGTCATATTTGATCCATGACTTCAAAAATTCCAATTAGTCTAATATTACTTTAAGTGCACAGTTAAGTAACGAACTAGTTATTTTTTTTTTTCGTCGGCGTACCCACCTTCCTCTTTGGTAATCTGCTGTAGATTTTGTTTCGCCTGCGAATAATCTTTCAGCAATTTTAGATGTTTATCAAGTAGATCCATTTGGCGTCGACGCCATTCGCCACCTAATTCACCCATACCTGAGATTTCTTGTAACAATTCCTTTTCACGCAATATCCATATAGAGCTTTGAATATGATGCAAATATTAATAACTTTAATAACGCAGTAAATAGATTGTTCTTACAGTAATTGTTGAGGTATTGTAAAGCTGTATTTGCTTTCGAGCAGTGTCTCGTGAACACTGATGTCGCCTCCCATACCTGAGTGTAAACGATATGTGTGAATCTGCAACAGAATTTGAATGTAATTATACTATACGCATACATAAAACTATAAGAAAACTCACCAAAGGATTTGCGAATACTACTTGCAGAAGGCCCTGAAAAGGTACAAATAGTTTCACACCCAATTTAGGTGGCAGAGACTGCGAACGTCGATGGCCTAAGGAATAAATATTTGGTAATAAATGAATAAAATTGGGAATAAGTAAACACCGCGACATACCTTTCGTGTGCTCTTCAAACACCTGCGTAGTGGAACGTGGTGGTGATTGTCGATCTGTCTCTGGAGCCCATGAGGCGATCGTTATAAAGCCACCCTCACCGTCCAACGCACGCAGTGGAATACGGAAGCGAGTAGCATCCTTGTTAGCATGTAAAAGCAACAGTCATTATCAAACAAAAGCCAATTGAAAATGTGCAACTCACTTGTATGACACCTAATGCCACTTCAGCATAGGCAAGTGGCACAGCGGTGTGTGACAAGCGTTCGCGTACATCATAGACTGTAAAACGCAACAGTGTGTCTGCTGAGAAGCCATCACTTCGTTTAAATCGCATAGTGCACAAGAATTGCGGATTCGCAGAGCGTTCGACGACTTCGGTACGCGCAAAATCACGCCATGTATTACCAAGCGAAAGTAATGAACAGACGACGCGTGTATTCGGCAGTCGTCCGTGATCGCCACACGGCAGACTATCACAGGATAAGGCAGACTCACAAATTGGTATTTCGCTGAGGTCTAAAGGGACACAAGCGAAGCGAAAATTGACAGTTGGAGAAAGAATGACAGAAAATTAAGGTGTGTTAAAAAGTGTTAGGGTTCTATATGATTTGGTTATTTATATTAATGAATGGAGAGAGAATATGAAGTAATAAATTTAAAATTATGAATTAGGATTTATAAACAGGATTTTATTTTAAATAGATAAAGAATATTAATGCATTTTATCTGTCAACGTTTTAACTTTATTTCATTGAGTTCAAAATTATCATACATTTATGCATAATAGGGAAATATTTATGTAAATACCATGAAAATTTATAAAAAATGCTAACTTTGGTATCACATTAGTTGTTATGTAAGCTATTTACAAAAAAAAATATCTATATAAAAATATACAATATTAATATTGAAACCATAACCGATATAACAGAAATTTCAAAATTCCAAATGCCTAGAAATTTCGCATGCACAAATTGTCATAAAAAACGTCCCTGAATTCTCGAAAATTTGTCAGTTTTTATAGAAGATAATAGAAAAAACTTGTTTGGATCGACAAATATAGTAAGCCTCTTTCGAATCTAAAAAGAAACTATATTTGCCGAGGTAAAGGAAAAATTTACCGCCTCAAACTTGGGGGTTATAGAGATCATAGAGACTAAGCGAAAAATAAAAATTTTTACAAACTACCGGAAAGTATTTACTATATGAAGTTAAATACCTCAGCAAATTAATTTAATAATTTCAAAAGTTTTCAGAATTTACTACAAAATATGTCTTATGATTAAATTGGTGAAGTTTAATACACTTCACAAGAATAAACAGTCGAACTGAATTATTAAATACGAAAGTAAACTGAATTTGCTCTGTAAAAAAATTAGCATGACGTGTTTTTAAACAAAAACCATTATTACATAGTGGGGTTAATAATAAAATGTTGCTAAATAACTGTTGAATTTAAATTAAAAACAAAAAATATTAATTTAAAAAATATATATATATATTCTTAAATATGCTAGTTTTAAATTAATCTATGGCAATTTGAAACTTCTTAAAATTGTATAAGATCACCTTCTTCCACTTTGATCGATGCTGAACTCTTTGTTTTTGGCACTGTCAGTGAAGCAGCGCCACCACCATTGGTTGCCGTATTCAAAAGTAATGCCTCGGTGGCTGATGTAAATGTGCCTGCCGGTGATACACCACTCTCGATGCGATTGCCCATTTTAATAGCAATTTGATCTTGTAAATATTTAATTTGCCGATCTAAATAGGCATAGGAGGCTAACTGAATGCACTTCACCCACTCCAAGCGCTCTTTGGCCGTACGCGTTGAGATTCGTTGCGGTTGACTGCCTTCGAATTCTAAAAACAATAAATAAATATAATTACAGCGTATTTCTTCAGTTCTGCTTATCTAAAATGAATGCTTACCTAAAATGAATGCGAATCCGTCAAATTCGCGCTCTTCATTTCGTATCAATGGTCGACAGTTTTCAAGCACAAGTAAGCCAGCTGGTGGTGACAGAGCATCGTGATCCTTTAGGTAGAATAACAAATTACCTCGTAACTTACACCAACGCGGATAATTTACTAAAAAGTATGAATAAGAAAATATACCATCGAAAAGTTTACTTAAAAGTATCGGGTTGAAAGCAATTTAACGATTTTAAATTTGGATAGTGAAGTCTTATTGATTATTTATTGAAATTATACATGTTGAGGAGCCGAAACCAAATTTCCCATTAAAATGTGTGAAAGTGAGTAAGTATTTTACAGAATGCAAAAGTAAATATATCGATTAAACTGTGCAGCGCTAGAATAAACATATTTATGAATATTATATGCCTTGCTAGGGATTAGTATTGTGCTTTAGGTGTGATAAAAATAAATTCTTTACCTATCTTTACATTTGTTACAAAAGATATAACATGGTTTTGTGTAAAGGTATTCGTTTATGTATGGTATTTGGTATTACTCCTGTTAAATATGAGAAAAAAACATAATAAAAAAAATAAAATAACTTAATTAGTTAAATAATGCAAGAATTTAAATATTTTATGATTACATATAAATTATATATCACTAATAATACAAAGTGGCAACTTATTTATATAATACATAATATTTAGTTAGGAATCCTATTTTATATAAAAGATAGTTAATCTACAATAGTTTTACTAAATATAGAATATTTGTTATGTACCGACTTTATGTTTTAATATCATTAACAGAATATAATTAAACCACTATAGTATAATTATTCATGTTTTACATAGTATTAATAAATAGTTAGCTAACAAATACGCGAAAAAATTATTTATAATGCCAAGCTTTTTGTAATAAACATAGTGCTATATTCCAAACTGTTATATAACCACTATTTCAGGCTAATTAGTTATACTTATATGGATTATTTGACTTTAGTTGCTATGTTCTTATTACTGTGAAATGAAAATTTAGCTCGATGCTAAAAAAAAAATATTAATAAGTTTTTAAACATGCAAAATAAAGTGCATTTTCATATCTCACTTTAGTCACCTTTGCCTCTTTTGAATTTGATTCTATTTTTAATAGCTCGTCTAAAGAGAAAAAAAAAATAAATTAATAAAGTTTTTAAAACATAAAATATTCTATTCTATTCTTCTTCTTCTACATATCTTAGATTGCATTGAATTATATATTTTTCTTTTATACTGGTGTAAACACCGCTTACACGATTATAGCCGAACATATAGTTATATAGCATTGAATTACATATATGCATGTGCTATATGTAGGGTAAATGCTAGTGAGCAGAAATTTCATACAAATTTACTTCCATAACTACAAGTTTCTCTAACTCGAAGTTTTTTAGTGGATTATGGTGTTTCGAGTTAGGGACGTTCAACTGTATTTTGAAATTAATATAATATAATAGAGCTCAAACAGAAGTATAGTGACACTAGCGGAAATAACAATTAATACTGTTATGGTGTCCTTTCTCACGATATTTGGTAAGTTTTTTTGCAACCTTTCAGAGCAATGACTTTTCCCATTTTTGGACATATAAAGAAAATTTGGACTCATCGCCATTTAAGGGGCAATATCCTCGGAGCCATCCACTTGGGAGAGGGCAGAAACGATTCTTTTACATTATGCAGCTCACGACTTCCGGTATTAGACCAAGTATCCTCTGAGCAACCAAAAAAACATCCGTTTGAAGTCAAGCTAAAGTAAGAAGGCGAAATATCCCTCCTCAGGGTTGTACGTGCCCTATTGATGACCACTGAAGGCGTATTAAGGATTTCGATTTATGGCCATACACATAGAATGTTCGGTCTCTTAATTGGGAAGGAGCCACTGCCCAACTGGTTGCTGATTTGCGCCAACGTTCCGACGGAAGATAAGGACGAAATGACCAAAGATGTCCTTTATGATCCAAGTGCTCATATGAAAGCTGCCCTCGCCGCGATGTCAAAACCGTGCTTGGCGATTTTAACGCCAGGGTTGGCAAAAACAGTATCTGATCGATTTCGCAAGGTCCCGAAATTTGGTTATCCGTAGTACTAGATTTTAGCATAGGAAAATTTATCAAGTTACCTGGCAAGTTTCCGGATCGAAAAGCCATCAACCTGATCGATCATGTTGTGATAGACGGAAGACACGTCTCCAGTGTTATAGACGTACGTGCCTCTGTGCAACAAACAAACGTAAGTCAACAAACACAAGGAAGGTTTCGACGTCGAGATGTTGCAATCACAATAGACTGCCGAACTATTTTTTATTCAACTTGTACTCCTGCTCTCTTTGATTTTCGGAAAAGGCAAAAGAACGGCTGGTGCGATGAGAAGTGCCTCGTCGCAGTGGAGGAAAACAGACTGCCTGCCTCATAACGTTACAATTAACCACAACATGTGCGGGATGGGGTAGATTCCGATAGTTGAAGCGGGAAGCGATATGCCATTTGCAGACGTAAAGAATATTCAAAAATCACTATGTCACTACCAAAAAATACCTTTTTAACACTTCGCGATACTCGCACAAACTTAAATTTCTGCAATTATCAGCAGATTATGTTTATCATATTGTTATACGAGTAAATTGATGGCTGCTTAATTGAGTCTTTTCTAAACGTGTCAGTTTTAACAGTTTTCTTAGTTTAAATACAAAATGTGATTAGTGTCCGATCACTAGGCGGTATCTCGTCACTAGCCTCCTTACTCTCCTAATATAATAATTCCTCCAACAGAAACAGCAGATGTGCTAATCCATAGCTAGCAACTTGTATGTAATATGCAACCAATACAGATGTTTAAAGCTAGTTTATTACATGTTCAATATGTGAATTAATGGAAAATGTGTTTCAATATATAAATCTTTGAACCGACAAAGATCATTACGACGTGACTTAATTGGATTGATCGTTTACCACCGTGTGGATGTTTTCAACCTTTTAAATGTTCAAAACAAATAATGCATATGAAATTAAGTATATGTAAGTGGTTAATCTTTTTTAGTTCGAGTGTTATTACTCTTTCTTTGTGTTGTTTATATATTAGTAAATAAATGATTATCAGTAGAATATACGAATAAGAGCACAATATTCAACAATTCTGTTATCACATTTTACCTTTATTTTTATTTAGTTACATATATTATGGACTTACACGAACATACAAACCAACTTTGTACCGGAAAATAACAGTACAAATATATGTACATGCATGCCAATAACAAAAATAAATGTTGACTTCAATTGTTAGTATTCAACCAAAAATAATAAATGCTGTGTACACCAACCGATGAAAGCGTAGAATATGAAAGACCAAAAACTGTATTTCCAAAAAAGGGGTATGGTATACGAAATCTAATGACATTATGCGATTACGTAGACCAATTTGATGGGAACAGACAACGAAATGTAATCACCGGTAAGTGATGTGGCACTGTTAGATTTAATGCCTTCTAACAAATCCAAAAATGTTAACGTGCCCATACAAACCACAAATAGTGGTGCAGTATGGAACATGCTTAAGCTGATGTTTATATAAAGAAGATTGAGATGAAAGCTATACATGTACATACGTATAATCATACATACATTTATGAAGTCTACATCATAAATTTGCCTCCTACTCGCAATAGCCTTGCAAATAATTGATTTATTAGGTAAGCACAATCGGAAACTCACCTGTAACTCGGGTATTACAAAGTAAATTTGACAAAACCTTTTGTATTATACAGACTTTGCAAATTCGCCATAAATTGTGTGAAGATATAACTCCTTAGTTAAATAAACAGATATTTGGATGAATTCAAATTATACTGATATACAATAATTCTTTAAAACTTGGCTGCTACGGAATGTATGCAAATAATTTTTCACTTCTGAAAGATAAATTTTCAACGCACACTTTCACCCCGAAAACTTTCAATTTCCAATTAACCTTTTTCCACAGCACACGGTTTGCTCTTCCGGATGTTTTCCCGTAGCTTTAATTGTATCCAGCTGCAGCTATGCAGCTAAGGAAGTGTTTTTATTTATTCATTGCAAATACCCGCATTAAATTATTATTACCGAATAACAACAAATTTCATAGAAGACTGATAAAATTTTACAATGACAGTGATACTGACAGTACCATACCTGCCAGACTGATGAAATGTTAAAAATCACATATTCAATCAGCTGTAATGTTTTTATTCATTTAATTTGCAGCTTTCTTTACACACATGCAGACATATAAAAAGATTTATAGTTACAGGTATTAGATAAATAATGTTAGTATCTAATATGAATGTATTTCTTCAATGCGAATTATTTCTAAATT
Source organism: Bactrocera correcta (assembly GCA_027475135.1). NCBI lineage: Eukaryota > Metazoa > Arthropoda > Insecta > Diptera > Tephritidae > Bactrocera > Bactrocera correcta. The sequence goes on from CM050326.1 coordinate 54,051,515, forward strand.
TTTCAAATAAGATTTATTTTTGAATGTATCTCATCTGGTATCACAATTCAAAACCACAGAGAGACAAATAGGAATAATTTTTAAATGTCTTATATACCAAGCAAGTTGTGGGCTACCCGAAACTCCAATACAATTAATAAGCACAAAAACTAACACAACTGGCGTATATGTATGTAATTATGTGTAACCTATTAGTTTCGAGTAGTTTTGTCAATTTGGTCTAAAATCACTCAAAGGAACACTGGTAAGCTCTCTGTTAATTAACATAAGATTTAACTTGCGGGGTATTTAAAATACGGTTGCTTTATACTAACTGAATATGCTGCTTGAAGTATTGTTATTTTGTTCTTTCTACGGTTTTTTGTAACATCTAATTAAATGAGATTTGTGTATGTAGAGTTAAATATGTCAAGAAGACGACACATATTGTTTGTGAAATGCATTACTTGAGTAAAAATTGAGATAAACAACTGGATTAAATCTAATATTCTTGTTCTTTAACGATCGGCAGAAATTGATTTGGTATATATGACAATTAATACTCAACATTCCCACAAAATGTGGAATGATTTTTATTGGAAATGTGGCTTTAGAAGTCGTATAGACCTCCAGTCCACAGTTACCATTTTTTACTTTATTTTTCATTAGTAAGTATACGAGACGTTTTATTCGGCTTAGTATAGTTTGTTACTAAAACTGACTGCCACTAGCCTCCATATGCGAAATACCATGTATATTGATTTCAACTAGTCCATTTATTTTAAATATGTTTTGGATATTGGGAAAAATAACTTATTGGACGAAAATAAGAACCTTAAAAAAGAAATTAAAAGAACAAACCATCAACAACGAGAAATATGTACCGCTATCCCCATATATGTATGTATGTATGTATGTATGAAAGAGCGAAATTGTAGAAAAGCGAACTTATTTGAAAACGAAGTACATTTCCCAGTATCATTTACCGTGTTCAAGGAAAACGATTAAATCTGCCTTAGCGATCCAGACTTGTGTATATCGGACAAAAAATCCTCAAAGCGAAAGTTTTTCCCAAATTTGTTTTTATTTACCAATTTGGCACGAACTGGTCTATTTAAAATGTGAAGTTAGATCTTCATATGTACATACATATATCATTTAAAGTGGGTTCGACAGCTGTTACCGCGATTCTAACGATTTTTACCATGAGTATGGATCGACTAAATGCATTTTGGTTTTGTTTTGGTTATGAAAAGTGTCAATGCAAGACTCTTAAGAAAAGACATGAATCTTTTGCAAAAAAGACGTAGTGCAGACGTAGAAAAAGAGATGCTTGACGTAAGTGAGGAGCCTACATTCATAAAACGCATCATCACTGACGACGATACGTGAGTTTTTAAATATGATGTGGAAACTGTCCAACAAGACGAATGGTGTTCTAAAAATGAAACAGTATCTCGACCAAGGCTTATTAAACGTCCGCATGGTTAGCTTAGGAGAGTCTAATTTGAAAATTAAGGCGATAATAAATATTTGTGTTAAAATACGTAAAAATTTAGTTTTTTGTCAATCCGTATCTAATTTGATAAGATCATCTTCAATGTTTTATTTTTGTAACAGAAAAAGGTCTACATTCCTAGAGTATTATTTACGCAAATACTAATTATCAAGGTGGTCAGGTTAACAATACCTCGATATATCTTAAAAATATTCAGGAATCATAAAAAGGTAACCAGTATCAACTGAATATTTTTATGCATACATGTATGTATAATGGGTATAAACTTATTCGCATATATGAAGTTTGTAATACCCAGAAGAAAACATGCGATATCTCCACGAAATTCGGCATAGATTATTGTCGAAAACAGTGCTGTAATCTGTGTACAGTGAGTCTTAGTTGACGTAAAATTTTAATTTAACTTTCCTATCAACAATTCAGCGGCAGACAAATGATTAGACTGACGTCAGTAAGTGAAATTCTGCAAACAACTTATCAACAGAAATTTCGTCTCATGCTGAGTGTCCCGCCTCAATGATTTGACGCAATTCAATTCAAATTAATTCAACTGTATTAAGTTGAGACACACTTCTGTCCGCCACATTTCCATATACTCACTCAATTCTAAATGTACTCACTCATACAGTGACACACGCAGAAAGAAACGTAAACGTAAGTGTGTTTGAAAGCAATTCATTATCAATGCAGCAGCCACAGTGACGGATGCAGACGCAATGTCAATTGTAACAGCAACAAGTTGTCGCGTGGCAGGTGGCAAGTTGGCTGGCTGGGAGAAAATACGCTAGGAGAAACAAAATCAAATAGAACAATATTAAAGTGAGCAGACGACAGCAAATGCAAGGTAGTTACATATTTAATATTTTTATATGTACATATGGAAGCGCGATTAAGTGCCACGTACGCGTATAAGTAACATGAGTCAATTGGATTTATGACATATGTACATATGTATGTATGTACCTATGTGCATATGAAATAGCGGCGAAACGTTTACCTATAATAGGCACATTTTTTACGTGTGTGTATTTTACATACATACATACATATATGGGTACAAATATGATTTTATACTATGTAATATCATATAAGCTCAGGTTACATTATCTAAATTGTAATTGTAATGAGTGTCGTATGGGGCATATTCGAGCTTAGGAAAGTACACTTAAGGACAAAATAGTAGTTGTAAGCAGCTTTTTCTTAATAACATGGAGATATTTGTAATTAAAACAATTCTATTTTAATAATATCTTAGCTTTACTTTATTAAACTTAAATATGTAGGAATCTTTCATTCCGAATATTAAAACTGACATTTTTTTCAAAACAAGAAATAGCATTGGTCAAAAATAAATAAATATAAAAATATTTTGTTCTTCACAAATCGGGCTTTCTGCGAAATAATGCTTTCACAAATTGCAGCAAACAATTCAGTAATATTCTTATTGACTTCTGTCTACGGGTTTAAAAACTGTATATCCTCCGAGGTTTTATAAGTTATCCAATGCTTTCGGCACGGATTGACAAATTTTTAGATAGCTTCAATGGGTTACTTTTGTTTTCCGCCACAATCGTTCCTTAGTTTGAAATGAAAAGGTTGTCAGTCTACTTTTAAGGTCACTCCACAAGCTCTCAATCGGGTTGGGCTCAGGGAATTTACTAAGCCATTGCATATACGTAGGTCACTAGCGTCCTTGAACCACTGAGATTGAATTCGGTGAACCCAATTTTCGAATAATTTTTCCACTAAATCAAGTCGTATGCCATTAATAGCACGTTCATTATTGACTTCTAAAACTTGAAGAGTTCCTGGTTTATTGCTTAAGACCAATGACTGCAAATAACCTCACAATAAGTAGTCTTAAGTTGTTAAATAACAACTTCTTGGGGTCCATTCAATGACACAATTCCTTGAAATAATCGAGTCTCCAAACCTTTCTCGCAACAATTCGGTTGTTGCACGTGTGCGGGACTACGCGCCCGTTTTGTTGGAACCAGATTTTCTTTACTGCACCGACTCTCAAACTTAAATAAAAGTGAGCCTCATCGGAAAAGATGATTCTCTTAAAAAATCGTTATTATCGAAAGCCCAAATCCTTTCTCAAACTCCCAATTCTTAAATTGCGGTCTTCAGCAACATTTGCCTGAACGGCAGCAATAGTTTTATCACTTGGAGTGGTTCTTTGTCTTATTGGACCTTAAACAGTATGTAAACAACGCTCAAAATTTTCAACAATTCGACAAGTAGTAAGCACAGGTGGACGAATATTACGGCCATAAATTGTCAAAAGCTTTCGACAAGTTGCTATTGCAGAATTAATACTTTCATAATAAAATTTAATAACTTGTAAACGTTGTTCTTGGATATACAAGGTTTGTCCGGAAAGTAATAAGACTGATTTTCTTCCGCCGCGACTGTACTTTGGAGCGTACGCGCACCGACTGGATTCGGTAGAGGGCGTTACTATCTAACGAACGAGCAGCTGGTCGCGACGAGCAGAGGTACGCGATTAAATTCTGTGTGAAGGTCGGTAAATCTGCAACAGAGGCGATTGATATGATCAAGCAGGCTTATCCAGATATTACTTTAGCAAGAAATGGTGTGTTTCGGTGGCACCAGGCCGGAAAGAGGTTGCTGATGAAGATCGGAAGAATGAGCAAACCCAAAGTGAAAACGATACTCATTGTCAAAGGCATCGTCCTCCTCCTGGACAAACGCGAACGCCAACTTTTAGATGGAAGTCCTCAAAAAACTCAAACTAAGAGTCAATCGGGTCCGACAAAACATCGCAGCCGATTGGAAGTTGCAACGCGACAACTCCCCCGTTCACACCGCCTTTCTTATGCTACCTAACCAAGGCCGGCACCCCAATACTTCCGCAGCCGCTCTGCAGCCCAGATGTGGCCCGTCGGACTTATTTTGTTTGCTTGCCTGAAAAGCCGATGAAAGGGTATCCAAGCAGCTTTTACCTCGGCTCTCAAGGCTACTCCGGAGAATGCCTTCCATGACGCCTTCAATGCGAAACCTGTTTTTTAAATTTTTAAATGATTGTAACGATTGGTACAATAAATTCTTTTAAATCGACTCAGTCCCATTACTTTCCGCACAAATCCTGTATCTACCCATGATAATTACTGAAAACGATGCAAAAAAATTACAGATCTTGACATATTAATATTGACTAAGAAGACACTTAGAAATCATGCCAATCCTATTGCAAACCTGGTACATATATTTTTTAATATTGCAATATGCAAAATGCATCGGTTTCGTCTGTTCTTGGCATTTATATAATTTCCACTAAGTTCAGTAACCTGCGTCAGACACTCTCTAATTTGATGAGGCTTGGTCTCTGTCAACTTCTGCGTTGGGCTTCTGCATATATAATAAATCATATAAAATAAGTAGTGGAACAAAACAAAAACTAAAAGTAAAAAGGCTGTATGTACTTAATACAATTGTATAAATATATAGTATGTTTCATGTTGATGTAATCGCACCTGCTTTTGATCTGATTGATTATTTCACATGCATAAGAAACTCTGCTGTATTGTTGTAACGTGAATAGGATATATTAAGTTTACCAGAAGGTTGTAACAGCATGAAGAGCTCAGTCAATTTAGCTGTGTCCATCTGTCTGTCAGTCTATATACATCCCGAAAGAATTTTCGAAGGAATTGTTCAAATTGGAATATTATATTATTGGTAAGTTGAAATTTTGGAATGGAAAACTATTTGGCAAGGTGTTTTAAGGAAATTTCACATAGATCATTGGCCAAGAAAATGTTGCAATCTCACAACAGATTGTTCAGATTGGGTCACTATAGCAAAAAGCTGAAACACAAACTCACCGATGAAAATCAAGATAAGGATATTTTTTTTAACCCTTTTATATTATATAAGAAATGCACCTGCGAAGGATATTATAGCATCGGTACAGCCGAACTCCAGTTAAAATTAAGATATCTTGATGAAACTTGACACAGGAAATTGGAGTAGCAAGAAGCATCTGTGGGCAAAAATGTTTGAAAAAGTGGGCGTGGCCACACCCACTAATAAGTTTAATGTACATACATATATCCTAAAACACTAAAGCTACAACAATCACATTCGTTTAGCGCAAACATAATAAGAACTCGTAACGACAGTGTGAAAATGGATGAATTCGGAAGATAACTCCCCATATTGAGGGTACTGGTAAAAGCTACTAAAAGCGCTATAAATATCTAACTAATTATACCAGACACATAAAATTTTACATGAAAGATGATATGAGAGGGTCGGTGTGAAAATTGGACGATAGGCATGGCAGATAAGTCGGGACCCGACCGACCGATTTCGACTAAATTTAGTACGCTAATTTCCCATATATGATAACACAATTTTAAATCCCAATATACGAGGTTTGACAATTAAGTAATGATACTGATTTTATTGCCGCGCTGGTGGTAAACCTGTGACCTTGAAATTCCCTTTCTCTTTTTCCGGCATCCCTCCCCTCTCCATTGATATATGTACCATCGCTCTAGCTTGTTTAGTTCGCCTGCTGCGTCAAGTTGAGTAGACGTGTGTTTGTAGTGCTCGTCACGAAAATGGAAAAACGAAATCAAGAGCAACGCGTCGCGATAAAATTTTGCGCCAGATTGGGCGAAACAGCTTCGGAAACGTACGCTAAAATTGTAAGAGTGTATGGTGATAGTGCTCTTAGTCGTGCCCAGGCTCACAATGGTTGTCTCCGCACGCCCCCCGCCCGAAAAAAGCTCGCATGAGCAAGTCGAAGGTGAAAACGATGATTATTGCCTTTTTTGATAGCCGTGGAATCGTCCACAAAGAATTCGTTCCACCGGGAAAACTGTGAATCAAGTCTACTATTGCCAAGTACTCGAAAGATTGCGAAAACGAGTCAACAGGGTGCGCCCAGACATCGCTCGTAACTGGATCCTTCATCACGACAACACGCCGTGCCACACCGCCCTCAGCGTGTCCCAATATTTGACCTCTAAAGGGATCGCCGTGTTGCAACAGCCGCCTTATTCGCCCGACATGTCACCCTGTGACTGTTTTGTTTCCTAAAACAAAATCGGTGGTCAAAGGAACCCATTTTGAGTCGATTACGGACATCCAGGCGGCCGTGAGGAGGGTACTCGCGGACATCCCAGTCGAAGCGTTCCAGAAATGTTACGAAGCATGGAAAACGAGCTGGAATCGCTGTATAGCTGCCCAAGGGGACTACTTTGAAGGGGATGGCAGAGTTTCAAATGTACGATTTTTATGAATCAGTCTCATTACTTAATTGTCATCCCTCGCAAGAATTTTGGAGTTGCAAGAACTGTTATATCCGAACTTAGCCTTTCCTTACTTGTTTTTTCTTTCAAGTAAGCTGACTAATTTTAATACAATACCAAAGTGCTGATGGAACAACATTTTGACGACCTGCCACAATCAGCAGACTCTGAATTGAATTACATATTTTGCTGACACATTTGTATTGATTTAAATGATATTTTGTACAAAATGTTTCATCTTTTGTTATCAAGTCTAGTCAAATTACTTATTTCTAACAAAAACAGCACTCTAAATAAAGTACCTTAACTCTTCGGAGGATATTTGAAAATACTCCATTTGTCGAAAGAAATGAAGATTTACTCCACAAAGAGGTTCCCTACAAAACTACGAAACTTTCCACCAAACTTTAAATAAAGACAGAGGTGGAAAAAAGAGGGGACAAATTTCTTACATTTATCGAAGATATTGCTTTTACAACGCGAAATAAATAGGAGTACGAGATGTAAATATAAACAAGAAATACAATTAAATGTGATAATTGAAAATAAAACAAGTAAGGAGGGGCTAAGTTCAGGTGCAACCGGACATACACTTACAACTTGCAAGAATCAAAACCAGGGAAATACTTTGAGGCGAAAAACCAATCTGATATTAGTTATAGTCCAGTCATTTAAGCTTAAATTAGGTAAGAATCTGGGAATTCGATATACTCATTATATGTCTGTATATACTTGTATATTGAAACCCTAAAGTTGTCTCAAAACCTACATATGGTAGGGTATACCTAAATAAATTTGAGCGAAAATTTGGCCTAATAATGACTGGACTATTATATAGAGGCTAGGCCAAATTTTCGCTCAAATTTATTTAGTTTAGGCGCAAAGATGCACTGCTATGAATAAAAGATGGTCTTTTATTTTCATTGGGATAACTCACATATTGACCGATATATGCGGTACAAAGTCACCCCGAAGCTCGAAAATCCTCATATTAAGTACATATATACATATATAGCGGCTAAGGGAAGTATTGGTCCGATTCAACCCATTTTTGACATACATTCCTTAAGGGGTCAGTAGGGTAATCTGATCTGTTTTCTTGACATTTTTTTTTATAGTAATTTTTATTCTATAATAGAACTTTTTTCACATATCATGAAGTATATCGTGAAGTGTATACACGAATTTTTTTTCGGAATTTGATGACATCTGTCGGAGAAATGGCGGGGTGAATGAGATGCATTTTTTCACCCAATATATTCTTAAAAATTAAGAGAATGGTTATCGTCCCTACTAGAATCAATGTTGATAAAAAAAAAGTAATTCACGTTTTTTTTTTTAATTTTTCCCCATGTTGTTTACATAAATTTTATCATAACATAGTCAATAAATTATAAAAAATATAGGGACGATAGCCAGACGTTATGTGAACAAAAAATTAAGCAAATCGGTTGAGTAGTTCGACCGGGACATTGTAGAAACATACAAGTAACAAAAAAATCATATGGTCGTTAACAGCTGAGATCACCTAATCGAAATAGTTGATTTTTCGGCACAGATATTTAAATAAAAGGACTTAAAAATAGTAATATTTTTTGGGTATTAGGTTCCCTAAGAGACCTATTTTCACACATATAAAATATACAATACTAAACAAAACTATTTGTAATAATTTAAACAATAATAGATAGATTTTTCAAATATTTTTAATAAAATAGAAAAGATTTACAAATATTTTGATACAAAAAATAAAATTTTAATCAAAACTAGGTAAATTTAATCTTTATGAATTTTAATAATCGAAATATATATATATGAAAATGTAACAAAAACGTACTTAAAATAATAAATTGGATAACATAATACGGCAACACACTCTTGTCTTTTCTAAGGCATTTGGCCGTTTTAGTAGTAGAATATTTAGGAAACCCTAACGAACTGCCTGGGCTTTTGCTCTGAGTCTTCCCTCATTCTATTGCATTCTTAATGTAATTTCTGTCATTCTACAAGCTTTCGCCTGTGTATATATGGGTGAAAATGATAGGATTTGTTACTTGTAGGTTTATACAATGGACCGGAATCATGCTCGCCAGTTTAAAAAAGTGTGTTTTGAGAAAAACGCGTTTAAAGTTTGAGGTGTGCCCTCCGAGCGCTCCGAACTCGAGCGGTATTATTACTTTTGACCCTTTTTCGAAACCTTCCAATGGTAAAGTCGATTTTTACATTAATTCTAAGGGTATAAAAGAACAGAAAATGCAAAAAATAAAAAATATTACCCTACTGACCCCTTAATTTCAGTTTAATATATCACACATTGACCGACATTTTCAATCAAAAGTCAACTACAGGTACCGGGGTCTAAATAATCGTTACCTAGGGGGAAGTTTTATCCCGTTATTTTAATTGCTTCTTAATTTGTGTTCTGGAAACTGAACGAACGAATCAAGTGAAATTTAAAATTGTGCTATATGGGAAGTAGGCGTCATACTTGCTACTGCGATTCTCTGTACCAAATCACGGCTTTATACCCTAATTTAGTGCCTAGTTATGCCACTTTTAATGGTTAAGGGTATTGGCGATTTGTAGGTGTGGTAGTAGTCCGATTACGCCTATCTACGAACTCGATTTTTTTTTGTACTTAGGAAATATCAAGTTTCATCAAGATACATATCTCATTTTTTACTAAGTTACAGCTTGCACGGACGGACGGACAGACAGACCGGATTTCAACTTTTGTCGTCATCCTGATCTTTTATATATACAGTTGTCTACAAAATAATAGGAGTGCCACTATAAAAAATTTGTTTAGCTGCATAACTTTTTTAATTCACAAGTAAAGGACGAGAAACAATAACGGTACACATAACGGGATACTAACATTAAAATACAAAACAAATTTTTATTCTGATGATTGTTGTTCTGCTTCTGCTTCGCTAGTTCTCGGAGACACTTGTTATTGCTTTCCACAAAATAATAGGAGTGTTAGATATTTCGTTTTAAAAATAGTCCTTAACATAAAAAATATTCACAAAACTAGAAAAATAAGTACAGTTCCATAATCTAGCAGCAATTTAAATTAGTTATTATTTTATTTAATCATTGGATTTTTCTCCAGTGGGTACAGGAAATCATTGTACAAATGAAAAGCGGAAAACGACAAAAAAATTGAGAAAACTAGGAAAAACTTATAAAGAGATCCAAAAAATCGTAAAATGCTCTTCTCAAATGATAGCAAATGCCTTAAATTATATAAACAAAAATTAAACTCGTAGACACAAGAGTAAAACATCCACTGCAGACGATCGCAATACAGTACTGGTGGTCCTTTTGCTTCAGCCAGGAGCATCCATGACGAACTAAATTTGTCCGTTAATACCGAAACTGTTCGTATACATTTGGAGCAGATCAAATTATTTACTAGAAGTTCACGAAAAAGACCCCATTAAAAAAGAAGCACAAGCAAGCCCGCATAGAATTTTGAAATGAGCATGGCTCCTGACCAGCGTCTATATGGCGAAACATATTGTGGTCAGACGAATCCAAAGTTGGGTTATTTGGTAGTAAATGATCTAGGAACTTTGTTCGACGTCCCCCTAACTCAGAATATAATCCCCGGTGTACCACAAAAACCGTTATACTTGACGATGCCAAATCATGGTATGCGGTTGTTTTTCACATTGTGGTGTTGGTCCAATACACTTAATTGAAGGCATCATGGACCAAAGGGTATATGTCAAAATATTCGATGAGGTAATGGTATGTGGTACCTCATGGAATATGTCATTGATATGGGTATATTAATAGGATAATGACCCTAAACGTACTAGCAAGTGCGCAAAAAAATGGTTTAGGGCCAATGGAGTTAAGGTTATGTGGTGACCTGCTCAGTCTCCTGACCTCAACCCCATTGAAAACCTATGGACAGATATCAACAAGAAAGTAGCTGAAGAGAAACCAACCAATTCGAGAGATTTGTGGCAAATAGTGAAAGAAGCTTGGAAAAGAATACCAATAAAACGTTGCCAGGATCTCATAGACTCCATGCCTCGGAGATGTGATGCTGTATTAAAAAAATCGGGCTTATTCATCGAAATATTAATTATTTTAATATTCTGTGAAACTTTGGAAGCAATATTTATTAAAATTATAGAACGGCCTCTTATTATATAAAATACTCCTATTTTTTTGTGGAACTAGTTTTCTAGTTTACTTGATATAAACTGCGATATAAATTTTAGTTTATGTTTAATTGAAATAAATGGAATCTGGAAATATTAATAGGTCTTTAGCAAATTACATTATGCAAAAATTTTGAAAAAATAAAACATTTTTGTTAATGAAAATTAACAATTTGTTTTTTCCCATGTGGTCACTCCTATTTTTTTGTGGACAACTGTACGTAACCCTATATCTACATATCTCGCTTAATTTTAGGTGATATGTACAACCTTTAGTTTTGTTCACCCTATAATACTCTGTAGCAACTGGTTGCAAGAGTATAAAAAATCTTATTCCGATCAATTTAAATGGAAAGTAACATTAAAAATTAAATTTGGCTTATAAAAACTTAGAAAAAATACCGTGAAAAGGTACATGGATACATATACCGTTTAACAATGTGAACCATTGTTGTAAATTTTTTTTAAATAATTATGCGAATTGAGAAAATCTAATATTACTCATACGTCATGTCATTAGCTACATAGAAATTATTGGTACAAAAAAACTGTACTGTTTTAACAAAAATATCAATGCTTGGATATTTTTTCGGCATAATATAATCATTCTTATCTAATCATACACATGTTTTTATTTAGAATTTCACTCATTCTCGCTTTCTTGACGTATTTTTATAAAATAAATATAAATATTACGTATACGTACGGACATACATATAGCGTCATAATGTACAGTTAAGCACAATAAAATAGAAACATCCATAGTATTAATTTACTGTTCAAAAAAATATGAATTTGATTTAAATTCAATTAAAATATATTTCTCTTATTTATCCCTGTCAAGTGTTATTGGTAGCAGAAAAAAGTATTGAAAAAAAAAACAATTTATAAATATTGCAAAAAAAAAAAAATGAAAAATACAAGTTTCAAAAGTTCGGAGGACAAAAAAATAAAATCCAAATATTTTATATTAACAAAATTTAAGAGAGCTAATAGGAAAAATCGTTAGCACTTTATAGTGTACCCGTTCTCGTCTAATACAGATGCACATCTTATAAGCATAACTGAATTCTTTTACTAAGTGCTGTGTAGATTGTGTAGTATGTATGTATGTATGTATGTACTTCCAAATTACTTTATTAAAACATTTGTCATATGTACATTTGTATGTAAATGAAAATATGAGCACATTAATTATACAAATAATACATTTTTAAACAAAAAGTTTAAGATAATTTCTTGTAACCTTTTGTTCCCAAACTCTCACACTCAAATGCATTGACATTACATATATGTAGTATCTATGTATGTATGTATGGTAGTACATATATTTTTTATAAGTTATATTTGTTATATATTCGTGTTTATATGAATAAGTTTTGCGTTAAATTTCATAAAGTTTATATGCACATACATATTTACGTAAATTTTCATTTCAATGTCGTTTGCGATTTGTTTTTGTAGTTGACGAACACAATCTATTCTGCACAACGACACAATAAGCACGATGTACGCAACTGACCAAACCAAGAAACAGTGAATCTTTTTATACAGATACCATATACATGCATACACAACCATATCTAATAGCACATACACACAAACTCATACTTGCTTGTGTTGTTCGCTGCAAATACATATACATATGTAGCAAAGCAGCAAGCGAAGAAAAGTGCCGAATAGCGAGTTAATCTGCCAGTATGTTACGTGTGTAATGACAACGAAAGCAACGGGATTAACTACAAAATCAAAAAAATAAGACGAAAGCATCTAGCGACAAAATAATAACAACAACAGGTATCAACGTCGTCGACGTAACCATGAGAACGCAATCGTCCAATACGCAATGTTATGTACTGTATGTACATACATACATGCACATATATGTAATTCTTGTGTAGGGCTTTTTGTAGTTGATACCAATACGCTATAAAGAGAAAGTCAAGAGAGCATTCCTAACTGAATAGCAAATAACAACAAAAGAAATTATCATAAACAAATACAAAACAGCTGCTATGGAGTTACTGTGTTTAAAACTAAATTTAAAAGAAATTAATATTTGCAAGATAGAAATAATTACTGGAATACTTCGAGCTGAACTGAATATTAAATGTTATTTTTTAATATATTCATAATATTTTGTGCTTTGTTATATCTCGGGTGCTGCCAAAATTAACGGTTTTTTATTATGTGTGAGGTTGTCCGATTTTGGCTTGAATACTAGAACGTATGTATGTATATATCTATGTATATGTACATACACCAAGCCATATACTAGTATAAGCATATGTAGCTTAAAGGATTGAAATAACGTTGGTGTGAAATTTAATTATTAACTACGTAAGTTCAGGTGTTATTGCTCTCTTCGTTTTTGTATTGTATTTTGCCGTTATCGTTTTTTATTTAATATGTACACTAAATTCTTTTACTGTAGTCATTTATTTAATTTAATTTCAATTCACGTGCCAACGTGTGTGACACTCGATTAGGTGCCCAGTCCAATAAAATGATAAAATTGCTCTTATTGTATAGAAATAATACACACATGTACGTATGTATATACTATACCTATAGGTATGTATATATTGTATATATACATATCTATTTATACATGTACATAAGTATGTGTTTGTGTAAAATAAGAAGGAACCAAAAATAATGCTCTTAACCGACTAAGCTTGTTGTGTTTTACATTTGTTGTTGTAATTGTTGTTTCTCTTGCTCGTTCGTTCCGAACCATTGGTGTTGTTGTCGTCATTGCCGACGTAGCACAGTGTATTAGTGCTGAAAGCTAATTTGTTTAAATTAAATTAGTGGCAAAAATATTATCAGCTGCTTCGTCTATCGAAATGCAATGAATTGCTCAAATGTAGAGTATTTTGTCTGTCGAATCTTATACATCGGACCATTGTAATATTGGTAGAATTGGTTACAAAAAACTCTTATCAGACCTTTTTATATCCTGAACAGGATATATTAAATTTGGCAAGAAATTTATAACTCTCAGTCAAATATCAGAGACCCTATAAAGTATACTTGCATATATAATTGATTAGTGATAAAATGAAACGATTTAACCATGCCCGTCATGTGTATATATGCGAATTAATCCCTCATTATTTGAGATATTAATATGAAATTTTGCATACATCCTTTTCTCCCTAAAAAAGCTCGTCGAATCCGCCGGTATCGGATCACTAAGGGATGTATCTGCCATACATACAGATCGATCAAACTCAACTCTTTAAAGGGAAAACTTTTTTAATTGGCAAGGTAAATCATGAAATTTGCCACATATTATTATCCAAAGCATTGGTATAAACTCCGAAATATTTTTCAGATCGGACCACAATATCAGATAACTGTCATTCCAATTGATCGCCCAAAAAAAAAGGTCTTTTTATTCAATTTTATGCTATACACATGTAAAGGTGCAGCATGGTTACTGTTTTTTCAAGTTTTCTTCTTAGTTAGGTAACAAATATGTCACACATCTTAGAGTATTCTATACAAAAAATATTCCAGCATTTGGAATGAAAAATCTACATACATACATATGTGTGTGCCGAAGAGGTAACTTCTTATAAAATCGAAACACTGTAAATCATTGTCGTAGTTGCTACGATAGCTGGCCGTATCTGTGTCGCTGTTGAATGCTTTCGTCAGTCACAGTCTTCGACGTAAGGCATTCGGAGCGAATGAGTGAGCGAGTGACGAGTGTGAAAAAGTACGCGGCGGCGGCCTTATTGTAGCTACACACAAGTATATAGTGTGGGCCAGCCTCTTAGAACGTGAAACGTGGAGGACGGGCGTTCCGAAAGCTACAGTATCGGTGACGGTGACAGTGGCGAAGACGACAATCCAAACGAAATCATATTTCGTGTGAGTGAGTTGTGGTGCAAAAACAAAATAAAAAAATTAAAATAAAGCCAAGATACAAATGTATCTAGATGCATATGTATGTATAATATGTGTACATACAAATTACCATTTGAAAGATTAAAAATTCCCAAAATAACTCTTGAAAATTAGACAAAATGAAAAACTAAAATGCGAGCATTAAAGCAGTAAGACTGAAGTCATAAATAATTGGCAAAAATATACATATGTACATACATAATTATATGTATGTATGTATGTATGTACAGGGATTCCAGCTGATCGTAAAAAAATGTATTCAAAATAGGAAAATTTTGTATAAATAAACAGGAAAAGTTAGTTTATTCTATAAAAACTTAAACATTGTATAAGGTGTACATATGTATGTTTACGTGAAAGGTAGGTATGTATGTATGTATATTTGAACATATGGACGTTTGGCCATATTAAAAGTTGGAGTGTCATAGACCCGCATACATATCTTCATACTTATGTGCATACATACATATGTACGTATTTATGAATGTATGCAAAAAAAATTATGCGAATATTAGTGCGGACACAGATACGCGGCGCTGATAGTACAGGCCCAGCACAGCCGCCACACCAGTCCTAGTCAATTCAACAGCCTGTTAGACCTGATAAAAACAATTCGAACAAATGCAATCATACATAAATATATATGTATACATACATATGGAAAATATTTAAATAGCAATATAAGTATGTATGTTTGTAAATATGTACAATAATACATCATGCGTTAAAAAAAAAAACAAAACAACGCGCTCACACAACTGCAAAATTAAATGTGTTTATGTGTGTGTGCTTAGTTCAAAGTGGACGTCGTAACGAAGGTAGCAGAGCTAACTCACAATAATCAGCCACTTTTTTCTAAACCAAAAACACTAGTAGCAGAAGAAATTTTGACGTAATCACAGTAAATGTTTTAGAATATTCATTTTATTTTCATAAAAACTTAAACGAAGCTTTTCAATGAATTGTTTAATCATCACAAATAATTTGTTTTCGTCAGTTGTCAGTGTGATCTTCTGAGCTACACCAGTGCATTGTAGCTTGTGTCCGAATGTGTTAGTTGTTTGGCCAGTGGTATGTTTTTGTTATTGTGTCTATTAGTACCTCATTCAACTAATTTATTCCTGAACATCAATACATGCATAAAAACAAATAATATGTACTTGTGGCAAGAAAAAAAGAATGGATTTTGTTGTAGAACAAATTGTTGCTTTTACCGACTCTGTGTTATTGACTATTTGTTGTTGTTTGCGTTTCAAGTGCAAATTGCGTGAAAGAGGCAAACACCATTACCCCGTTTCATTGAATATTTCCTCATATCTTCGCGGATGGCTATGCAAGTGCTTAGCATTATGTTCGTATGATTTCTTATGTGATTGATTAACCGCATTTCTTTTAATTTTTCCCCTACATTTATATATCTACATACATACGTATGCATATAGAACAGACGTTTATATACATACGTAACTATTGAAATACACATGGTGCTCTTTCTCTCTGATGTTAAAAATGTCACTGCTGTTACTAGCATTGCTGTTGTCTTCGTTGACGCAGTCGTTGCTTTCATAATCACATGCAGTTGCAGTATATACAATTATACATGTACATACATATGTTTGCAATTACTTATATTCCAATGTATAGACGAAGGTTCATATTACAAATGCAAATAGATTGTTTAGTCGGCGGTTTATTGTATTTTCCCTATGAAAATGCTAAGCGTTAAAATCTACATATATATTTATGTACACATATATGTACATACCTATAATATATCTAGAGCGTGCTCATCAACACTGAGTTTTATTTATAGTCACACACGTGTGAACCATTTAATTTTCAATTAAGTATGAATTAGTCATAGCATTTAAGAAGTTTATGGTACTGAGCTTAAGAAGTAGCAATTATCGGCACGAATGAGAAAATAAAGATTTTTTCTTAAATTACATCTTGCTATACATAGTATACATATGTACGTAGATAGGGAGGATGGTGTCATATGTAGATGATATTGAAATCATCGGCCTCAACACCCGCGCCGTTAATTCTGCTTTCTCCAGACTGGACAAGGAAGTAAAACAAATGGGTCTGGCAGTGAACGAGGGCAAGACGAAATATCTCTTGTTATCAAACAAACAGTCGTCGCACTCGCGACTTGGCTCTCACGTCACTGTGAACAGTCATAACTTTGAAGTCGTAGATAATTTCGTTTATGCTGGAACTAGTGTAAACACCACCAACAATGTCAGCCTGGATATTCAATGCAGGTGCTACAGGACGAACAAAAACCAAACTCTATAAGTCACTCAACTTTCCCGTCCTGCTATATAGTGCAGAGGCATGGACGATGACAACAACTGATGAGTCGACGTTGTGGGTTTTCGAGAGAAAGGTTATGCGAAAGATTTATGGTCCTTTGCGGCTGGCCATGGTGAATATCGCATTCGAGGAATGATGAGCTGTATGAGGTATACGACGCAAATTAAAAGACAGGGGTACGCTGGCTAGATTATGTTGTCCGAATGGACGAAAACACATGTTGATCGTCATTTATGTCCTCACGACCACTTTGAAAACGCTGAAATCACTCGTGCACTCTGCTACGGGATAGGCAATCATCGCCATAAACTTGTTTCATCAATTGAAATGTTTCGGTAAAAGTTTAAGCAATTTTAAAACAAAATTTATTGTTGGCTCTCTATTCGAAGCTCATTTTCGCACCGATAACACAAACATACTGACACTTAAAACGCAATAACTTCACTTCCAATCAATGAAATGTCATGAAATTCTCACTGGACAATCGATATAGATAGCAGATTCTAACACACCAGTCAATAGATAGTGCCACCAGGGGGCACTAGATTTACTTTGGAACGCACCTTGTAGCATATTTTGAGAATGAGTACTCTGAAAAGAGTATATGAAGATTGCCAAAACGAAAAGGTGGAGACCTCATAAATGATTATACCATACATATAAATATGTATGCACATAGTATAGCGTATAAATGATCAGCGTGACGACGTAAGTCACTTAGTTTATGAGATATCGATCTGAAATTTTGGACACATCCCTTTATCCCTAAGAAGTTGTTTTTTGTCGGGCCACTACGGATATAGCTAACCGATTAAAATCAAGGTCTTATTCAGATCAGACCACTATAACTTCAAAATCAAGATAAAGCTTATTCTTCCTATTATAACATATAATACGACTTGAAGGTTGTTTACGTACATACAAACATATATCAAACAACCTGGCTCGTAAGAGAAAACAAAATGTTTTCCGTCTGGGCAAACCGTTAGCCAGTTTCGTTTTCAGTTTAGTTATAAATATGTATGTACATATGTACATATGTACATCTGAAGTGAATTAAATCTGCGGTTAAAGTTTTTTGTTTATATTTATTTTCAAGAGAAAATACCGTATTATTCGAATTGGGTGATATTGAGTTTTGACTTCAGGCAATGGGGTATTTTCAATCCGACAATGACAACAAATACATGACATTTTTTTTAAAACAATGAACAGCTTTTATTACCTTTGTCCACGACTTTTTACCCCAAATGAAGTCATTTCCCTGACACTTAAATGCTAACTTCACTTTAACATATAAATGATCATGGAAAATCTCATGAGCATGTATAGATACGATTTAAGCAAAATGTCCGACATGATACTGTAGTGCGATCCGTCTGCTAGATTTACTGAACGCACCTGCCAGTTGGGTATTCAAAACCGTAAATTATAAACTTATAAGCGTCAAAAATTTTCACTTAATTTTGGAAGCTGCTAATTTTTTCAACGGCCGTATAAAAGGTATTTACTTATAGTCATGATTGCATTAGTTTATTTAATAACTTACTGATGCATCGGATATACAAGTTCTCATATGTTGTTTAATACTTTAAATTAAACAATTGTATCATCACCAAATTTGAGTAGTGTTGGTACTTATTTTTTAAGACTAAATGTAATATCCTAAAATTGTGTCAATGGCACACTAAACAAAATATAGTTGTATGAACAAATAACGGTCGAATTTCCAGTTCTTGTATGCGAAACTTTCAACATTTGACAAGATATAATTCACAGAATTTTGGTTTATAGCATATTTTAAGGAAATACCCTAGTATATTGTTGAGAATGGCTCTAACATAGCATATAGTGCCAAACAAAAGTGAACCTTTGTAAATGTTATCCATCATATAAAAATGTATTACATAGTATGGAAAATTTCAGCGTTTGACAAGATATATTCACGTATTTGAGATATCATTAATTTTGGACACATCTTATCCAAGAAATTGGTTATGATCGGGTTAATATATGTATATAGCTGCCATTACAAATGCAACCTGATTCGATCAACTCACTATAGTATAGGACAACTTTAACACTTTTACAACATATCATTCACTTGAATTTTGCGTATAATATCATATTTGGCTCGTAAGGAAAACAAAATGTATATCTCCAAAGAAATTGTTCAGATATGAGTATACATATATGCATATACTTCTGATTATTAAATCTGCGGTTAAATTTTTTGTTACTAACAAAGAAATACCATTTTGAATTGGGTATATTAGCTTCCGGGGATGTTTCGCAACCGAATGCAACATCTGAAATTTTTTAGAATGAATTTAAACACAATGTTATGTATATACATATGTATTTCACCTTGTAGTCCCAAGCAGATCTTTTTACCTCTTTATACCTATTTGAATCATTCTCTCCTGCACTTAATTCATTTTAAAGGTTGCTTAACTTCTACTTTTAAACATAAGTAATACTCAATTTTTCTGCGAAAAAATACATACATATGTATGTACATACATACATAAATTAAAGCAAAAATGCGCGCGAAGTGAATATGAGGCGAATCCTTTGCAAACAGAGCACCTGCAACAGTTGGCTTAAAGTAGATTGGAAAGACGCAAGAATAAAAACAAGAGCTAACATCATAAGTTTCGATAAAAGATTATGTTAACATTAATTTTGATAAGAAATGATAATTTCGGTTTCAAGCCTTATACATATGTATATGTATGTATTTACCTCTAACGAATAAGATGATTGGAATGTAACGGTTTGCTTTAATAACTTTGGGTGTATTGGTGATAATACACTCGTAGTTAGTTTAGCATAGTTCAATTTTAAAATTGAATCTACATATGTATGTATGTATGTATGTTTGGTACTGTCAGTTTTTTTCACCTATGACGTCACATGTGCAAAAATATACACTCTAAAATATAGTGATGCATGCACACAATATGAAAAAATATTTGTATGAAATATAAAAAAACAAAATTTATTACATTTTATCAAACTTTCCCTTTCATCAAGTATCAATTATAGTTGTTTTTAATTACGTACAATTAAAAAAAATATTGTAATGAAATTGGCGTCTATCGATAACGCATGGTGAAACAAACAAACTCTTTTCTAAATGATCTCCTATATATGAAAATTAATAATACGTTTAGAAAATTTATGTTTTGAACCACAGATGAGTAAATCACGCCCATATGCAGCAGCATAAGAACGTTGTTCCAAAAACATTAGGGTTACGATTCAAAAATTAAAATTATTAATTCAATTACAAAATGCAACCCTGAGTTCGTATTTGTAACTCACCACGTGGTAAGCAACTATTGAACCAACTTTATACATTTACATATCCCATTTCACTCATTTTGCGAAATATCATATGAGCGCGAGCGAAACAAACACGTATACAAATCAAATAAGAATATCATAAAGTGTACAATATGGAAAATAGTGTAGTACTCTCGGGCTGGATTTTAAATTGACGGTGTAAATTTTCCAATTCGATTGCTCAACTAAAAATCATTTGTTGGGAAAAAGTCGTTTCTAACTTTTCGAAACCGGAATGCCTCTGGTGCAGTTGAAATGCAACAGCATCACAAGTTATTATCGAGTAAATTTAAAACAAAATTTTAGGTAATCGCTCGTATGCAAAATTAACGAAACAAAAACAAAAAGCAACAATATACTCTCCTATAACGTCATTTTTCGCCGAACAACATCGACCTAATAGAGGGAAAGTGTCAACGCGAATGTGCAAACACGATAATATGGTTTATTCGTTCTTGCCTATGGTAGATGAAGGCAGATTTGAGAGTTTGTTTACAATTTCGTGGGCACAGATTAATTTGTACAACAACGATAACAAAAGCAAGAAAAAGCAGGCACATCACAAGCACCAATAACAATAAAGTAATTTTTTAGTGATGTCATCAGAAGTTTCGTTTCGTGGTTGCTGTCGTAGTTGTCGACGTAGTTTCAAAGTTTCTGTTGCTATTGGATTGTTGCTGATTTTTTTCTTCAGCTGAAATTTATTTGCTCTATCAAGTGCTGTTAGTGTTTTTTCTTTATCAAATATCCAAATTTTGATGTTTTAGTCTGAATGCTTAACTAGCTTAAGTTATATGTGTAGATAATGAAGTTTTAGTGGTTGTGCAGTTTACTACGATTTGTGATTTGTTAATCAAATTTTGAATATAGTTTTTGCAAAAATGCAGAAGTTGATGACGAAGTCAAAATATTTTGTAAAGTGTTTAACTCTCAAGATATTATAAAAAAAAATTAGAATAAATTCCATCTGCCAACATGTGCTTTGTAAATTGTATAATGTAATAAATTGTGGTGCTTATGTAGTGTGTTATTGTGCTCTATATTAGAGGGTATTTTCAATTAATTCAGATTACGTTATGCTTATTAAAGGTTTGTTTGGATTATGCAGAGTTTTTAAAAACTACTAAAACTAAAAATTGTTAGCCACAACTGCGTACAGTAAAAATTATTTTTAATTCTTGCAGAGTAAGTGAATACTTAGGGTGTACATAAAAACTATTTGAGAACCTAAACATTTGTTTGCCCTTGACTTTTCCCCCTTTTAAGGGGGTGAACAGTAAACAATTTCGAAGAATATCTCCTTCAAAACTTTAATAAGAATATTAATTATAAAAAATTAAAATATATTAATTCATGATAAAATTTGTATTGATATTTCATATTTTTTGGAAATAATCATTTAACAAGACGTCTGCAAAATATCTTGATTACTTATTAGGTATTAATCGCTTATTGAGAATGAAGGAATGTTAAACAAAGAAACAAATCAAGTCGTTTTTGGCCTTTAATCTCACATACTCTACATATATCCTCCAAATTAAAGGAAATCCCGCTTTTTATTAAAACCTTCTTAACAAGACTAGTAAAAAAAGTTGTTTAATATCTGAGTCACACCTTTGAAACAAATCGTTTCTTGGACCTTCTGTTCAATGACCTTGACAACAAATTTACCTTTCGCTCCAAATAGGGGAGGGTAACCGGTACAAAAACCACAGCAACACATGCCAATTAAATAATAAAAAATATAGGAAAGAGACCCATGTGTACATATGTCACAATTTTCAGAACTTTTTTTAATATCATCCACGGAACGCCATGGATACTTATTACATCATATATAATCATAATAATAAGCCATAATCGAAATCGTGGCAGATCTTTATTTAGTGGTATAATATATTTTATATTTAGTCTGTATTCTATTGAGAGTAGTATGAATCCTGATATTTAAAATATTAAAATTCAAGGTTTGTTATATGCTGTGTAGTGTGCCAATTACAAAGCATTCAATACAAAACATAAAATTACGTCACTCCTACAACGTTTGGCATATATGTATATTTACAAACTTTTGCCAATTCGCGGCAGACATACAAATTATTTAAAAATAGCGCCAAATTTTGTATTGCGACATCGAAAATTTTGGAGTTAAAATACGATAATAGGGCAAATAGCACAGCTTTTCAAACATATAACGCAACTTATAGTCGTTGTCGCGTAAGGAGTGACTAGCAATTATGATATGTAGTAAAATATATCAATATTTACGTGCATACATATATACATATGTACTTAGAGTTTGCATATTGTTAGAAAGAACCCAGTATAAACAAAAGTATACTTCAGAGCATAAGAAGTAATAAAAGCTACCGCCGGCAACGTAAAGGAATTCATAATAATCCATATGCTTTGTCTGACGATTTCTCCTAACTACATATTTGCTGACTTTAATGACGTCACCTCATAAAAATACATCATAGAGGAAGGCACGTATAGCGAAAATACCAGATGAAGGCGCGTTCAACGACTGTCAATCTTTAGTAGTAATGCGGTTTTTTAGCAATATTTACATATTTTATTTTGCAAATTAGTAATATACAAAATATGAATATCTATGAAACATAAGGTACAACAATAAATAAATGCAAATATACATACATATCTGTATATGTACGTGGAATCACAATATATAGAGGTATTTTCACAACGAATAATTGAAAAATACTTTAATTAAATAAGTTGTTTGGAACTACACATGTATGTATGTATGTGTATTGAAAAAAATCTTTTTCCGCCCAGGACGTTTGCAAATATTTTGATTAATAAACTTGTTCATTTTCCAAGGCTTCCGGCGTCCGATATCGGACCACCGTACTTATGTACAGACATATGTACTAACTAAAACTGTAACCACTTCCTAAAATGATTTGCATTTGTGGTTAAAATTATATAGTGCCATGAGCTGCGAAGAGCAGAAAAAATCCTTTTCATTTTAATCTTGACAAGGGAAAGCGCGATAGTAACTGCGATTTCGGTTGGTGACGACATCTCTCAACAATTAAGTTTCAGACTTCGCAGCCTTTTTTTATCAAGAATAAACATTCTTAACAATAAAATATACATTCTACATGTTTACACACCTTAAATGGCTACGCGACGTTTTATATTATATTTCATTTTGCATTTGTGAGTCGAGTTGTTCAAATTGTGCATAGTATGTATGTACAAAAGTTTTATATAAATATGTACATATGTATGTATATGTGCAAGTTATAAACGAAATGTTGATGACGTGTCCGTGGTGATATAAGTAGTATAATGATATCAACAAAACGGGCAAATATGCATTACATACACATGTACTCGTAATATGCCTATATACTTATATATACATCGACTTATGTTAACGTTAGTGCGCTCATGGTAGAAAATATACAACTTCCAGTTCGGTTCGTTGCATTTAGTTATTTTTTTAATACTTTGTGTGCTGAAGTTTGGCGCTCTTTTTATACGTATGAGTACCATTTGTACATATGTATATACATTGAGAATATTCATTGATACAAATACACTTTCAATAGTAGTATTCATCATCGCTGCTGCAATATGTTTTCATTCGATCATTAAAATCCATTGAACTGCCTGTTCGTTCCTACTCTGTTGTGATTACTGCCGGCGTTGATAGCCACCGACCAATTGGCAGCACGATCAACTCTACGCATATGAATATTTTTTTATATGTATGTATGAATGTACATATATTCGAAGTCGTTCGGTCGCTTTTGCTGCTGATCGCGTTGCTGACGCTTTGTCTCGCACCCAAAGCGTCTGCCGTTTATGACGCTGCCTTAGACGTTTTGGTGAATGTGACGATGTGACTTGCTTGCTAGCTTTTGATCGGAGATATGGCGTGCTGCTGCTGCCAGTGACTCATACGATATAGTGGTATGTGAACATAATTGTACCACTGTAGTATCAATTTCGCATATAAAGGTAGCAGACGACAAAGCGGTTTTGTTTTCGTTTTTGTTTTGTTCATCTGTGGTCATTCTGTTATCGTCAGTTCTACCCCTTTTAAATATTTTTTATATTGATGAAGTTGCCATTATTGCTAATGAAATTATCTTTGTCCGGTGAAACACTTTGTGTCAGTTTTTTTCATAGTTCAAATGGTATAGGGTTTTGGTGAACACTTGCCTACATAGGCATTGCAATTCAGTTCGTTGATTGAATTTCGGAGGTTTACGTATTTCTAGGTAAATAGGAACAGTGCTTGAAAATCAGCGTATCAGAAATATCCCAGAGGATCTCAACGTCTCTTATAAATCGACTCAACATATTTTGGTTAAAGTTTTTGGTATATAGTGCTAGGCCCGTACTAAAAGACCTTAATCTTATGCAAAAACGATGTCGAGTATGGATTGCAATAGAAATGCTTGACAACTTGGTTAGGGGCTCCATATTCATTAAATACACACTTGTTGGTGATGAGACGTGAGTTTATGAATATGATACGCCAAAAATTCGCTGAAGACACTTTAGGCCGTCCCTGTCAAAGCTTATAGCAAGTGCAAAAAAAAAAACTTATGTGCATATGTCTAATGAAAAATCCTTCGTATGCTTTATAAATCTAACTAATAATTATTGATTTTTTATGTTTTCAGCTCAAATCTTATTTTGAATGGAATAACAAAATATCATACATATTTCGATCGGCTTGCCGCTTGTGAAACCATAAAACTCCTACTAAGCTTTGAATATTAACAACAAACCAAAACAAGGAAACTTTAATTAGCACCAAAGGTCGATATTAGTCAGTAGCAACCAAAAATTATTTTGCTTTTCGTAGTAGCATATTGACTACGATTTTGCATCTTTCTGGGTTGCTCTTATAAGGAAAAAATTTGTCAAACTGAAGCAGTTGTCGCAAGACGTGACGGTGCTGTTGAAAATTAAAAAAATGGACAGCATCGGTGAGGAGAACGGCAACTCGAACAATATTGAGGAAGGTCACAATTTGACGACTACCTCAACGCACCAAAGTAATAACTCAACGGCCGGCAATAGTGTAGCAACATCAGCCGCCGGTAGTGGAGCTACTGTATTGACCACAACAGCGAGTGTACAATACCCCTTAGCAGCACCGGTGCACAGTTTACAGGTAATATATGTTTATGGTACTATATATTTTGCCATACAAATAACTGTTATGTTTCTTTTGTATAATACTAATTTCTTTATTGCCTATAAACATAGCAAATGCAGTCTGTCATTCAGGCAGCCAATCAGTCGTCAGTCATTCAAACAGCCGCCACAAATGCAGTGACCGCGGCGACGACAGGGACGATAGGTGTACCCAAGGGTGGGGTATTATATGTGAATAAGCCACCTAGTACAACGGTAATACACACAACATCAGGCAGTGGTGTACAGGTGAATTAATATTATATATTTCAAATGTTTTTTCAACACAAAAAAAAAAAACCGATTAATAATAATGTTTCTGTTCTCTTTTTTATCACAGCTCCCTCCACATTTTCAATGTAAAATCAAACCCGAACCAAATACACAACACCTCGACACTAATAGTGAAGATAGTCTCACTGACGAGGACTCACCGCAGCGACGAATAGAGCTTACAAGAAGGCCATCGTACAATAAAATTTTCACCGAAATTAGTGGACCTGATATAACAGGTAATTATTAAATAATGTTTTGAAAACACGTGCATTTTTGTAAATACGTAACAATAATGTATTTTTACACAATATATTTTATCTAATACATATAATTTTAGCATTAGTTAGCGTTTTTATTTCTTATCATTTTTTTCATTAGAATCTTAAGTTGCGTCTTCATAAAATGTTATTGTGTTCTGCACAATTGGCAAAAATACATTAAGACATTCAATAAAAATATCAAAAGCATATATGCATTTGTATTAGTCATACATATATCCAAATAGTAAGGAAAAGAAAACGAAATTGTTATTAAGGATTAAACGAATTCCGTATAAACAAGAAAAAACGTTAACTTGGTTTGCACGTAAGGTATAATACCCTCTACAGCTGTATTATAGCATAAAGGGGTATAAAAAGATCTTCATTTTGATTTTGATGGATCAGTTGTATGGCATCTATATGAATATACAATTTGTTTCGAGTTTGTAGCGTTGCCTTAGACAATAATCTATGTCACATTTCATGAGAATTTCATTTTCAAATAAAAAAGTATTCCATACAAGCACTTTGGGAGGGCACCATAGACCCAAGGTCGCGGTACATTCCACATTTATTAATCTAATACAAGCATTTGAGTTTGATTTGTCAGTTTCTACAGAACAAATTGTTTGAAGATTGTAGCGCTATCCGGGGCATGGGGCTGAATCGGTGTCAAATTTCGTGAAGGCACATTATCAAATAAATAAGTTTTCCATACGCGTGGTATGTACCAAATTTAGTCGAAATCAGTTGGTCGGGTCCTGAGATATGTGATTTCACCAAACAGGGGGTGGTGCCGCGTTCTTTTAATATTTGCGCCTAGCAAATTTGGTTGTTGTAGCTTTAGTAATTTCGGAGACATGTACATTAACACAAACTAATTAGAGGGCGGGACCACTCCTACTTTTTAAAAATTGTATGCCTATAGGCATTTTGCTACTGCGAACAGACAGACCCCGGATTTCAACTTTTCTTGTTATCCTGATCATTTATATATAAATTTAACCCTATATCTATCCATATTAGTTTTAGATGATACGTACAACCATTAGGTGAACAAAACTATAATACTCTGTAGCAACAGGTTGCAAGAGTATAAATATACCGGATGCTTTATAGAGATACAGTCGTTTTGAGAGGTATAGCTGTCAAATTAATCAGATCATTACATACCATTAAATTGTGGAAATTTATTCCAAAAACGCAAATTTCAGCGATGTGGTGCAATTCTGAGTTAACGGATTTTTGATAACTCTACATTATTTAAAAATAAATGAAAACAACGCTTTGTTTTTGAAGGACTTTTGTATGTATGTATGCATATCAACGAAATGTTTGTCTAATTTTTAGTCTACAACGTGCCTTGTATCATCGTCTTAATCATCGCTAAATTTTGACACTATTTTACCAACATAATCACCATCGCCAGTATCACTGCATGAATTTCGCGAAAAACACTTTCATGATCATATGCATTATCATGTAAGGAATGTAATGTAAACATACTACATGCTCATCTCATCGTTATCGTAAAATATTTTTCTTAATATACATCTGTATGTAGGTATTGCTCAACACATCACTCTATTTGTCATTTCCATTATTAAGACTTAGAATATGTTTTCTTTAAATATTTGTCTCCTCTGTTTATCTTGTAAAAAATTTATTTTTCTTAATTACACATTGAAGTAAATAATGCATCCGAATCATAACTAGGTTGTCATCAAAGCTTTGCATTTGTCTCACTATGAGTGGTGGGTCACTCACATTTTTTTTTAAGTTATTTTAACGTTTGTTTTGTTTGTTCCCGTTTTAATTTTATAATCGTATCGAAGAGAGCTTATAGTAGTTAAAAACAAATACATGTTATACGACTATTGTCATTTTAATCCTGCTGCTACTACTGCTGACATTGCAAGGTCGTTCGTCTCTTTACAAGTAAACGAAGTTTTTAACAGACGCTGAAACTTTACGCAGCTCACACACAACACATACGAAGCATGGGAAACGTCAATATATTTAACGAAATGCACTCTTTTATATCTCAATATAAAGTAGTTCAGTTATTAGCCATTGTATAAGGTCTAGTTGGCAGTAACTCCTTATTTAGCTTCTTTCGTATTTTCTTTTGAATTTTCCCCAATAAGATTACCCGTTTTTTTTTTATAAATATCCAATTTAGAATATTTAGATGCTTAAGTTGAGAAAACTAAAGTTATTAACTTGGGCTTAATGTGGTTCTCTTCCATAGGTAAAAGAATAATGCTAGAGAAATATTATAACTTAATAACTTTTCAAGTTCGTTAACAATTTTTTCGATTTTTTTTAGGCTGTTATGTTACCTTACTATTAATAACAAAGCAATTATTTTCTAAAACATAAGACGTAAGGCATTCTCATTTTCCATTAATTTTGTGCTAATTTGACGAAAAACAATAGAACTTTTGTAAACTAACTATTTGTTCTAACAATGATAATTACAAAAAAAAAAAAAAAATTATGAATAAATAATAAATAAAAAGGAGTTTGAATATCTTGTCACGTTGTTATCATTGTATGTATTATTGCATCTCTGTTTCGTCCACGCGCTCTCTTTCTCTCTTTGTTTTGATAAACACAGTTAGTAACTGTTATATGCTCACAGTCTGTTAATGTTGGCCCGTTTATCTTTCAGTATTATTGAACTATGGGACATAGGATAATATAAAACATTAACCCATGACTGTTTTTTTAATATTTATTCTGCGTATACTATATGTTTTATGTGCATCTTACACCACTACGTCTTCACTGTTGTCTCCGGTCTCACTTTTCTCTCTGTGACTTTTGCTTATCTACCACACTCTCTTTATGTATCTCTCTCTCTCTCTCTCTCTCTCTATCCTTCTATGTCTCTGTCTGTCATGTTGTGTGTGTTTTTGCGGCGCTCTGTAAATTCTTTGTGATCTCAAATTTATCGCTTTTTGCTGAGCACACATAGATAAAATTACTGTCATCATCGCATCGAATGTTGCTATTCACTAAATATCGAAAAGCTCAACTCAACTCAGCTCAACAAGCCTATATAATATCTATAAACTCATAGGAAAGCACTAACATTAAATTTAAGGCTTCTTTGATACATACTGCAGAATCCATAACTCATCATAAACGTACCTAAATCAAATGAATCAAATAAAAATCGTCATATGTAATGTGCAATAAATACATTATATTCATAAATGTGTGTATGTATATAGAGGTTTGCACTAAAAGTGTTTGAATCCATTTCTAATTGTCAATGAGTAAGCTAATGAATTGTTATTGATCTTATTTTCGACTTTTTCCAAAACAAAAACAAATCCTACTCCAATACTTCAACTTCGCCTCTTCTCAACTCTCGATGCAATCCAACCCTGTCACAATCAAATTCTGCAATCATAATTATGCGACATTATGTTGATAATTTTCAACGATCCCCCCACCAACACTTTGAATGGCAAACATACATGCAATAATCCACAATAAAAAATATTAAAAAAAAAAACGAATGCAAATTTCAAATGCAACGAATTATGGTACTGGCGATGGTGATCTGAATCTGCAAAATTTGTCGATACACGTTGATCGATTGCGATGACAATAATTGACAATTTATCTGCACTGTGGTCTTGTGTAATAACGAATGAAAAGGTGGAGCGACTTTGCAAATGTCAGAGACTGGTGGACTACACACGTTGTCGAGCACGGGGGGCGGTACAAGCGGCACCCTAATACAAATGCCGCCGGACAATGCGGCAGCATTTTACATACCTCATAGGATTCCATACAATACTAGTAAAGAACGTTTCCAATTATTATTTTTTTTTATTATTGAATTATATTTTCTTATATTATAAAGAAAACTAATGTTACCATATAATTCAGTTAGCGTACGATTGCTGTACGCAATTTGACATGTTTTTAAAAGTTGTTATTTTGTTTATTTTACATAGATAATAGTGGCATAGCTGAGGATCAGACGCGCAAGCGCGAGATACGATTACAAAAAAATCGGGAGGCGGCACGTGAATGTCGGCGTAAAAAGAAGGAGTACATAAAGTGCCTGGAAAATCGTGTGGCGGTGCTTGAGAATCAAAACAAAGCGCTCATTGAAGAATTGAAATCACTCAAGGAGCTCTATTGTCAAACAAAGATCGATTGAGACAGGCAGGATGATGACGACGATGCGGTTGGGACGGAAGTGGTGGCTACGGATAAATATGAAAACGATGGCGACAATGTCGTAGATACTGCAGTTGCAGATAATGCTGCCATATCAAGTGTAGATTTCGCCGCTACAAGTACAAATTGTGAAAATGCTGCTGCAAGTGTAGTTTTTAATAGCAATGCGTTAAGCGAAACGGATTCACTTACTGCTGCAAACACATTACAACAACATGGTGATGATGGTGATAATGGCAACCGTTGTAAGGACGATCCTACGGTTGAATGTGTTGCAGCTGAGCAAAAGGATTTTCAAGTGAACAATCGATTGCAAGTGTTACATGTAGGAAAAGCAGTGCCATCTGTAGCAGGAGCAGGAGCAGCAGCAGCAACAGCAACTACAACAACCATTGTGCGCCGCATTGTAGTTGCAAATATGAATGCTGTTGCCGCCGCTGCCGTCAAAGCCACCGCCGCTAACGTTGTTTTTGTGCCCGCCAGACCTCCCACAAATTGTTAACCTGATACGGCGAAGAATTAGTACTCTGCACTAATTTTTCGACTCAACAAATTTTTTGAAGAAAAGCAAAAAAGCAAAAAAAAAAAAAAAACACACACACACACACACAACAAAACATATGCAAGGAAAGTTAGAAGAGAATAAAGAATTTTTTTGTAAAAATTTTTATCTTAATATTTAAAATGAGATGATGAGATATGTGAAATAAGTGATGCATTTTAATAGTGTAAATGCAATTCCATTATGTTATGATAACATAAAGCAATGGTAATTGTATGCCACAGTCAAAGTGCGACGATGACCTGATGACGGTAAATGGACCGACTAGAAGTTGGTTAATATATATATATTTTTTTAAATAATAATGCAGTAAGTGAATGCAAAATTAATTTGTAACAAATTTTAATTTTAACTACAATTTTAAATAGAAATGAAATTTGTTTCTAAGTTTGTATATGCTGAGGTTAACGAAAGCAAGTGAAATAACGAAAAATGCTTTTGATGCCGTGGCTCTGTAGAAAATGTTAATGAAATGCAAATACTTTAATATAAAATTCATTAAAGAAAAACTAGCCCATTTGAACACAGAAGAAATTATGAGGAAAATATATAAAAAATAAAATGATTATTGAATAAAAAATTGTAAATTATGTTTAAATTGTAATTAATTCATTGTATTGTGTATTTCTCTGTTATGTATATGTACTTGTGACAAATGAGTAAAGGTTAGAAGTAATTTGTATACTATGCAAGACAGTTTATTCGAGCCATCTGCAGCAGTCTTGGCAAAATCGTGGCAGCTAGTCGCCCGATTTTCCAACGTGTATGTGTTTTAGTTTAATTGAATTTGTTGCTTAAGTGGCACATATCATATTTTGTTGCCAACAAGATTTTTTATGCTTAATTTTATTTTCATTTTTTATTGTACATTATACTTAATTATGAAGCTCTTTGTTATTATCATCTTTGATTTAATTAATTTAAATAAAAAAAACAATGTAAAAAGGTTTAGAACGGAGTTAAATGAAAATTTAAACAAAAAACTACAAAATACGCATATGCTTGTTTGTTTGATTGTATATATGTATGTATGTGTGAGAATGTAGAAATATTTACAAATGACAAAATGATGGGTCTAAATTATGAATTTGAAATTACAAATGGTTGGAATTGAAAATAGAATCTCACTTGCATTTGAGCTATAATATTTGATTGTGCTCATATCAAATTAATTTTATAGTTAATGGCTAGCAATGTTTAACCTTTCTATTTTTTACATACATATGTACATACATATGTTACCATATAATTTTTTTTTTTTTTTTTTTGCAAACGCCCTTGAAGTTACAGGTTTTGCCTTAAAAAGGATGTAACGTAAACAAAAGCTCTCCACTTTCAGTTTAAAACGTGGCTATATTAAAAAAAAACACAACTTTAAGAAAACGAAATTTTGATACCAAATTTTTTGTTTTATAAAAAGATTTTAATAACTTTTTTCATAAAAACATTGCTTTATAAGTTATGCATGAAATGTACTGTATCCGTATAGTACGCCATGGCGTATGAGCAACACAGAATGTATAAATCACTTGCATGAATGCTCAGTAACACTTGATAAATACATTTTTTGTATTAAAACATCACTTTTTTTTAAGTTGACTTTTTTTAATACAAAATATCAAAAAATCCCTTGGTTTATGCATGGAAAAAGGAATATGATTTAGGCGTGGTTAATTGAAAATAAAGAGTTTGTTTGCATTGTATCTTTCGCAAGGGCAATAACCTCAAGGTGGTTTCCAAAAAACCAAAAACCATAAATTTGGAAATATCCGACACCATAATATACCAAGATGCGTCATATTCCGATTTCCTTTTACTTTATATTACGCTTAATTTTTACACATTTCAAATATTTAGCCCTTGCAAATCCGAAATTTTCTTAGTATAAAATGATAACCTACCGTTGCGTTGTTATGGAATGTGACCATAAAAGTATATAAAATATCTTTTTACTCCTAATATTAATCTACCTGATTTTTGGAATTCAATACACATTCATTTTTTAGGATTGAAGTTTGCATATTTTTAAGATTCGAGTAATGAAAGTATAAGATTTTTGGAGTGCTGCAACAATTTCCAACATAAAAAGTGCTATTTACACTTAAATATCGGTTCACTTGTGAACTCTATTTCACTCATAACGAATTTCTTTATTATAAATTTGATGTGCACATCTTTAGGCTAGATAAATGTGATCCAATTTACATAACTAAATTTTTTGGATGGAAATATAAAATTATAGTTTGGAGGGTTTGAATTATTGGCTATTAGGTAGAAAATGTGTTTAAGAAGCGTGGTGCGGCTGATATTTTAATTAAGGCTTATAATTGCTACATACATTCATTAATGTATAATGAGTATAAGAATAAACATTCAAGAGAAGGAAAAACCTGAGCGAAGTGCAAGTATTAGCACTTTCATCTCATGTACATATTATACATAGGTATGTACGTATGTACATATACACAAAGTTATGCGCGATAAGCGTTAATCACAAGGCAAAGTAACTTTTTTTGATTGCAATTAAGCAAAACAATTTACTCAATGAGTAAACTTTATAAGAATAACTCAACGCTTAATAAGCATGAATTCAAATTTAAAAACTTGGTAATAAATTGCTAAAACTTAGTATAACCATAAAAAAAAAAACAAAAAACAAATAACTACATACATAAATTATTGGTAAATGAAATGCAATTACGGAGCTAAATTTTATGAAACAATGCTATAAAATAAAATTGCACATAGTTACAAATACTTAAATGTAAAATTCTTAATAACTAAAATTTGTACATTGAATGTTTTTTCTAAAAAAATAAAAAAGAATCAGTGAATAGTGATAAATATTTGAAATTCAAATTAAAAACTCTAAAATACATTTTAAACAAAAGCATTCTGGCATATTACGGTACACGCATACTTACATTTTTAAATATGTACATAAATATGCATATATGTATGTGTGCCTATATACATACGTACATATGTATACTTTTTCAATTTAAATACAAAATAATTTGCGAGGCTGACGCGATAATATGCATAGCCGTGAATATTAAAACTCGAACAAAAAAACGATTTTGTTTTATTCAAAACTTTCAACACAACTCCAAGTTGATTATTTTTAATAAACTACAGGGGGAACTAGATATTTTCACAAAAATAAATTGTATGTGTTTCGCGGTAATATGCCGGGTTATCAATTAGAAGCAAAGCAAAAAAAATTAAAAATAGGAGGAATAAAAAATTTTACTGCAATGGTATATTAGACAATTACTACAAAAAATACCCTATAATGCTGTAACAGGTGTTTGAAAACTAATTTCAATTACGAAAACAACAAGAAAAATTCAATCAAGCAACAATTAAAAAATAACAAAATAACAGGAAAACTATATT
Source organism: Bactrocera correcta (assembly GCA_027475135.1). Lineage (NCBI taxonomy): Eukaryota > Metazoa > Arthropoda > Insecta > Diptera > Tephritidae > Bactrocera > Bactrocera correcta. The sequence goes on from CM050326.1 coordinate 54,085,945, forward strand.
AAAAATATTACAATTTACAGAAATACAAAAATATAAAAATGCATAAAGTGAATATTTTTGATGTGAATTCAATACAAAACTGCTAGAGAATATATACAAATCACAAAAATCCATTCATATGCTATGAAATAAATAAATACATGCATATGCCTGTACATATGTAAGCATGTTAATAAAAATGAATATCAAGAATTTAGCGAGACGAAAGTTTTCAATAAAATGGTGCCACTAAGCAAACGGGTCGATATTTAAACAACAATAAAAAATTGCAAATACAACTTTCTTCAAATTTCATTGTTAAAATCATGAATAAATATGTGTACAACACAAATTTATGAATATGAATTTCAATTGCGAACACAAGTTGAAATTTTTAGGTAAATTTGTAAAGAAATTGCATTGTTATAATTTGTCCTAACGATAGATATTGAAATAAAAAATATATTTTAAATGAAAAAGTCTAAAACATACAGATGTGTCTAACACAACGTCCATTGCAAAAAAAAAAAAAATTGGTGAGTATGAATGAAACAAATGTATGTATGTAGTCTCGAGGCTCGAAGATGCATGATGATTCGATTCAGTTAAAATCGGACATATGTACATATGTACTCAAAACATACGTTAACCTAACAGTATTGATCAAAGCTATTAGGTAGTTATTTTCTTTGCTAAATAATAAACTATTTATTGCTTTAAAGAAATTAAATAGAATGGAATTGTGTTGTAGTAATCACATATAAAACTTTTAACTATATCAGCGGTGGATTCGCAAGAATTTTTTCGAATCATTTATAGCAACAAAGCATATTCAACAGAAAAAGCGTTAACTTCGGACTGAAGCTAGACTTAGCATAAAAGGGTATATAAAGATCTATATCTTGATTTCGTTAAGATTTCTCGTCAAATCAAAAAGTTGTATATGGCAACTATACGCTATAGTGGGTCGATAAATGAGCAGCCCCTTTGGAAGAAAAGGAGGCGTGCAAAAATCAAAGATTGAGGGACTAGTTCGCATATACATAAGTACATTGCCTTCTTTCTGTAAGTCGACTCAACTCATCGTGCTGATCATTTATACATATATATTTTAAAGGATCTCCGACGTTTCCTTCTGGACGTTCTATCACTTCATGGTAAGCTTAATATACCAGAGAACATAAAATATTGTTTATAACAATTTACGTTTATAAAACATTGATTTGTGTTCCCAGGTTGTACTGTTTGTAAATTTAAGTTCTTACTAGAATTCTCTCTCTCCATTTGCGCCTAAATGTATGGAAAAAAAACGGGAATTTTTGTAGTTGACCCTTTAGTGAAACATAAATTGAAAGAACGACGTCTTCTCCAGGGAACGTACAATTATATCAGAGAACGTTTAAGATAGAGAAGGTTCACGTCGCGAAGAACGTAAAAATATTTTTGGCTAACTGGGTGGAGGAGTTTCACCACTGCCAGCTCGGCATGAGAAATTTTAACATTTTCGCTTGAACAGAGCTGAGCGTGGAATAAAAATTATGCTCAAAACTATATATTGTTTTGATTGATAAAATATACGATTTATTTACATTTATCACTATTATAATATATATAATTTTTTAAATATATTATGATAGTTTGTTATATACATATGCACATATTTAATGAAGTATACACATAAGTATGAATATATCAAATACAAAATTATTTAAAAAATAGGCTTTATATCCACATTAACTGAAAATATTGCTTTGAAAAAGTAATCTAATTCAAATGTATTCAATTGCACATGTATTCATTAATATGCACAAGAAGAATTCATACGAATACATATGTACATATGTTTGCATATGAACGTATAAAAATATAAGCAAAAGAGCGAAAAATGTTAACAATTTAGTTTTGAGCAATTTTTTTTCACTATTTTTGGTGAAACTCCTCCATCTCGACCGTATTAGCCAAAAATATTTTTACGATCTCCGCGCCGTGAACCTTCTCTACGATAAACGTTCTCTGTTTATAATACACGTTCTCTGCGTTTCTCTTTGTTCTTTGACAACCTGAACTCATTCACAGTAAATTCAAGAACATTCACAATCAATTTGACAGTCATTTCTGGCGTTGGAACAAACAATTTGCGAAAAAGTTATTTGTCCGACTAATGCAAAGATTATAAGTGTAATTACGTTAGCGATAAAATCATTATTTCAAGTTGATAAAATAGTGTGAGTTAAGTCATAAATGAAGCAGCTGCTTTAGTATGTTAATATAGGGTAGAAATGCACATATATTCTAAGTTGTGAAAACAAACTATTTGGGGAATCAGTGGTTGTGTACAGATTCTGGATACCAAATTATTTAACTAAGCGGCAAGAAATACAATGGCATTATCTACTGCAGGAGAAAATAGGCCACCTATTCTTCATATACTGGTTGTGGGATTCCACCATAAATTAGGGTGTCAGGTAGACTGAAGTAGAACATGAAAAATATATTGTAAACATACTTTATAAAAATTTGAAATACTAGGTTGAGTTCTCTTATCCACCGCTAATACCAGACACAACGGGTAAAAATGAATGTCCATCTGGTTGGAAATATTTGCCTACATTAGCACTGCCCGATGGTTCACATAACTTTGGAGAGGACACAGTTTTCTTTAATTTGCCTAGTCTAACAGAACCAACGGAGAGTGTGTATGGAGTATCGTGTTATAGACAAATACCAATTGAGGTAATTATTTGAAAGAGTATTGTAAAAGGTCTCCTTCTATTTTTCCTATTTTGTAGAAATTAAAAATTCGTACAGCAGATATGACACGAAGTACAGTGCAAAAATCAATTGTAGTACTTGCTCGACTGCCTATATATGGTTATATAGAGGTTAAACTCTCGTTAATCGCGGATGCATTTTTTGAGAAAGGGGATTTTTCTTGCACGGAACTACTAATAAAAGCATACCAACAACTCAATGCCTGCTTATTGGATGATGAAACCCAACGACCACTACGTAATTTTTACGTTGGTTTGTCATTACGTGAAATCGTACTTCAGTGGCGCCATAAGGTGCTGATTCTTTTCAAATTGTTCCTGTTGCAACGTCGAGTTGTGTGCTTTGGTTCACCGGTACGGGGCATGTGCGTGCTGGTGTTAGGCATCGCATCATTAATACCACGTCTGCTGGAGAAAGGTTTTCAAGAGGTGGCTTGTGTGCGAACATCACGACCATTATCACCCATGCCGGATTTCACAGATTCTATACAACAGGAGACAGCAGAATTGAAGCAAGGTGAAGAATATATAACTCCTTTTGAGAAAAATGCCCAACAACCAACAACAAAAATAGTGGAAGAAGTTTGTGAGAGTGAAGACGATAACGGCGGTAGTGCCGCCGGTGACACAGTAGATGATTGCACTTTGGTATCATCTGCTATATCAGCAGGGAGCCAAGCCGCTACTGATGACACATCAACTAATACATCATCGTCGCAGTCAACACGAGAGCTCAATCGTCTTGATTCATTGGAGGGAGCCGGCGACATAGGAAACAAACGGTTTGCACGCAGCGATTCGCTAACTCGAGAAGGCAGTGTCGATACTTTGGCATGTAAGTGCAGAATATACAAAGCAAAAAAAAAAAAATATACACATATGCATTTAGAAAAGTTTTGCGAGAAAAAACTATATCGAAAACTAAGAAAGTACACATGTGTACATTTCACCAAACTATAAGCGTTTTTAATTCTATTGTGAGATTTGAAAAAAAGTTATTGTTTTTTTCAGACGCTGTTATACATATTTAGTAATATTGCTAAACACATTTTTCTATTATTGATTATTTCGTTATTATTACTTTTTTACTTTTAGCAACGCTATGTACATTATGCTCCATAAACCCTGACGAATATCGCGCACCCATTTCAATTTTCGCCAGTGGTAATCTTTTCTTGCCATATCTTTCGTTGCCATATATGGATTTACTTAGTGATCCATCTGTATTGAGCTATGTCATTGGCACTTCAAACGTATTGTTCCAACAGAAACGTCAACTTGCCGACGTGTTGGTGGACGTGGAAAATGCCAATATAGATGCGCTTGATGGAGAAGTACGACGACAATTGATTTTAAGTACTGAGGATTTACGATTCATGGACTATATGCTTAAACATGTGCAATCGCCAAAAGAGGACGCTGAGGGCAGCGAGCATTGGATACGTGATCAATTTCAGGGCTATATTCTGGCGCTGTTACGTACGGCGGTGTCCAGCGGTATGCTGAATAAGGCTTACTAGTTTTTATGTTTAATTTTTAACTCCATTTGCATTAATGTCTTTTAGATGTTACTACCAAAGACAACGAACACTTCAATGCACATTTTATGCAGGCATTTAAACGAACACAATGTTTTCAAGAATGGTACGATGTGCGACCTGAAGCTGATTTTTTCGACGCCTTGCCCGCCGGACATCCATTTGCGGGTACACTCTCTGTAGCCGATATGAAGCTAAAAATTGCACAGTAGGTCATACAATATTTTTTTTTCGATTAGTACTAAATTTGATTACATTTTTGTTTTAAAGAACAATGCAAAACAGTGAAAGCGGTCGCAAAATCAATCAAGCCGTAAACACTACCAGCCGTGTAGTTGGTAAGTACAAAACAAAAAATATATATGAATAGTATATGTATAAGGAGCAAGAGAAGTAATGTTCTATATCAACACGTAGGAGTTGCACTCTCGCAGGCGAAGGGCACATTCTCTACCTGGTGGTCCTCCATCACCACTCCTCCCACACAGGCTGCTGCCCCAGCCGAAGTTGGTGATGGAGAGAACAGCACAGCGGTATCTGTGAAACCGAGTATGGAACAACAATTGACGGAACAGCCACAGGAAATCTCGATTACATTCCAAAAAAACATTGAAGATCCAGATCGCGTAAATATACATATTGAGGGAGAAAAGAAAATGATCTGCACTGGTAGTAATGCCAGCAGTAGCGGCAGTGAGAAACCTATTGACAGTGCTGAAGAACTAGGCGAAGACGAAGTTGTATTGGACAATAAGAATATGAGTGGAGAGGCTGATAGTCAAACAGATATTAGCGGGGAACAATTGCAACAAGGCATTGTCGAAATTGGGCGGGAAGCTGATGTGTTGAATAAACCTAAAGCCGCACCTTTGCAAACCCCAACTTGCGGCACAGATGTGGCAAACGAGACACCACGAGACAATGGTGATGTATTTATTGTATAAATTCGTTAAGAAAATATAAATTTTAATTTGTTTAATTTTTTCTAAAATGTTTTCGTCGATATTTATTTATTAATTTGAACTTAATTTATTATTGTTAAAAAAAATTTTAGTTCTCAAGCGGAAAATAATAAGTTTAAAAGATTTTATTTAAATTAAATCGACCCGCATTAAACTCTACTTTATATCATTTACATTATAATATATTATTAATATAATACAATATACATTTGACTAGTTGCCATAAGTTTGCGCCAAAGTACTTTCAAAGATTATTTTAAATGCGCTCAAGTCAAATTTATGAATTTCATGCTCTTCAGAGGTTTACTTTAATAATAAGTGTGATTTTGGAATCCTTTGTCAGTGTGAAATTTAAGCCGATTCATGTGTATAAATTAAAAACGATTAAAGACAAAAAGAATTTCTGAGCAAGAGATTTTGATAATTTAAATTTTTGTATACTTTTCCATTTATGCTAAGCTATAAAGCTCCTATTTTAAAAATATATAAGTATATTAATCGGTAAATATTTGAAGCTGTTCCAAGTGCAATTTATATTTAACAAACGAATTAACAACCAATGACCTTTGAAATGAAGCTATAACAGAAATTAATTTGTAAACTGTGTGTGGCAATAAATAAAAAATATAATGAACGGAAAATAAGAACTCAGTATATGACATTATAAATATGATAGATTGTGCAATGAAGCTAAACTCAGTTGCTATATAAATGTGATTTCGCCTACATTATAAACTTTTATAATCCAAAAGCTGAGAGATAATAATTATCATTAGCTCATAACAATTCATTTTGCTTTGCCAATAACAAAGCCGTGAGTTATAAACTATATTTACAATCAACTTGGAGTGCGTCAAAAAAGTGTTCAGCGAAATTACATTTTATAGCAATGTTTTCGAATTATAGTACTAAGCCCTAAAAAAAGTTTCAAATCATAACTATATAAAAAAATATTTAAAGGCAGAACATTGTACGTATTTGGACAAGTTATTGATAATATATAGGTATAGAAATTTAATTATATGATCATTTTGTGTACTTGCATTTGTAACAAATTATTGTGTATTTAACATTGAGAGATAAAACAAAGAGCATAAATTAAATTCCATTTCATTAATATATAATATAAAATGTATTTAATTAAGTTTTTACCTCCTCTTCCTCGATTCGTTTCAGCATTGTTTCGCGTTGCTCTATTTCTTCAACGAATTGCAGTAATATCTGATTTGCTTGCTCAAGTTTCGTCTCATATTCATTAAGATATGCTTCGCGTTCATCGGCAACTGTTTTGTATTCCGATTCAGCGCGATTCATTAAATCTTCATTTTGTTTTTCCAAATTTTCTAATGTCATGTGCTTTTCATGTTTTGTATTCCTTAATGACTTGCAATCAATTTGTAACTGTTGTATGCGTTCCTCTAGTTTATGCAACTGTGCATCCAGAACGGTACATTGTGTTTGCATTTGTTTTGCAATTTCTTTACTGTCACGCTCTGCGTGTTTTATTGCCATCTCTAGTTCAGCACATTTTGGTTTCAAGCATGTATTTATATTGTGATTTAGTTGGAGTGCTTGCTTATCAAGTACCTGCTTTTGCTGCATCATCTGTTGTAGTTGGTTTTGGACACTCGCGTGTGTTGCCTCCAACATTTTTACGCGTTCTTTAACATCCTCAAGCTGTGGATTGAGAGGCAACTGCAATACACTCTCATCACATTGTAGTTTGGTGCAACTTATTTTGCGTATATGATCGTTATATTTGACGATTTGATCGGTCAATTGTTTTTTGTGGCGCGATACTAAAACTTGTTGATGGTGTTGACTACCTTCCAGATCACGTAAAGTACGTTCCATTCGTTGTAACATGTACTTACGTTGTTCTAACTCCTCTATAAAGGCATCACGTCGGTCCACGCTAACTGTTTGTGTAGAAAGAATTTTTTGTATTTGTTCTACTTTTTTTACTAGATGTGTGTGTTCGCTTTTATATTCATTTTTCTCCTCATGTAATTCGGTTAATTTATTAGTTATTATTTCTAAACTTTCCTGTGCTTTCTGCATTTGTTCTTGTATTTCTTTAAGTTCAGTTTCTAAGCGATTACAACGTTCTTCCTCTTCTTCGCTTATTTTAGGTCGTTTTTTCTCTTCGTCACTAAGATCAGTTTTTAGTTCTTCTAACTGGGCATCTAGCGCTGTAATACCTTGTAGACCACAGCGCTTGTAAATTAGCACATCACACGTCTGCTGTTTCAGATTATGTAGATCATCATCTAATTGTTTATCCCAGAGCTTAAAGCCTTCTTCGGAATTTTGTAAAACCAATGCTGTAAAATCTGCATCCGGTGATTCTTGCATAAGCGAACTTTGTGTTTCAGTTTCAGGATCTTCAAATTCAAATTCTGTATTATTTATTTGATCCTCTTCATGGGGTGGCACAAAATCCATTAAGAAGTCAAATAGTTGAATTACAAATCCAAATGAGTGTGTTGTATTTGGGGTCTTTAACCATGACTTATTTACTTGGTGTGGATATTGTAGCTTTTGCATTATATTAATAATATCATCGATATAATTATTGCCTACAGTGAATCGTGTACCCCAGATATAGTAAAGAAAATAATTGATTATTGCTATAAATTGTTTAGTTGACATTTGACGTAGACAACCACTACGCGCGAAGAATTCACTTGATAGTCCGTGTACGGCACCAGGCTTTGCTGTGCTTCTCAAATGTTCTGTAATCTGTTGGGCTCTTTCTTGTACCCATTTTTTGTCATTATGAGCATTTCGCTGTTTTTCGGCTGTGAAGAGTACACGCGTTGCTGTTTTACGAATTGAAGTTGGTGTTGTTTGTGGAGTGGTCCGACTGCCGCGCAGCGCAGATCCCGGAATACCCAATGTTTGATGTTCCACTGAAGAAGGTCGCGCAATGCGGCTCGTCTTGGTGGTGTACTTATTTGCAGTGCCAGGCGCTTCACTAATCCCATTGTTTTGCGCTTGCTTTTGTGGTGTGATTCTAGTGCCACGATTCGCTGAGCTAGGCAGTCCCAAGGTTTGGCGTTCTATTGAGTGCGGTCGTGCTATGCGACTTAAACGCATTTGAGTGCCCCTTAAATGTATTTGAGATTTTTAGAAATTAAAAAAAATATTAAAATTTTAACTAACCGAGAATTCCGTTTTGTTGCTGTACCAGGTTCATCATGGAATTCTGAAGTGCGTCGTGGATGCTGCATTGTGATGTTTACTCTTCAATTACTCTTCTTTATTGCGAATGAATAATAAGCACTTCAATAATATTTCTCAGATTATAATTATTTATATTGGGCGTAAATGTTTTACTTAAACTTTTTTTGAGTAAACGAAATCTTTTGACAAATGGCGCACTAAAGTGTAAGATTTGTTTCTTTAATATTTAATCTAGTAAGCAAATTTAGTTGCTTAAATGGCAAATGTTGAATAATTAAATGAAATTACCACTAAATTGTTGATATTTATTGCAATATGTCGTAAATAAAACTAATTAAATTTAACGAAAAGTCTAATCGAATTGGACAAACGTTACTAGCGTTTCGCGCACTTCACAATTGATATTGAGCGAGTCTCGAACGAAATATCAACCTTGCCTGCGGTACAATACGAACCAAAAGCTAAATACTTGAATAAGTACAGAGTGGTCTATGGTACATAAAAAACAAAGCTTGGATTAATAATTTGAATTGATTATACAAATTTTTCAAAATTTTATAATTGAAATAGATTAAAATCAAAGCTTAAATAACTCTATCGTCTTGTCGACTGAATTAGGAATAATATATTTAAAAAAATAATTTTAAATGAATTTGTATTTATTTTATAATAATTATTCAGAAATTATTAATTAAAATATATTTTTATTTTAACTTTTAAATACTAACTGGTTTGAAAATAATTAACACCATAAAATAGTTTCTACAACCCCAAAATAATAACGAGCAGCCGTCCATTTTTAAACATTTTATTTCGCAATTTTATTTATACTTTTTTATTTGGTTGTTAACTTACAAATTATTTTTCTCGATAATTCTTAAGTAAATAAAAATTATTACATAATATAACGTAATTAAATAGTAGCATACACAATTTACAATTTCTATTTTAAAAATAATTAATTAATATCGATCACATTTCCCATAAAAACCCGCATGCGTCTGCATTTACACGTAACTTGTAAATTTAACTCGAATGCCATTATAATTAAATAATAACTAAAAATAAAAATTAAATTATTAAATACATATATGTTGAATTAAGTATGAGAACTTTTACTTTCAAAATTAAAAGTAAAAGTTTAACACAATTTTTTTACAGATAATTAAATAAATTTTAAGATGTTTAACTACATAACGGTAATAGTTTTGGAACATATTTAAATACTTGTTTACTTTTTATTTTTATCTACACTATAAGTTATTATCTTAAAAATTCTGGCGCACAATTAAAATCATAATTGTATGCATAAATTATTAATTCTTAAATGAGCATTCGAATTTGCATACATACCAACAAAATATTGTGTACAGATTTACAAAAAATTAAATCTTTTTTTTTTTTTTTTGGCAATATTGTTTTTTGAATATTTTTAATTAACTTAATATTATTATTTTCATTTATTATTAATTAAATAATAACAAACATAAGTAGCAATGGGAAAGTGGCATAATAAGCATTTGCTTTAACCGGTGGTTTAGGGCAATGTGTCTAAGAATAGTTACAAATACTTGCAATGTGGACAGAAACGCAAAGGCAATATGAAAAAATTAAAAAATGAATTTAAAAAAATTATAAAAATATTAAAAACACGAAAAGGAAAAAAAATAAATAAAATGAAAAAAATAAAATAAAATATAAGAATATTAAATATAAACATAATCAACTTAAAGCTTTTTAATCATGCCATCTGTTTTAGTTTCACGTTCTTTACTTATTATGTAATAATTGAGTTGTTTTATGTGTGTTTTTTTTTCGTTTTGCATTTTAACAAGGTGTAATGAACTAAGTACTAATTTATTTGACTTTATTGCATTATTTTAATTAAACAAACTCAAGCTAGTTAACGAATCATTATTAAAAAATCTCACTTGTCGTTAATAATTACACATATGTATGTATGTTGCATTAAATATTATGCTTATTTTTTGAATAATTGGTTATTAATTTATTTTACTTTATTTATGACACTTTTTCTGTACTAATTCTTTATTTACGCATATAATTATTAACAATATTATTGTATTGATCTGCAACGCTATCGAGCAAACGCATTTGTGGCATATACTTCACCGCCATATATACATACATACATACATTCTGTTGTAAGCATATACATATGTACAAATATACATATATGTTTTTAATACTATCTGTATGCAAGTCTTTTCACAATTGAATACAATACATATGTATGTGTATGATTTGGTTTGCGTTTTAGGCGTGACATTTGAATACCAGCAAATTTCATAACCCTCATTTTTTTTTAATCTTTGCCATTAGTATAAATTCGCGCATAATTCGTTTAACCTACTCGTATATACACACATACTTGCCTTGCTATAGTTGTTTTTATTTCTTTTTCTTCTGTTTATAAATCGTTTTACATACTACATAATTTTACAGTTATTATAAATAGTCGCACTTGCAATTCGTTTCATTTGTACCCCTTCGTTTTATTTCTTTTACCCCAACATTCCACTTTTCGTTTTAAAATTAATAGTATTAAATAACTTTTTACATAAATACATATACTTATATTAAAATCATCGATTTTTAACGCTTTTATGTTATTTTATTTTTCTTTTCTATATATTATTTTATAAGATTATTATTTATGGCTTGGCTTAAAAAAATAAATTAATGCTCTTTAGGTACGTACTGAAGGTTGCTTGGTAAACGTATGCGTTTTGTTGCTGCTTTGCCACGCTTCGGCTTGGGAAAATCGGGAACTTCTTCTTCTTTTTATTAAATTTTCGTTTATCACTTTAAAGCCTTTCATTTAGTTGTTGTATTTATCGGTTTTACCTTAAACGTTATAGCCTCACACCCCTCTCTCCTTTTTTATCATATACACATATATGTAATTTATTTGGGGCGCTCGTTTTTTCGCTCTCAGTTCGAGGCATTGAGTTCGTTCAGTTCAGTGCCGTATTCTTGATTAATCGAAAGTAGGAAGAGGAAGGCCAGCGCTAATAAACTTGAACCCAGCAAATCGCCCAGCGCAGTTAGATAAGGAATCGATGAGTTATCGGGATCGATTTTCCACTTCCACATTGCATGCACAATAACGTGAGCAATATACAACAGTAACATAACCTAAAATCATAACAAAATATTAATAAAGTTAAACATTCCGAACGGGATTTTGTATAAGGATTTTGAAGTAATTACATAATATGATTAAAATATTTTTGCTAGTACTAATTTGTTTGTTCAAAAGAAAAATTAGAAATTTATGTGGGGATATAAAATTTCACGTTTCTTCCTTACAGCTATTACTTTAAAATTTTTTTGTTTTTTGGAAAATATTTTTTTTTTCGTCGCAGAATTTTACTATTTGTGCCTTACTTTCTAGCGTTTGAACTGACACAAAACTTGGTTAAGCTAGGTTAGGTGATCGGTTTGATCCTCGTACCAAAGGTAGCGTTATATCTCACTTGTACAGCTGTGCATCTGGTTTCTTTGTAATACCCAAAATCTCCTGAAAATGAATCACCTTAGATTGACGAATCCTTTTGAGTTTACCACAGATTTTTAAGACGATTAATATCAAATTCAGCCACGGTGTTAGGTTCGCCAAAGGTGTGCCTATCGAAATACAAGGTGCGTTCCAAAGTAAACAGGAATCTAGCGCCCCCTGGTGGCACTATCTATGTATATGTCGACTGGTGTGTTACAATCTGCTATCTTTATCGATTGTCCAGTGAGTGAATTTCATGACATTTCATAGATTGGAAGTGAAGTTATTGCGTTTTAAGTGTCAGTATGTTTGTGTTATCGGCGCGAAAATGAGCTTCGAACAAAGAGCCAACATTAAATTTTGTTTTAAAATTGGTAAAACTTTTCCCGAAACGTTTCAATTGATGAAACAAGTTTATGGTGATGATTGCCTATCCCGTAGCACAGTGCACGAGTGGTTGCAACGTTTTCAAAGTGGTCGTGAGGGCATAAATCACGATCAACATGTGGGCCAATCAAAATACGTGATCACCGGAAAATCCATCGAAACTGTGCGTGAATTCATTACAATCAGTCGAAATCATCATTGAAATTAACGGAAATGGAATTGAACATCTCCAAAACATCGAATTATCGCATTTTGACCGAGCGTTTGGGCTTACGAAAGGTGTTTGCACGGTTTGTTCCGTTCAAATTTACTGACGACTAAAAATTGCTCAGAATCCAACATTCGATTGACGCTTTTGAACGATTATTTGTCCAAAAATCACATTTTAACCAGTAACCACTCGCCGTAGTCACCTGATATGGCACCGTGCGACTTCTTCCTTTAAAAAAAAATGCATTTGTCCATGAAAGGAAAGCGTTATGCAGACGTAGAGGCCATTCAAAAGCTTGCACCGGCATACTGGCGGCCGTACTGGCCAACGAGCTAAAACCTTCATTTCAAATGCTTTTGGACCGTGCAAAAAGCAGAAGGAGACTATTTTGAATAAAATAAATTGATTTTGCCGAAAAAAACCCTTTTATCGGTTTTTTTTTAGCAAAATTTTATATCAATCATAGTCTGTGCAATAAAGGTGAAAGTGCGTAGATGATTCCTTTCCCATAAAGCTTTGGTAAAAAGCGATTAAAAAAATATTTAGTCGCACCGCGTATAAGCCTATTGGAGAGAACACGTACAATTACGGCGAGTTATACTTTACTAAGGACAAGTTGTTCAGGGGATCTGAGTTCAGTCTGAAGCTCGAAAAAAAGGCTGAACCAGTTTTGGTTGTCATGGAAAGTTCATAGATCCAACGCCAAGAGTCAAGAGGACAACGAAGTACCGACTCGTTTCCAATCTGTGGAAATTGGGGTATGGATGATCTCTCTAACAAGTTTTCCGGAAAAAATTTTTAAAATGTCTATTGCAAAAGAGGTTTGAAACTCTTTGACAAGCTTTGAGCGGACAGTTAACGACATAAATTAGAACTGTGGGCTGATGATCAAGGTATTGCGTCACCTTAGTATGTGGGGCTGACACACTGCTCTAATAACTGCCGAGTTAATAGCGAGACTGCATATGTATATCTCATTTAAAACATGACCTCAGAGAACTCCCTCTCCTTGGTTTTTTAACAGAAATAACCTTGGGACTATTAAAGGCAACTTTCCGGAGTTGGATAGAGGCTCTGTATTATGTAGCAGTATGTATAGGGACGTAGGCCAGAACTAACCTCGAAATCGGACAGGATAACGGGTATGTCATTTCTCTTAAAGTATTTTCGTGAATTTATATGTTCAAAGTATAACTTTGTAAGTATTAGTGAGTATGTGAGGTTAAAACCGCTTTCTTTGGTTATATTTTTTCAAACTGTGTAACTGGGGAAGTGCCGATGTATGTTAGAACTTTTTTCGTATATAGTACATCTTTGTTTAATCCTTGGTCAGAATGAAGATTCATAGACAACTTATCTCATTATAATCCTATCAGTTTCAACTTGCAAAGCATCAAAACCCTGACCAAACTATTAAAGCCTGCAAAATTCCTAGTTTTTGTTGAGCGCACCAAACTTGATAAGGCTTAAAAATTTACGTAAAAGATATGAACGATAATTTTTATACTAACCTGAATTAAACTCGCCGTCAGATAAGATAAAACGAAAGCAATTGTAACCGTGGACGTGGACATGTGTATGTAGTCGGCAGCAAACACGAACACAATATTACCGGGAATTGACATGCCAAGGAGTATGCGCGCCGTTTTAGCATATGGAACTGAAAAGTGGGGTAACTTGTTAGATATATGCATATACATTATAGAAATATTATAAAAATAAAGTACTGTTTACAAGGAATAAATGAAAATTATGATTTATGAATTATAATATATGTTGGTTTTAAAAATACAAAAAATTATATAACATTTGCCAAAAAAAAGTTTCTTAATAGCGAATATATGCCAGTTATAAAATAGGCAGTAGATAATTTCACTTCAAACGAAAAAAATGACCCAACAAATTTGGTTTGAAAAAATATAATTGTAGACATTAAAAAGAATATAATTGAAATTTATCAAAACCAAAAGAAGACACATTTATCCATAAATAAAACTCTTGTATTGAAGCCATTACATAACGCATTTAGAATTGTGAGTAATAACCGTGAATTTGAAATGAATACAAAGAACTACACTTTCAACTTACCTCCTTTGAACAGCGCTTTCCATGGCCATTCGAAAATCTTCGTATGTGGTGGTATAATGCCAATAATTGAGCTCTGGTGAAGCATTGTTGAGATTTTACTTGCTTGCACCGACACCAAATTACCACCAATACCGTTGATAATCGGTTGGAACACGACGAATCCGCTGAATATTTCCACAGAGGCATCGAGCACAAGACCGCCGAGGCTGGAAAGGAAAATGCAAGAAAGCAAAATTTTATAAAATATAAAAATCACAATATTTATTTCAAATAAAGCAAAAAAAGTAATATAAAAACCAAAATATTTATTTCAATTAAAGCAAAAAATAATAATAATAAATATATGAAAAGTAAGAAGTTGCGTATACGTCATGTTGGTTGACATTTTTTTGTAATCACTCATTTTGAAGAGTGCTTTCATTCTATTCTTAAATCTAATCTTCAGATCTATTACGCTTACGTAAATAAGCTTCACAAGTGGACACTTGTTGGCAAATTTTCGAGCAATGAATTTATTTATAGTTATTTTTTGCTATACATTTTAAAATTGCTACTACAAATGAGTTGAAGATTTTGTCAGTTTTTTACGATATTTAAGTATACATAAATATAATTGTAAGTGACTGACGTCAATTCCAGTTACACATGCTTTTTAACATGATTTTTGTTACCTCTTTTGCATTTTTTTTCGTCAAATAACAAAGTGTTTTGCTGGAAAGTTTGTTTAAATTACTTCAAGTGGCTCTGAGCAAAGTTCTACTTTAAATTTATGACCCGAGCGCTAGAACGCGAAACTGTTTTTATTTTTATATATGTATATTTCTTTTTCTATTTTTTTGTTGTTTTTGGTGTTATTTTGAGTATCAGATATTTAGACATGCGTTTGAGCTTGGTATAAATGTAATTAGAAAAGTCTGTTAACATTTTTGTTATTAATTAAAATTTATTTTCTAGTTTGCGTTTTTACGATTTGCTGGCGATTCGTAATTATTTACGCTAGTTTTACTTTGTTTTATTTTTTATAATAAATTTATTTTTATTTTTAGTTTTATTTTTAATTTTTAAACTAAAGTACACTGGGGCTAAGGCTTCACTTAAAAATTCATGTTATACCATCTGAGCAAATTTAACACGGACTGACAAAAAAAACTACATTTTTGCGTGTTTTAATACAAAAATTTATTATCACCATCCAAAACGTTTTCTCAGCCCGTACAAGTATCTAATTTTCCATATAGGCGTGATCTAATTTTCTATACACTTGTTATAAGCCCCGCCTAAGATGACCTTCAGTGCCTACGGCGATTTTTTTTATTGATACGGTTTGCTCACGAAGTTTAAATGAACAAGTCCGAATCAAATTTGATTCCATTTATGTAAGTACTACAGGTGGTATACGTAACTTTTAAACGAACTGTAATATATTAATTCTAAATATTTGCAAAAAAGGCTAAGGATGCACTATTATTAAGTTTATTCATTAAAATTATAATAATTTTCCTTTAGAGGTAATAGTAAATCCGCTTTTGTTGATTTTTGTTATGTATTAATTTAATAAAGTTTCTATATATGTACATCTTTAGAGTTTTCACTAGCGAACTGAGTAGTTTCGAATGAGTTTTAACTATATTATGCTTGTACATATATAGAAAACACAAAAAATATATAAAGGTTTATGTTTATTACTCACCCACTTATACACAACGCTGAGAGTACCGGCACCCAGCCACTCTTCAATACCGGACGAGTATATTTATTTTTGAGCACAATAGCAACCCACATGGGTAAAAGCACTAAATAACAAGCGACTATAACAAATGTGATCCATAAATGAGTTTCTGTAGTAAATAAAATAAATAAAAACAGTTATAAATATGGTTTTATTTTTCAGTAAAACAATATTAAATTAAAAGTGGTTTTATAGTATTTTGAGTAGAAAATTTTTACTCACTTATGTGATCGAATAGTAATGAAGCGATGAAGGAGAGCAAGCTTATTGAAACGACATCACCGATAGATGCCGCTAACGGTGTTGCTAAGTTATCAGGATTTAAATTGAATTTTTCAGACAATAATATCACAGCCACTAACACAAAATCTGTAAAAAAATATTAATAATTATTAAAACTTAAAACTATTGTTTATACGCAAATGTCAGAAAAGTGCTCAGAGAATATATGTTTATGCAAGTAATATTCATATAAATTATTTAACAATATTTTTTACAAAAAACTTACCTAAAACAAAGCACGATGATGTCGCCGTGAACATAGCGGACGCTATCAGCAGCATAACATGTTCAAAATAGAATGTACCATCCATCGCCAAACCAACAACAATGGCAAACATTGCAACCAAAAAGGACGCAACCGTCGCCTGCACTTGGACCAATGCTATATTGCCAACAATCATACGAATGACTTCCTTACGTGACGTCATATTACCCAAATTGACCTGTGTGGAGAGACGTGATGCGAGGCACATATCGAGATTGCCCTTGAGGCCAAGCAGTGACGGTACGAGTATGAATAGTTCGGTGATCTCTTTGAAAACGCGCCATTTCTACGCAGCATATGTGATTCGCATAAGAAATTGCGAAAAAATACAAAAATTAATTTATTAGTAATCTATGTCAGCACGTGTAAACATTTGTATATCTGCATAAATTCGTGATAGCAAGAAAGGAAGACGGCAATTAAAACATTGTAAGCAAAATAGTTGAAATGTAAAACACGTAAATGTGATCGAAACTAACAGTTTAATTTATAGGTTTTTGTGTTTGTAATAATTAATTCTCTTTATTTTATTGCATTTGTATTCAAAAGATATAAATATATTTATATAAATCAATAAGCGGCAATAAAGTTTTCCTTATCAAAAAAAAAAAAAAAAAAAATAAAATAAAATAAAACAAAATAAAACAAGTAAGGAAGAGTTAAATTCGGGTGCAACCGAACCTTTTATACTCTCGAAACTTGCAAGAATCAAAACTAGAGAAATTCTTTACGTTAACCAGAGAATCGAAATCCACTGACTCATATATTCGCCATTAGGTTTGTTCAAAAAACGAAAATCATTTGTATGTGTAATATATGGGAGTTGAGGGTAGTGCCGACTCGATTACATTTATTTTTTCATTACTGCATACTGCAAGTTTGTATGGCAGCTATATGCTAAAGGTATTGACCTGAACAATTTGTTCGGATAATATAACATTGCCTTGACCAATAATACATGCCAAATGTGGTGAAGATATCTTGTCAAATATAAAAAGATTATCACATTAGGACTTGATTTGATATTTCACTTTGAATTACTGCTATAGACCATAATATTTTGATATCACCAGTTCCGACAAAAGAGCAACTCCTTAGACAACTTGTGCAAAATTTCAGATCGATATCTATTTTATCTCTTAAACTGAGCGACTAGTTCGTAAATATGCAACGGACGGATATGGCTAAATCGATTTAGGTAATCACATTGATAAATACTTTATAAGGTCTCCGACGTTTCTTTCTGGGGGGTAAAAACTACGTGGCAAACTTAAAACACCCTGTTCAGGGTAACAAAAAACTTATCTAAGCAAATAAATATAATTGGTCATTTTATGACATGCTGTCTTTGTTTGCTGCTATAATGCGTCAAAAGCTTTAATGTAGCAGATAAAATATGAGTATACAAAAATAATCGAAGCATAAAAAGCAGTATCAACACATTCGCTTGTATTAACATAAAATTCAAGTGTCTGCATGGCCACTTGAGGGAAAATTTTGACATTATCAGCCACTTACACTTACTACTTAAGGACTTAAAAAACTAAAAAATATCAACATTTACGCTAAAAGTAATATTCTAACATTTGTCAGTATTTAATTATCGCTCTTCATGGAAACAAGGTATTACTAAAATGCCTTCACATATATTATGTTGGTATGTACTAAAAAAAAGGGTTTTTTTCGGTTAGTACTTTAAAAAACTGATTCTAAGAAACCTCTAGGAAAATCTCTCCAAGTAATTCAGATCGCTTTACTACTCAAAAAACTACGAGAATATGACATAAGGAATAGGAAAGTAATAGCGTTAGAATCGCGGTAGCCGGCTAATGAGTGGCCAAATAGAATTGTCAGTTAAGAGGGTTTTGCTATGTGTGGCTGGGTTTGGTAGAAAATCTCTCCTACATGTTTGCTTCTTAGCTAGTGAGTTTTGCAATCAAAGCCTCTTAATAAGGACATTAAGGCCAACAACTCCTTAAATTGAGATTATTATGAGCTTAACTTATTTATAAACATTCCATTTATTTATTCCATGGCCATCATGTACCACATGATGATTCAATCATTATTAAGTATACTGATTTAAGTATAATTTTAGCCTATACTATATTTCATTTGATAGTTTTAATTGCTTAGTGAAATGTATAGTTATTCCTTAATATTAATTTAATTTAAAGTAATATTTAGATCTTTCTTGTGATTTTTATCCGCTATGAATCTCGATGAGTAATTTAATTTTACTGACAGGTCGGCCTCATTTTCAAAAACATAATTACATTTTAATTGAATATTTTTTACTCTACCGAATACACTCATTCTTTATATTTGGGTTATACTAGGCGTATTAGTAATTTAGTTTATTGGCTCGAACATGTTTTGGTTCTTTATTTTTATACTACTCTTGCAACGGTACATATCACCTAAAACTAATCGAGATATATGTATATAGGGTTATATATACATATTTATAAATTAACAGGATGACGATATGAGTTGTCTGTTCGTCCGAGCCAGCTGTAACTTGAGTATAAATTGAGATATCTTGATGAAGCTTGGTATGCGGGTTTCCTAGTACAAAAAAAAATTCGTAGATGAGAGTAATCGGGCCACTGCCACGCCCACATATCGCCATTAACTGAAAACTTATAACTGTCGAAACTGAGTACCAAATTACGATATAACATTCTAATTTGGCACGAAGGATCGCAGTAGCAAGAGGCGCGAAATATCAACAGCTAAATGGCAGGGCTTTAACAGAGCCGGGGCGTAGTACCGACCACTTTTGGATGAAAAAACATATCTCGAGAC
This sequence comes from Bactrocera correcta, assembly GCA_027475135.1. Classification (NCBI taxonomy): domain Eukaryota; kingdom Metazoa; phylum Arthropoda; class Insecta; order Diptera; family Tephritidae; genus Bactrocera; species Bactrocera correcta. The sequence continues at coordinate 54,105,674 of CM050326.1, forward strand.
TCATCCAAACGATTTCAAAAAAATTTGATACATGACATTCTACTGATATGCTTTTCTAATAGTGCGAATATGAGTGATTCTTTCACTTTCCTGTATCAAGAAGCAATTAATATAACGGGATAAAACTTTACACAAATAATATTTGGATCCGAGTGGCTGTAGTTGACTTTTGATCGAAAATATGTGAGATATACAACTGAAATTCAGAGAAAATCCTTTCCTGATAGTAGTATGTCTGTGTAGCATAAATGGGCTGAATCGGGTCAATACTTCTCTTAGCCACTATATACCTAACATAAAAAATTTCGAGCTTTCTGGAGACTTTAGATCGCATATATGGGCCAATATGTGAGTTATCATTAATAAAATTGAGAGATCGTAATTTTCTTATAACGGTGAATATTTGCGCTTAGAATGAATAAAATCCATTGAAAACTCGCCCAAGACCCCATTTAACTAACACGCCCTATGTACCTGAAGGTACCTTCCTGGCTTTAGTCCTTGTTAGTTGCAAGAGTATGTAATGGGTAAACCCGAATTAAGTTCTTCCTTACTCCTTTACTTTTTCTTTATGATAAATCTGCGTACTTATTTATATTTTCTACACTTTATGATCACTGTCTAATAATAGATGTCTTTAAATATAAAAATTTGTTTGATGTACTCAATTAATTAAGTTTCAACCGTTCAAAGTGACTCAAGTCTAAATTCACACCTTTTATTGCAGTGAGTGCAAACTGATTTCAATTTCACGCCTACTACATACAAGTGTTAAGCCCATTTACAAATTTTAGAGCAATTGGTGACAATAAGTATTTTCTAAGAATGCACTTGTATGGAACTAAAATTTCTCTGAAATGTTTAACACAAACAACAATATTTATCAGTTGTATACACCTTTTAACACTAAAATTCGTGGGAACTCTCTTTGTGCAAATGTTTGATAAATCCTTAACGGAATATTCCACTCGCAAATAAAATCCGAGTACAAAGATGTGTATAGATAATTATTTACTTAAGATTTTAACACGCCGTAATGAAAATGTCAATAAGCAAATTTATATTAACACACATAATTTGATGTGGCGCAATCTCTAACAAAAGCACAATCAGTTCTGACAATAAAGAGGAAAAGCGTAGGAAATAGTCAAATAAAAACGAATCAGTATGACGAGACTTAAAAAAAATGTAGATATTTGTACTCGTATATATACTTGTGCACTTGCATGTCTGTACATATTTGACGCCTATTGCAGTCATTAAATTAGTCTCAAACATGCAAAGGTGTTGTTTTTAGAGATAATATGCCGTCCCGTTGTCTAGATATGTATATAAATAAATATAGTTTAAGGCATACGAGTATATTTGTATCTTGATATGTGATTACGCCTGTGACAAGAGAGAATTTTAATTTCACAGCTGTTTTAATTATAAATATATTATTATCATCAGTATTAATTTTAATTACTGCAATACCATTTAATGCATGTTCATTTTAATTTTTCACAAATTATTCACATTTTTTGGGGATTTTTATTTTGATGCCACCTAGGTTTTGAAACAGCGGTGTTGCTGGGGACTTACACGAGTTAAATAATGGGATAAAATGTCAAATAGGTCACAATAAAGTGATAATGCCAAATATTTACACATTTAGCTGTGAGAGTTTTAAAAAGGAATACTTATTTATCTGGATAAGGTTATTAAGTGTTTTTAACTTAGATCAATATACAGATTTATAATAGATTTTTGTTAATGTTTCGGATATGAGCATGTACTTGCTGGACTCGTACCAAAATAACTGAATCCTACAAGAACGACGTCAACTAGACGCAAAAGAGACTGGGAACCCTGCGTGAAATGCATCATTACTGGTGGTAAGATGTTTATGAATAAACGTCGAAAACGTGCAACAACCTAGTGAATAGCGCTCCAAAAATCAAAATTCACTGCAGAGAATCCAGCCGGGGCTTATCACAAGTGTATAGAAAATTGGATTAAGCGCTGCCATGCTTGTATTCGGACTGGCTTAAATAGGTGAATATGTTTTTTTTTCCAGTTCGGTTCAAATTTGATCAGTGGGTAATATACTTAACAACATGGACGCTACAAAAGTAGACAGATAGGGTCAGCAAACGACGCCATATGTGTTCCCGCTCTTTTGACATTTCTCTTCAGTAAGGTTTGCCATTTCATCATGGAAAGATATACGATCTAACAACGAGTCAAAATTATTAAAATTTACTACCGAAATTCGGGCTCTTTTTAAGAGCGCTACGTCCAATTTATGGGCGTGATAATCGTCCTGTCAGATCAACAATTGAGCGTCTAGTGAAAAAATTTGAATCCACAGGCGCAGTACAAATGTTCCCGTGCCAGTGAGACAAAGAAGTGCCCGTAGTGTTGAGAATTTTGCTGCTGCCAGCGCATCAATTGAGGAAAACCCAAATCAGTCTCTCACATGTCGTTTTCAAGCGTTGGACATCTCTGCGACGTCGTTGTGGAGATCAAATTGACGCAAAAACTGAAGCCGCTTGACCACCATAATGGCGTATGTTCGTGAACTGCTATCAGGCTTTCATTTCCTGGTTTTGGACGGGGTTCGTCAATAAGCAAAATATGCGCTATTGGTCAGGCAGCAATCCACACTTACTCCATGACTCAGCATTGCATCCCGAAAATATTGCGCTTTAGTGCGGTGTATGGGCCGGTGGCATCATTGGGCGGTACTTCTTTAGACTAATATGAAAGTAAGGCAAAATGTATAAACTTGAAAACGTGAAAGTTTATCTATACTTCCAACTTCTTTTAATAGGCTTGGTACATTTATTACTTCGAGAAAACTAGTTAAATTATCGCATGCAAAGCGCACACAAAAATTAACACGAATAATGACTTATAAATTATTAAATAAGCTAAATTATCGTACATATGACTTTAATTAAATGAACTATAAAAAATAAATGAACCCTGACGCTTAAAGGAAATAAAATATTATAATTTTTCACAAAAATTTCCTCTTCCTACTAACTGTATACATAAAGTTCGCAAATACTTCATTTGTGGGAGAAAATTATCGCACATTTAAATATTGCCATTTTTATTATACCTGTAATTAAGGAATAATAACATTATCTGTACAAGTGATTACAGAATTGTTATCGCACTATTAATCGTAATCAAAATGCACAAGATGACTGCGCATTTGGATAGAAATTTCGTAACATACGTGTGTTGTACAATAAGATTTTAGTAATTTAAATATGCAAAAACAAAAAAAAAAAAACAAAAACTCAACTGAAATGTATTTATCATATCTATCATCTCTATGAACATGTAGTATATAATTAAAATAAATTGGATTTAGTTGACAATCGTGTGACAATGACATTTTTCCCACCTAAACACAAGCAGTTAAAAATGACTTTTAGCATTTTACTTGCAATGCCACAAAGTTATACTAACTAAATAAACAATGTGAAATTCTTTTTACTCACCTCTACACGGCCGAGCACAATACCCGCACCGATTGTGCCCACACCAGCCAAAAAGAACGGTATCGACACTTGCAATAATATTGATGACCATTTCTCCTGCTTAATACCTGGTCGATTTAAGGCCAACTTCTCATCACTACTGCCAGGCACACCGGCAATACTGCTCGCATCTAAAGCGCCAATGCTGCTGTTGCCACCACCACCGCCTCCGCCTCCGCTACCACGACCACCACCACCCGTGCCAGGATCTGGTTCTGAGGATGCTATGGACGTCGTGATGATTGAGCTTAGTGAACCAGTCGTCGATTGTGGGAGACCGGACAACTTGTCATTGTCGGTGTCTGTAAACGAGTAGTCGAAATAAGAAGAAATGTGGTGGGAGAGACAAAAAAAAGAACGAAAGATATTAAGTCAAAATTGCGAATTTGCATTTTTATCACGATAAGTGAACGTGTGCATAGACAAAAGTAGTCATAAAAATAAATCTAAAAATATTAAATATATAATATCACATTACTAAAGTGCATACTCGTAAATATTGAAATCAATTTGAGGAGAAAAATTACAAAAATCGTGCATAGATAAATAAGGCTCTACGAAAAGCGCAATTAAATTGTATTTTTTTAATAAAAACATCTTAAAAATAACTCAAAGGCCTATCACTTTTCACACAGAAACTTATATACAATATGGATGTATAAGTATTTGTGTGAGTAACAGATAATTTGGTATTTTTTGTGTGCAAGTTTTTGAGTTCAAATACTTTATATTCAAACAATTTCACTTCTTCACGTTTATCGATAAAATAAATGCATGGACTTTTGCCGATGCTTTGAGTCACGCGAAACTTTAATTAGTTGTGCAAAATAATCGACTTACATGACAATAGTCACAAAATATAAAATGTAAATACAAGTTGCATTAACTGAAATTCTAGTTACATAAGTATGAAAAAGCGACTTAGTTGCTAAAAGAATTAATGGTTTTATAAATATATATAGGATACCTTATCGTTATATGTAGATACACATAATTTATTATAAATCACTATTTAAATAAGAAAAACAAGAAAAAACGTTATCTTCGGCTGCACCAAAATAGTTGCACTTCCTTTACCATAGCATGAAAGTGCATACAGAGAACTTTATTCTGATTTTCATCGATCAGTTTGAATGACAACTATTGGCTATAGACTAGATCTAAAAAATTTACTGTTGTAGCTTTGACTTAGATAATGATCTGTGCTAAATTTCGTAAAGATATCTAGTCAAAGAGAGAAGATTTCCATACAAAACTGGATTTTGATCGATCAGTTTGTATGTCAGCTATAAGCAACACTGGTCTGATATCGGCGATTCCGACAAATGAGTTTCTTGGGGAGAAAAACACGTGTGGGAAATTGATATCTCAAAACAATAAAAAGTAGTGCGTAAATAAATTATAATATAATTAATTAAATTATCTAATTATAATTCTGTACTTACATGTATATAATATTCTAATTACACTTTTTGCACTGTTTTCATAAGATTTCGTGATCCACAAATATGACAAAAATATATATAATTTTCTACCAATTACATAAAAATGCATATTGACAAAAACTTATACTAGTCTTACCATAAGTCTGTTAGAAAGTTTACGATGTATACAACAAGGTTAGAAAACAGCTCAGTTGTTTTGTTATTTATTACTTAAAAATCAGTTTATTATTAGCTTTCGCTTATTAACAGTGGAGTAAAGAGGAAGATCTCCACACCATTGGAAAGAAAAGGTGGAAAAGGACCTAGTTACACTTGGAATCACCAGCAGGAAGAAAGCACAATTGGAGCGCTGTTGTAAACTCGGCTATAACATCGTAAGAAAACTTACATAAAAGTGCAAAAAGCGCAATTGCAATTTATGAGCTTCTGAATAAACTTAATATTTCGAGAATGTTCATTTGCCACACTATTGATAATTTTTCCAAAAAAGTGGTAGTTCTCGCATAACATAGTTTGATTTGAAATCAGTCATAAAAACTCTTCGCGACCGCAATCGCAGGCATCACCTTAGAAAATGAAAACAAAGGTCAAAAGGAATGTATATATTGACCAGATCAATCTTAAGGCTTATTCGTAATTATTTCCATATTAGAGGCTACCATCGATCCACTGGTCATGTTCTGACAATGTGATTGAAGAAAATTCGGTTCAACAGATGCAGCGGATTCTTTAGTGGCGTGCGATCAATGGTCATGCAAGTATCCTTTTTATAGAAAAAAGATTTTCATCATTGAAGAATTTTTTACAACGTGGTCACCATCCAGCTGAGGCAATGTTTTGGTAAGGATTCTCTTGCAAAGACGTTACATTTCTTCATTTCTATGACAAAAGGGTTGAAACTAGGACAAAAATGTACTGGCAGAAGAGCATTGGATTTTCCAACAAGAATCCAGCACACAAGTTAAAAACAACCAGCAGTGACTTAAAAGCGAAGATTGACCGTCTAGAAGTCCAGATTTGAAACCATTGAACTATAGTTCATGATCAGAGTTGGAAAACATGAATTGGTGTATACCGCACAGAAAATTGAAGAGTATCAAAAAATCTTTGTTTCGAGCAGCGTTATCAATACCAATAGAACTTGTGCGCGTTACTACTGATCAATGGCCTAATCCTTTGACGGCTTGTGTGAAAGCAAAAGTTGACAAATTTCAAATAAAATTTCGTACATCACGCACTTAAGATATGTATTAATAAATAAACTTTATTATAAAATGTAAATGTAATGAAACAATACCCAACTATTAAATAACTGAACTTCTAACAGAACTTATGGCAGCAACAAGTACACATATTCAATAACTTACTAAAAAATATTATAAATAATTGATCCCCTTAACAAATGCATTAAACAACTATTTTAAAAAGTTACTCTCAAACACTAAAAAATATGATTTTGAAGCAAAAAATTGATGGGTAAAACCCGTTACAGAACTTCTCAAATCGAATTAAGCGCTATGCCATATACACAACCTTCAAATCAAAACACCGCATGCAAAATATTGTACAAAAGTCTAAAAATTTGTAAAAAGAAAAATAATTTTATAATTTAAAAATAATTCACATTATTTGAGAAGCTTCAACAAACGATGTGTGAGATGACATAAAAATAATTAAATAATATAAGAGCGAAAAAATTTGAGACTTTGCAAATATAGTTGTTTCTTTGTGATGAAAAGGCTACTTAAAACATATGTACATAGATATAAAAAAAAAAAATTAAAAATAATATACTATATTAATGTGTATATTAACTTAATTCAGAGTAGTTCCTTTAAATTTTGAGGTTTTTAGCTCATTATTTTATTATTAGAGTATAATTGTGATATATTGTATAAATGTACGGGTGCTTTTTATTCAATTTTGGAATTATTTTGGGATGTGCTTAGCAAGTGACTTTTTTCGGTATATAGTAATAATAAAAAAATTATGGCTCACTTTACTACATAGTCTATTTGGGTACAATGACCATTAAGGTGAAAATTTTTAATAGGAAGGAAAGTGTAGTAGAGAGTAAGAGTAAAGTTCACTAATAATAAGAAGAAGAAGAAGATGGCAAAGAGGAAATAAAAATAGTAGTTAAAATAGTAGGAGGGCACAACATTTTTTAAGCACATTACATACAAAAATAGATATATAGACGTGAATAGGTAGGAAAAAGCAAAAAAAAAATATATATTAATGGATAGCAAGACTTTTTCGTGTTTTCACATCATTTTGTTTGTGTGTTTTGTTGTTGTTCATGTTAACATTTGTGTTTATGCAACTCACCATTTCCATAAATTGTATATAATCTATATTTATCATCCTGTTGTTGAACTTTTTGTAATTGTTGCTCTTTTTGTTGTGCTATTGGTGGTGGCAAGGGTTGTGGCAATGGCGCTGTCAGTGATAATGGCAATGTATATCGATAGTGTCCATGTGGTACGCCATTGTTACTGGTGTAGTATGGTGTGTTGTCATTCTTATTGGTTTTGTTGTTGTTATTGTTGCTATTATTTCTTAAAACTAATTCATCAGTGTTATTGGTGTGTTGTTTAGTGTTGACTGTATTTGGATTTGGATTTGGTGTGGCGGAAATGAATTCCATGCTATCGCAGATATTTGTTGTTGCCGTTTGTGGTGTTTGTGGCGGCGCTTGGAAAGCATCATTGCTAATACCGGCATCGGCTAATTTCATATAATCATCATCGCGACTGCTGGTCATTAAAGACAAATGCGGCTGTGCTTGCTTCTTGCTAGGCGACGGCATTTTGTGTTCGTTGTTTTTATTTTTATTTTTATATTTATTTATATATTATATTTCTTTTAAAAAGTTTATAAATGGAATTATTTTATTTACTTATCATTAAGTGCTACTAAAATGTGTTTGAATTTTCGGGGCAAGAATCGAAATCTATGCACATTTTTGTGAGCTTAAAAAAGTTTGCTTCCAACTTTTTTGAAAATAAATTTAATTAATATAATTAAATTAATTGCAACAATTTGTAAACTATTTAGAATGTTTTCCAACTGCAAGTCAGTTGAATGGAAGGGACTTTGAAATGTTTGCACTTATTTTTTATGTATTATATAACAAATTATTTTAGCTACACTGCAGAGGCAAATATTTTTGAATAAAAATCAATTTTAATTTTGCTAAAAAATTATGCCGCTGTGAAGTTTTGTATACTAATTATTTAAGCGTACAAATGAAACTTAAAGCGCCAATTATTGTAAACTATTTTGTGTTATAATAAAAAACTTACAAAAAATATCGTACGCTTTTTATGTGAATCAAATATTTTACATACTTTTTGGCGCTTTGGTTTCAATATTTTTTGTTTACTTTTAAAAATTATACTAAATTACAAATGAAAACAATAATATCACACACAGTTTTTTTTTTTTGAATTAACAAAATTTGTTAAAAATAATTTCAAATATGAATTCTAAATTATTTTGAAAATTTTATAAATTTTTATTAATTTATATTGTGTAGGTTTCGTGAGTACAGCAATTAGCTCTGCCAACGTTTCGTTTACATTTTCGTGACGATTTTGTGGGCGTGTCTCGTGCTGCAGGTCGTACGTGGATGAATCAAGCAGAGACACGTGTGGTTTGGAAGTAATTGCAGAAGATTGAATGGATCGTAGGGACGCCGTGATTGTTGGAACGAATTGTTGTGGCTGCCTTCGTTTTTTGTTTTTGGTTTCACGAAGTTTATATTTCACTGTTGCTTTGTTGTTGTTGGTTGTGTAAGTTTTTGAATTGTTTGTTAGTGTGTACGAAATAAGTAGTGGAAATAGCGAAAACTTGTTGAGTGAAAGAAGTGTTTCGAGAAAATAGCTTATAAGTTGTATGAATAAACGTTTGTTTTTTTGTTTTATTTTCGTTAGGATTTTCTGTTTTACTGGCTTCTATTCTGTTCGCGAGACAGAAGTGCGCCTTCGGCTTTAGTCACCGGACCGTTGATATGGCTAAAAGAAATAGATCAGAAGCAGAAAAAAAGAAACGTTGGTTTCAGGGGCGAAATTTCTGGGTTTTATATATTTTTTTACATCACCAAACTCATTATGGGAGTTTACGTAAATGTTTAAATAGGTAAAAAAAAGTTTTGCATATTTTAGCGCTTCACAGGATTAAATTCATATGTAAAAAAACAGGATTAAATTCATATGTAAAAAAGTTTCGAATAAAAATTTGTTTTTCTTTTACGCGTTGTAAGAATGGCGCATTGAGTTGAAATAAAAATGACTTAAAGTGTCGTACGGTATATAAAAAAAAAATTAATTAATTATAAAGAATAATGCTGCACGTAATAGAAGGGTTCCTTATGGGATAAAACGTAAGTTTATTATGATTAAAACAATGCGGACTGTTTTTAGTAAATATGAAAAAAACTAAATATTGTGTGAATATTTTTGAGCTTATTAGCTTATAATAATCCTAAATGTATACTTCTTAAAAACCTATATACGACAGTGTTTATTAATGGCTTAAGCTTATTACCAGAGTAACTAGCTTCAATTGCATATAATACTTTAACTTTGAAAGTAATAATAAAAAAATATGTAATAATATTGAATAAATAATATTCACAACACACTTTAATAAATAATAATAAAATTAATAAAATAAAGTAAAAAATAAAAATAAAAACACAATATATGTAATATAAAATAAAGATTATTAAAGTATAATTATGTAAAATCTTAAGCGTTTCGATTGAAATAATTTCGTTTTAACATTTTATTGATTATAAAAATATTAGTCTGTAAAACTAATTAATAGCCGATTAATGCATATTGCTGTTGCTGCTGTTGTTGTTTCTAGTCCATTTTTATACTCTTGCAACATGATCGTGACATTCCTTTATTATAATAGTACTCAGCTTAGCATGAAAGAAGGAGTATCAACAGCAACGATGCTGAGATACCCTACATTAAACATGTATGGTGAAATTTTTTTAAGAATTTATACTTCTTCCTCCTCCTATCTCAGCATCGTTACTGTCGATACTCCTTCTTTTGTACTATGCGAGTGCTTGCTCAATATTTGCTACTTGTTTTCATTTACATATGTACGTATAGAGATCTCACAAACATTCGGCAATACTAAGAATTGAGTAAAAAATTTAGAAAAGCAAATTGTTTATAAAATAATTTTATTATATTTTTTTATCAATATAATGTGCTGATTTCTTCGAAAGATATACTAATAGCCTCGTAAAAAATAACAAGCTCATATAATACAGACATTATATTTTGTATTAAATTAATAGCCAGTTTATTCGATATTACTGATTGTTTCATTCAGATTTTGAATCTTCAAACAGGCATTAGAGGCACTCGCCTACCGGGTGACAGTTGTAATATATGTATGCATGAGAAGAGCGACTTGCCTTGGAAGTTTCATAATATTTAAAGGCAAAATATAAATAAACACATTACACCGATTATTTGTTAATTAATGACACATATTTTGTCAAAAATTATACTGCAGTCTTGCAATTTGAAATGTCATGTAAATTTGTGCAAAAATAATTTGCGAACAAAAATCGGGTTTTTGCACAAATTTCTTAGAATTTAAGCTAAGCAATATTTAATTATTAATTCACACACATATTATGTATTTAAATTTATTATTTGAGAATTTATTGGTGAAAGCGAAGATTCAAAAGGTAAAAGGTAGAACTTTCGACAAAGCTAAATTTATTAACGAAACGATTCGTAACTAACACTGCGACAGAAAAATAACTTTATTCAACGTGAAAATATTTCAGTATAAAAACCTAGTCTATAAATTTATATGTATGAAGATGATACTAAATACTTTAGAGAAATATCTATGTATGAATAAGCGTTAACATATTTCTTAGATTCACACGCTTAACACCGCGCGTGCGTAGTAGATGACGAAGCTAAATAAACTGGTTTAAAATTTGCAATTCTTTGAAAATTAAAATACCGCGATATTTACTATCGCCTACCCACATCTATAGATAGTTACAGCGTGCGTATAAATAACTATTGGAAACATCTTGAAATTTCCTCAAGCGACCAAACGTGTTGGTTTGACGTTATTAACGAAGCAACCGAGAAACAAAAAAATTGCGACTAAAATTAAGAGTGTGCTTGCTTTAGAAATGTTGATATCAGAATTTCATTTATAATTTTTTTAAAATTAGATAGTGTATTTCCATTTATGGACACAAAGATTAATAACTGTTGGAGCTGATTGAACTGAGTGGCTACACTTTATAAGCCTGTAACCCAAATACTATTTGAGATATCGTTTGAAGTTGTGGCATGTTATTTAAAACAGTATATCGAAATAAGAAAAATATATCTTTTAATTTCACACCAGATGTATCTCTTAAGTTAGACTCATAAATTACAATAAAATAGCAAACAAGTTTAATCCACACCCACCATCCCACCATCCACCTCAGAAACTATTCTTACTTGATGTAGTTGTGGCAAGAATATTATGCCATTAATACTCATGTGTACTTATAAGTACATGTATGTTGAGAAATGCAACTGCGGTTTCAGAAAGTTTATTTGTTTGTAAACACCGTTACATAAATCCATCTAGAGGGCCGAATGAATATATTACAACTGGAGTTTATAACAAACGAGTTAAGTATAAAACGACTATCACTTTCGAGATATTTAATATACACAAATATATTGCAATACTAATATATTCTAATTACACATAAAAATATTGCAAAAACATCTGACAAAAATATTACCGCGTTCACTCATATATATATATATATATATGTATGTTTAGTCTTTGGAAAAAAAGAGATTAATTGTCACTGTGTCTGCATGCATTTTTATTTATTTCAGTTTTATTAGCAATTTATCAAATTCACTTTTTCAAAAGTAGCATTTGATAAACTTGTTTGCAATTTTACTTGTGCATACCTGTTTCAAAATTCCAAGAAAACGATGCGCACTAAATTCATATAAATATCGTTGGCTTAATGCTTCATGAGTAAAACTTGTATATATAATTATAGAAATGTTTGTATTTTTAATAATTTACTGCATACTAACTACTGAATTTCAGTACAAATTTTGAGAAAAGAACGTATGCCTGTTTAATTGTTATCAAAAATATTAACAACAACAACTCTGTGTTAAATAACGGCATTAAATTCGAATCAAACTTTAATAACTCAAAACTGTGCTTTATGCACTAAGCTGGTTTTATTTGATAGTTGAAGTCTTAAACTTCCACTTTGTGTATATTCCCACAGCCATTACGTGCTGTTCATCATACATACATTTTTTGTATGTATATTTGTTTTAATTCACGCATTGCAGCAAATTACATGAATTAATTATTTCAGACAACTTTAATTTAAGAAGAAATACTATAAAAATCGTAGACACTTAACGACTGGTAAGCAAATAAAACTGATTAAAGAGAAAACAGCTTAAGAGCGAAGGTGAGAAAATATTTTGCGCTAAAAAATATAATAGTGAATTAAATATCAACGTATCAGAGCTAGATGAGTGACTCTAACTTCCGTAACCCACCAATAACTATAAACAAATTCATTTTATCATAGAAAAATATCAATTAATAGCCGGAGTAAGCGCCAAACTTGAGTCGCCATTACGCACATACATAAATAATCGTATAAACCATCAAAATATGACTATATTTACATAAGCAGCCAGACAGATGTACGGATAATGATATTGATATGTCAAGAGTGTTAATATACACAAAAAATGGTGCTAATTTACGCAAACACGTGATATCTTGAAAAATCAATAACAATTCACTGTCAGATCAAAATGTTTTTATATTTATTTCTGTATAGCTGCTCTAAAAACATAATTTATGCCAACTACACAATAACAATTAAATTTTTTTATGTGCCGTTAAGTACAATGACGATATAAAGAACTCAAAGAGACTGACTATTGGCTACAGTACGATAATTTTTGTGCTTCAGCTGCAAAGAGCTCGTAGTAAATTGCAAAAATTAACTGAAATTTACTGTAATTACTGTGATTTACAATACAACAATCACATAAGTAAAACGTATATTGAATTGTGCCATTAAGCAGCTGAATGAAATTATGCCGCAATAAATGGCTCAACGCGGCGTATGAGTAACCTTTTATTGCTTCCCTTGCAGGCAGTATAACAAAAAAGCTGCAGTGTGTGTCAGTATATAATTATGAATCGTATACATATATGAAAGAAAATATTATTTATATTATAAAATATTTTTTTTCCATAATATAACGCATATGTATGTGTAAATACAAAAGTGACATAAGATTTTCCAGCTCAGCATCAAATAAACTGCTCCTCAGCCACAGAAAATCCAAAATATTAGACAACAATAAAGATATTTAATAGTTTTCAGTTTTAAAGCACACATTAGGTGCATATAACAACTAATAAAACATAAAGCACACCCGGTTATGAGATCATAATAATTCTTAGTTGCCATTTTAGCTAACGGTACATAGTTATGCATGCAGGTCTGTTATCAGCTGTATTGTAAATTATTGTTTTATTACACAAATTGTCAATTGTTGATACATATGATAATTACGCCAATGCAATTTAGTTTATCTCCCGCAGATAACCACAATATGCCGCGTTTATCAACAAAACAATAAAAGCATATGTAAGCACTTGGGATGTTACGTTTATAATTATTTACTGTTGTTTTTTGAGAAAAAAAATGTATATGATTATATACATATTATATGTACTTTATATTCATATACATATGTATTATATATACAGCTGATTATGGCATGCCAACTTGTGTGTTAAACTTCACCAATTTCAAATCGCGAATTCCATAACAGTCTGCGCGTGGGAACACTGTAATAATTTTGACACTATGCTCTATTAACTTTTCGCGTGAATTCATTAAATTGGTAAAATATATTAATTTACTATGATGTGCCCCTGTTAATCTTATCTGCTGATTTGTTGATACATCAAATAAATAAATAATAAATTTTTTTTTGTTTTCATTTTGGTTATTATCACTAAAATCATTGTCAGCTGTCAGCTCCTAGTATAGATCCTTCAAATGTTATTGTCACGCAGTATTTTTTACTTGTAGTTTGTTTTTGTTTTATACTTGATCAGAAGTGAAGCAGTTGCTTCCTTAAACGTGCTCATATAAAATTTTGAGTTCATTTAACGTTTGTTATTTGAGTACTTATAAATTAATGCTTTCTATTACTTATAAATTTTACATTGTCCTTTTTAATACGTTTTTATAAAAAATATTTGATGAAGAAATTCCGTTTGAGGTTTTTATTTTTTTTTTAAGTGTTTGTTTAACAATATTAAAAATGTGATTTACTTCAAATTGTTATTTAATTCGATATTATTATCTATTTGATTTTTTATTTAAGGTAAATAGAAAATATTTGTATGCTGTTAGCAAACTATTTGCTTTGATATGTTTTTGTGTAAACAAGTAAACATGAATTAATTTTGAGAAAAAAATATTTTTTTTCAGAAAAAAGCAAGAAACACGTGAATAGATTCCATCATTGCCTGGTCCAATAACCCACGCCAAATTTCGTAAAATCAAAATGTTTTCCATATAAGCACCTGACTCCGGTCGTTCATAAGTTATAAGCCATACAAGCTTCATGCTATAATGATTCGATATCAACAATTTTTTTCTAGATTACAACATTGCCTTGACGATAATCTTTGCTAACAATCGAGAAGACCTCTCGTCAAAATACGTGAAAATGTTAGTTATGCTGTGGTAGTCCGATATCAACAGTTCTGACAAATGAGTAGCTCCTTGAGAAGAAAAGCACGAGAGCAACATTTGAACTTTATATCTTAAAAACTGAGGGATTAGTTGGCGTATAGAAAAACTGATGGACATCGCTGAATCGACTCAACTCGTCATGCTGATCACATATCTTTAAGTATAAAAATTGCGAACACTGTGTTTGTTTGAAAGTTTGAAGCAACTTAGAATAGAAAGGCTGATTCAGCAATGGCTGTTTATGGCAGATTTCACTGCACATATTTCTAAACATATGCATGTATTCACAATTCCCAAAAAAATATGTATTGCAGTTGAATTTCCATAGCTCAAACTTCTACAACTCCAAGTTCTTCATAACTCGAACTCTTAAATTAGCAATAGAAGTCAAGTTGCATAAAAATTTCCTGCCATAACTCGAAGTTTTTTATGGATTATGGTAATTCGAGTTAGAAAAGTTCAACTGTATTAAAATTTTCAGTAAAATTTCAAATCTTAGAGGCCATTTTCTCAATATCTGGTTAGTAGACATTTGTCATTCAAGTTCTGGTAAACTTAAACAAGTTTCTTTCTTTCGGTAAAGAATCTTTTTTTAACTAGAACTGGATGCTATTAACCTAACTAAGAAAACAGTTATTCGTTATTTTTTCCAATGAAATTTATTTGTATAAACATATTCAAAATTAAACCTCAAGTACACTTAGGTTACTTAAACATTTTAGAAAAGTAAACAAATTTCAATACCATAAGTTATTAACAAAGAAACTTTATCAAATATTTGACAAAGTTTGATCAATGAAACTAAAATACTATTATATGTGCTATATAGTACATATGTATATATAGTATGTTTAACCGATACTATTTTGGCTATAAAAGTTAATAAAAAAACATTGTACGACTCACAAGAAAAACGTATTAGGTAACAGTTTTCTAGGTTATAAAGTAGTTCCTCAATGAATTAACTGCTAAATTAAGATTCTTAATTTCTTTTATGGTACAGTAAAATACAGTAATTTATGGAACTAACAGTATCTATTTCCTTATTTATAAGGTGGCTCACAGAAACAAAATACTAAAAAATTTTAAGCGATAAGATTGATTAAGTTAAACAAAAATGTGCTTGGTAGCCAAAAAAGTCCCGTTAGTGAACGTGGTTTTTACCAGCTCCTCTATATTATATACTATATAGTACTACTAGTGAAGCATAGTACATATAATATGGAAGTATTGAGTGATTTATCTTTCCTAGATTCAAATCATGCTTTATTTTAGCACAATTTTTATAAACTTTTAATCGTATTTGAATGAAATGCTTTGATAATATACACGCTTGAGCACTTTAGTCGCAAAGCTTAATTGTTTAGCAACAGCGTGAAATACAATAAAACAAATTCGGCTCTCCTTTGATTGCGTTAGCATTTTGCGTTGTGTTTTATAGTATATCCGTTCGTATACTATACTATATGTATACAACGCAATCTAGTTTGTGCCAGATTTTTAAGCAATAAATTTCTTTCAAACTTTATTATTCAGCAAGGTAGCTTCACTAGTAACCAAGTATAGTATACTGCGTATTCTTAACATTTTTTTTAAATTTTTTAATGAGTTTAATTAACAAAACCATGTTAATTTTGGAAGTTGTTTATAAGCACACGCTTGAAATAAATTAAAGAAATGATAAAAAAGAAAGAAATGACTGGAGAATATGCATAAATCTTAAGACTTTTTGAGTATGCATAAAGAATTAAGAATCTTTAAATAAAAGCCACATAGTAGAGATTATTTGTTATAACAAGGAGTGGAGCTTTAGTGTTAATGAATAAAAATATAACCGCGAATTCACGATTATAGTCTGTCGTTAAAGAAATATGCGTTTCCAAAGGTTAACCGAAGGTAGACTATATTACAATTTATTAGATAGTGAGTAAAATTTTGAAAGGAAGCCAATGGAAAGAGTTCAGAGGCTTGCTGCACTGTACATTACGGGACCTTTAAGAACAACTCCAACGCCGGCTCTTGAACTCGTACTAAGCCTGCCACCTATAGACCTCTTCGCTGAAGTAAATATAGAAAAAGATGGCTAGCGAAAAGGTATGTTAGAAATGTCTTGTGAAGCATGACAGCAGTGTAAAGTGTTGTCAGAAGTAAGCAATTTCACTTCTTCAGGGTGCCAGGCCACATAAGCATCGAGGGCAATGAAATAAAGAATGAGATTGCCAAGAATGGTGTACGACTTACGAAAATGTGATCAACATTGGGAAACCCATGTATTGTCTATACGACGATCTCGACAGAAGAATGGTAAAGAAAATCAACGAGCTACCTGCAAAAGTCATATGCAAAATGGTGGATCGGAAGTATACAAAATTCCTTTTGGCACTCGATAGAAGGGACTATAGGAACATGATGGGAATATTAATTGATCACGGTCTGGTGACGACTCACGCCTGCGGGATGGGGCTGACAGATCGAGAAACAGGAAGTGTCTAGAGCAGGGCGCCAGGGAAAGAATAGAGTATCTCTTGTGCAGGTGTTGGCAAATCTACGCTGTAAGCATCTGGAGTCCCCACGGTATGATACACAGGAGGAGGTACCACATTCGAACATCGCAGATTCTGTTAAAATTCGCGTCGAGCGTAGGCATCCTAAAGAATGTCTGCTTCTCTTGGACCTAGGAACAGACCTTATTGGCCTACCAGCTTAACCTAACCTAATGATCCCAGAATCAAGTTCAGACAGCGTCGTGACCATTAAATAATTATTTTATTAATAATCCATCTATATTTTTTCTATGATTTGAATAAAAAATTGAACCAATTATAATTGCATGTCCTAATTAGCGCCAAACCTCAAGTCAAGTTCACTGTCATTGGCAATAAGTTTAGTAATATGTAAATAAAGCAATTGCAGACTAAAAGAGTAAATAAAAAAATACGTAAAAACAAAACAACTCGTTCAATTGCTAATTTTTTACTCGCGTGTGCCACATCTTTCGTCTTGACTACCTCAACTGTATTTTACACTCAATTAGGCCGCTTGTTTAGTTTTTACAATATCCATGTTTTTTCGAAAGTTATAAAATAACTAATGGCAACAACAAAAATTTTTATTGTTATTATTATTATGTTATACACGTGCCGCTAACTTAAATCCATAGTCGTCGCTCTGACTAAGAGCAAAAAAAACAAAACAACAATATTCGACACAACGGCTGCGCGTCATTAACACCTTTAAGTTGCCGCATGCAGTATAGACATACAAACATACACATATGTCTGTACATATGTTGTGTAGCAGTTTCAAATAGTTTTAAGTGAGTTGAATCATTGCTGTAAGGGTTTGTTGCTTATAAAATGCGGAAGTTCATACTATTGGCTTTATATTGCTACTTTGCAGGTTTCAATAAAAACTAAATGAGTGCATAATTATGCATTTATTTCTTTTACACATATTCCAATATACTTTGTTGTTTTTTTTTACTAGCTGATTGACTTCAATTTATTATAATTATCGCAATGATTATGATTTAGTTTTTGTGATATGGTTTTGTGAGTAAAATTGCAAAAATGTACACAGTGATGTTCATGAATTAAATATGGTCGAGTACCATATAAATAATATAAAAAAGTACAAATGTCAGTGTCATTTTAAATAATTGGCTAATAAATTCTACAATTTAGTTGAAATTAGTAAAAAATTGGCTTACATTATTTTTATGTCTTTGGTTTTTGTAATATAATATATTTTTATAATTGTTTTACCCTGAGCAGGATCAATGATCCGCGTGTCGAGCTGAGTAGATTTACTTATCCGTTTGTATGTCTGTATACGCGAATTATTTTAATTATTTTCTCAGTTTTTGAGATATCGATTTGAAATTCTGCACACCTCCTTTCTTCCCAAAAAAAAGTTGTTCATTTGAGGGGTCCGCCGATATCAGACTCTATAGGCTATAACTGTCATACAAACTGACCGATGAACATTAAGTTCTTGTTAATAAACTTGTTTATTTAACGATATCTCTACACAAATTTTTGCATGAATTATTATTGAAAGCAACTGTGTAATTTCCGCAAAAATTGTTCAACTTGACCTCAAGAGCATATAACTCTCATTCAAACTTAACGATAAATATGCCAATAAAGCTATTAAACCCGTTTTATTTAATATTATAAAAGACTGAAAAAACGAAACCATTAAAAATTATAATATGGTTCTAAACTCATGACCACCACTGTAAAAGTGTTTGTACACAATATGTTCACACCATAACGGTAAGCAAATCAGCCGACAAACAAACACTAAATTACGCCTTTTCTTCTCTATAATTTTTCTACACATCATGCAACTGCACAACAACAACAACAATAGATTCGATAGTGCACTTTATAGCTGAATACTAAACAATTGCTTACAACAATTTGTTTGTTGTAGAAAAATTGATTGATTTGGTGCATCTATACGAGATCGACACAAAAGCCGCATTATCATAGACATCACTTGTTGTTGTTATTTTTTTTTTTATATGTAGTAAAATAACTGTTTTATTTGTAAGGCATTGTTGGGCGCAGAGAGTGGATTACTTAATTACAATTAAAAAGTTTGTAGTTTAAATTGTAAAGCGCTTATGTAAATGGTGTAGCCAGTGGTCAATGATCGACGTAATCTTTTAGATGCCTACATTACGGAAAAGCTGATAAATGTGCATTTTTATACTTGAACTAGTGGAAAATGTTGCAGTTATACACTAGCCGATTTACCGTTATGAATTGCATATGTACTTATATAAGGGAATATAAAAATTAGCTGATTAATACCGATAAGTGCTTAAATGGAGCACAAAGCTCCTAATTAAGTACCGAAACAAAAAACTTTAAGTGGTTTGAAACCACTTTTTGTAAGGTTTACAACCTTAAGAAAAAAGTTGCGTTGTTTATTAAATTAGCTACTGAATTTCTGAGAACACCTATTATAAATTATCATTAATTGTGGTGTAAGTAGGTAAAATAAATACCAGCAAGTAAGTGGCTTAATAACTTATCGTATAACTCGTATAAAATGCTAAAATGCTTGTAAGTGGACAGCACAGTGGGTGCTTACAAATAAAACTGGATTATATATAAATTGCGAAAAGCCATTTAAGTCACTGATTGTTATTGATCAAACAGAGAATAACTGTTTATTAGTTAAGTAAACAAAAATAACGCTATATAAAACACGAGCACTCAACTGAATTCCGCCAGATTTTATTGTTTTTGTTTTTTGTTTTTGAAAAACACTTGATTTTAGATTATCCAGCAATTTGTAGAAACAGACTCAAGGCCCTTGGATTCAACTACGTGTACAAGTATCACATCTCCTCCATCGCGCTCAGTAAGTTCTTGGAATTGTTCAGAGTGCTGGATCATTGTGACCTATATCACATATGGCAGAGGGCACAATAGACCAGTGCAAAATCTCAACTATTTTCTACCTAACATAAGGTTTAACTAATTCTTTCATTATATAATTTTTGTTTGTTTTGTTTTATACTACAATCAAGATTAAATTACTTAAAATTCTTTAGATAACCCAAAGAGAACAACTTGTTAAAAGTATTTTAACTCATAATGTCAAAATCAGCTATTTTGCTTTGGTTTTACGATTCAATAATTAGGGGGCTGGACACATGTCATAAAATCATAAATTTTTACACTTCTTCCAAAAATTGTTGTTGTTACAATTCTCAACTCAACGGTTCATTATAACTTTAACACTATGTATATAAAACTTCTAAATATTTCTAATATTTTTCAAACATCCGAGTCAATGAAAATGTATTTTTGGGGTGTATGCTGAATACGAATAGCTAGTATGTAAATCACATAAAATCATCTAAATGTAAATAGATCTTGAAAAAATATAAAAAAAAAAATATTATTTGACAATATGGATTAAAAATTTATTACAAGAAAAAGCACGCTCCGAAGTAATACAACCTTTTATCATTGAATAATATTTTCAACCAGTTTCCAAAAATTGCCGACATTATTTCTAGTTTATTTGCAAAAAAAATATAAAAACAATTATAAAATCACAACTGACTAAACTGATTTGAACTGATTGAAATTATCGAGGCTAGAATAACTAACATTTTTGGAAACTAAAAAAAAATTGCCAGTCGACCTTACTATTGAACTTGTAATAATTTTATGTTTAGATAAAATATATTTCTTGGTATTTAAAAAAAAAAGATAAAAGATAGTGATAGTAATAGTGTCACTATTACTGTGGCTTTTAATAATTTCAAACGAAAGTTATTGACAGGTTTTTAATAATTTGTCTACGATTTGTTTTAGAGATAAAAAGTATAATAAATACAAATTAACAAGCTAATCATGCAGCTAGTTTAATTGAGCTTAATTGAGTGAGTTTAGCACGTGATTGAACTAACTGGGGCTCAAGAAAAGCCTGTGTGATTTCAGACATTTGTATGGAGGAGAAGAGAGGCAGAAGACAGGAGGAGATAGTCCACAGTTATCACAATAATCTTAGTCATAACTAGAAGTAAATTGTATAAATAGAAAGAGACTCGCGTTCTAATGGTGTCATTTAACCAATAAGGCTCCGTTAACTGGAGTTCAATTCACTTTATTTTAGTGTCTGCAATTTGAAAGTTCAGCAGTCCATTGAGTTTTATTTTGTTGTAAAACAAAAACTCTTTAAACATATGCATATGTTTTGTTTATAATATGCGCGTGACTAAACAATAATCCTCTTTTGATTTCCTGTGCTACTGTTTATTTATTCATAAACTTTTATAACATCGATTTGATTGTTTCGGGGGGAGATAACTATCGAAAAGGCTATTGATTTATGAATTAATAAGAACCCGGCAAAAACAATAAAACACAATCAGTTTTAAAAACGTAACTGAACTTAAAATTAACAGCAAATAGTCTTATTGAAATTATTTTAAGCAAATCTCTTTTTAGAATTTCAAAATTTATTTAATACACATAAATTAGGCATCTAAATGAAAAACCGTGGGAAACGTATTAGGCGTTTGGGTTAGCGACCTTCAATAAAGACATGCTGATATTAGATGTTGATTACCATTCTTGCACTTCCGGTCTAAAAAGACCTTCAGAGCATGCCTAGTAAAATACGTAATTAATCACTAAAACTAATTATCAATTAGGAACAATTGATCATACATACATACATACATGTAAACGCAAGTTGTAATAAACATTGAAGTCGTAGCTGATTACTCCAGTGACAGTGTTAGAGAAGTGGTGAAAATGAAAAATCTGTTCCAACTAGAGACGGTAGCAAATTTCGTATTCAATAATCGTGTTAACAGAATTCAAATATAGAAAATACCAATACAAACAAGTTTAGGGTAAAACCAAAAGTATCGTTAAAACAGCTGTGCTTTTTTTATTGAAGAATTAAATATTTCATTTGGATTCTAATGCAGAAATTAATACAGACATCAATCAAGAATGGATACGTACTTAGGCACCAAACCGCAGAACGTCCGAAAACCCCAAAACTTATTTCAAATATTTAAATAAAATTACTATTATTATTTCGCGTCTATAGCTACGAAATATATATGCCTTTTAGCAAAACGCTTTAAGAATTTTTAACTCTTTTATAAGTACATACATATGCACGTAAGTACTTTTATTTGCTAGCTTTTCACATAAGCGTGTTAACGCTTATTTATGCCTTACTTAAAATGGTTGCAAATATTAAATAGTTAAATTATTTGACGTCTACTAACTAAAAGGCGGTCTCATAAAAACAGAAATTCATTATTACGGAAATATGTATGTACATATTATATTTGCATTGCATTGGTGGCGCGAGTATCTGGCACACTTCGGTGTTAAAACGAACGGCTCATTAAGATGCCGAACGAGTCAGCGTCAATTCTTCCCAAGGGAATACCCACTGGTGCTGTTCAATGAATACTTGATTTTTGAACACAAAATATTATTTTTGGAACAAATTCGGTATTATTTGATATATATAATCTATTACTGGGTGGTACCACTGTTAAAATCAAACCAATATTTAAAATTAATTAACATTTAAAGTTAAAAACTTTTTAACTCAATGTGTCTACTTCACTGCTATCAGGCAACAATGTATTTGTTTAAATAAAATCATTAGTATTTTTGTTATATAATTACATGACATTAAGTACTCAATGTCAAAAATGCACAGTTATTTGCAAACTGTCAATTCATTGTAAATATTAAATATTTGTTTGGTAGGAATTTTTACGCCAAATTGAACCTATTGAAATGAGCTAAGTGCAGTTAGCATTTACATAATACGTATTTATCAAAAGTTAATTATTTTGTCAAGTGACAAAGCAAATGTACATAAAAACGAGTGTTAACACTATAAAGTCTAACGATCACGTTATGCATGATCACTTGTAAATAAAATCGGAAAAAATTAAAAAAGGTTTGATATGTTTGCATGCTTGGAAATGCGAGAGAATTTGATTTAATGTTTGTTAAAGCGGGGAATAAAGAGAAATACATGTTTTTATATGATCAAAAAAAAGGAATGAAAGGGTTTCTCGGCATATAGGCGACTGTTCGTGCAACCGAAACAAGAAACAATGTTAATTTCAGCTGCATCGAAGCTATATTACTCTTCATAGGTGCCTTTCTTATAGCTTAAAATGGTATGTAAAGATCTTTATCTTGATTTTGATCAGTCAGTTTGTATGACAGCTTTATGTTATAGCGCTCCGATCTGAACAATATACCTGAAGATTAAAGCACTGTCTTGGACAATAATCTATAACAAATTTCGTAAGGTGCTGATTTGGAACGATTGGTTTTTATGACAGCTTCATGCCATATATCCTATAGGGTGCATTATTGGCAATTTTTGGGGGGATAAATACGTATGCACCTGCTAGAAATGAATAAAAAAATAGAAATTGAATTTCTCTGTCCTTCAATGGGGGTTTTTTTATCTGTCTATATATGCCAATGTGCCTCTTTTGCATTTCACATAATTTCATCTATTTTAAGGAGGCTAATTTATGCTTGCAATTCATTGGGAATCCGATCACAAATTTATTAACTTTTTCGGGGATTTACAAAGCGATAAAATTGGGAACTAGAATTAAAAACTTGTTGTTTTAGTTAAAAAAAAATGAACATTTTTGATTTTGTTTTTTTTTTTTCGTTTGCCTTTTACTTTTCAGTGGAGGATTTGCATTGGTATATTAATAATTCCCAATATATACAGATTTTTTTTTTCAATTTATAAATAATTAATTTAATTTAATTAGACTTATTAATTGTTGTAAGTGCCAATTGACAAAATATTGAAATGTTAATGAACTTTTACAAAGCAGTTATTTGTCTGTAATTATTGTTTACATTAAATTTATTAAAACTTTTCACAAATAAAGGAGAATAGAGATTCATTTCTGTTGACCTCCCTAAGTTGATTTCAACTGTCAAAACTGATGACTGTTACTGCCAATATGCATATAAATCTTTGTCACCAAGTGATAAATACTCAAATATATAAACATTTATACAGAAAAGATTGTTTGTACGATCAACGCATTCCGGTCACACATTTATAATAACTTCCACCGCCAAATTAAGGTGCAAATTAAATTGTGTACCGGTTGTTATTTGTCAAATCAGTTCGTTTATTTACATTTGAAGTGGACTTTCGTCACCCGCTGTTTAGCGCTTAGGAACTGCAAGTGATTGACAGCAACTGCACAGGAGTGCCACAGAAATGTTACGAAAATGTGTACACAAATCAGTGTTGAGTAGTTAGATAAGTACTAGATATTCATATTCTTTTTTACATGTTCATATTCAAATTCATATAACCAATTGTCATTTTTTGTTTTTTTATCTTTGTATATATTTTTTTTTTTTTTCAATGATAACCTTTTATGGTTTAACGAATAGTCCGTATAGCCATGGCGGAGTTACTTAAGTGGGCGTTTGTGACGTCAAACCAATCTCTTTTTTAAGAGCATCATGAACTTAAGTGTTCAATATTCCAAAAAAAAAAAAAAGTGGCGATTGATTTACGCAAGCAAATGTCAACAGTTTGATTTTTTTAAATTTGTTTAATTTTTGTTTATATTAAATTTTTTTTGGATTTATAAAGCTTTTTTTTACCATTATCAACCAAATTTTTGGGCCAACAAAACCTATCATTTAATTAAAATAAATAGTTCAAAGGTAATTATATTTGTGAAATAATATGACTATAGCAACAAAAGCAGTAGAGCTTAAGGGGTTACATGGGTTTACGAATTTCAAAATCTCTATATATATTATACATATATTTACATTATACAGCACCTTTAGAATATTGACTTAAATTTTCAAGTTGATCCGAGTAATAGTTTCGGAGATACAGCCTTGAGAACTTGTCCGCTCGGGACTAGCTAGGCTAAGTACGTCGTCTTTAAGCGCGTTTTCCTCAAAACTGTGTTTTTGAAGTCGGTTGGCAAGATTTCTCGATTACTACTCAATCGATCTTCATGAAATTTAACACAGGTTTTGAGATACAATTTTTAAAAACTTGGACGAAGGATTTTCTTTCGAGATTAAAACCAGTTGAAAATAAAAAAATGTTGCGAAATTTTGATTTTTTTGTCTGTCAAAATTCCAATTTTCAGTTTTTTTCCTTTGTCCAAGTTCTAAGTTAAGGTTTTAACTAAGACACGTATTTTTTCACGATCTTTCAAGGAGGAGCCAATGGCGTCACAATGGCCGAGTTTAGAATTTTTTATTCAAAAGTTTTAGAATTTTTAATTTTAATAGTGTATGTTTGTAAAATAATAATAAAAAATATTAATAAAATATTTCTTTTTTATATGAGAAAAAAATCTGTTGAAAAAAGGTGTTTTTTATCCGAGAAAACCCATGTGACCTCTTAAAAAAATACCAAAATTTCCTGAAAATTTTGTATATAATTCATTTATTTCTTCTATAAATACTGTTACTAATTTTTAAGTAAATTTTAGAACATTCCTTAGGAAATTTTTGCCGACTTCCGCAAAAAAATTACATATTTATATATGTACACATTATTCCTTTTCCATTGTTTACACACTTCATTAAATTGCATACTCGCCGAACACGTTGAACCTTTTATTTTCATTCTATCGCTAAATAAAAGTGAAAAAACAGTTTATGTCGTCTAAACGTAACAATTTACACGTGCCGTACGTACAAATGGTCAGTTATGACTACGAGTTTATTTAATTCACGCGCTAATTAACGGCGGTGACACCGATAAACTATGTAATTATCGTAATAACGATGACGATAGAAGATAGTATTAGTTAAAAAAATAAATCAGTTTAAATGAATGGAAAAACTAGGCGGAAATTATACAAGTTAATTATTTAGAAATTTCAGTTATGATATTCTACATTCCAAACAATTATGTCATTAACGTTTTGTTTGGATGATTTTGATATTTTACTACAAAAACAATTAATTTGGTGATGATTTCATTAATGGTTGTGGAGGGGCAAAGGTCTTGTTATTATTTAGATAATATTCTAGCAATTACACGCTTACTAACAGTTTAAATATTATTAGCTCAGAGTTTATTATATCGCCATTAGTGTAATATTTTATTAATTGACTGCTAATTGATTAAATTAAGCGGCTGTCCGAAACGCGTACTATAACAGTGTAGATTTGAGATTAGTGTGCGCTGATAGTTGTTGGTAGCTGTTGATAGCGGCTGATACGCTTGTGCTAAGCCAACTATTTTTTATTTACTTGAAAATGTTTTATTGGAAGAGTGCTAAAAATATTTGTAGCCAATAAATCTTTTAGCTTTGTTATCAAAATAAATTTTCTGGTAAACGGTGTTTATTAGAAAAGTTTCTATTAATACAATATTAAGTATTTTATTCACTAATTTATCGTTTATAGTTGAATATTTTCTATATATTTATACTTGTATATTAGAAAATATTCATATATTCGATTCGAAATATTCATTAGTATTTCAGATACGGGTCGTTTTGTGAGGCTCTAAAAGCTCCTTCATTTTTACTGAATTTATTGAACAAAGAAATGCGATAATGCACCATCTCATACTGCACTGGTTATACGTGATCACTTTCACATTTCGCATTTTCAACTAATATCGTGCCGCATCCACCGCATTCGCCTGATTTACCTTCATGTAACTTCTGGCTATTCAGCAAATTTTAAACATGACCACTCCAAAGACACCGTTTTGACTCAATTGAGGATATAAAAGCTGAATCGAAGAAGGCTCTCATGGCCATCACGACGGAGGATTTTTCCAAGTGCTATGATGACTGGAGAAACCGTTGGCATAAGTGTATTGCAGCGGGAGGCAATTATTTTGAAGGAGATGAAATGGACAAAATTCACCTTTAAATTTGATCACAGTGGTATATTTACAGTAGGCAGACACATCAATGACAAATTGACAATTTTTATTGAAAGTGCTTCAAAAAAGAGAGACCCTGTCTTAACGGGTGTATCCCCTTGTGAATTTCAAAAAATCAATTTTTTGCATATATGTATGTATATACGCTTTTTTCAGATTTACAGAGTGGATGAGGAAAATTTTTTGAAACGGCTGAACCGTTCGACTATTTCTGAAATTTCTGCACGATCTTTTTTAGATGCATTTGCAAGGTAAAGGTCGAAGTAGTAAGATTTTTGTTAATTATTTAATTTTTTTAAGCTACTTATTTTTTTCACAAAACCTACTTTTTTGGGAAGCCGCCATTTTGTCAAAAATCTAAGTTTTGAGAAGTTCTTCGGTCAATAACTGTACTTATCTAATGCAATAATAATATTTGTTGGTTTTTCGATTTGAGATCATTTTAAGCACATAAATCTGTCTCGCCGCCTGATGGACCTTTTTTCGGAGATTTTTCAAGAAATCGGTTACGAGATCGAGGGAAACCAATTAAATTCTGTAAATTTACAAATTCTTTGAGTTTTTTATGTATTTATAAAACAAAATCTCGCTTCAAACAAAAGTAATGCACAAAAAGTCGTGCTTACAGGAGTTTTAGAGATAGAAAGTGATTTTAAAAGCTGTTGCAGAAGTTGTGGAGTAAAGAAGTCGATAGCTTGATGGATATCAAAAGCAGAATTTCGATACAAAAGTAATGTAAATTTTCACAGTGTTTATATTTTGTGTTTTTTTTTTAACAAAATCAACATTCTAAGGGAGTACTCAATAAAAATTTTTAATGCATGTAGTCAACTTCCGTCAAACGTTAAAAAATTGATACCAGCAGATTTTGAAACATTTGTGTGTATATAAAAATACTCGATTCATTAACAATCAGCTTACGTATGAACAAAACCCAGTAAGAAAAGCTTATATACGATATAAATTTGACAAAACTAGGTATTTGCTTCTGAGAAGTTTAGACATTAAAAACTGATAAATTTTTTTAAAATCGAAGGACCAGTTATTATGAGAAAAATTTCAATGTCGAAATTGAATTCCGAGATTTAATATTGCCTGAAAGTGAGCTGTATTTTGACGAGTGCGGACTTGCCTTGACCCTGTTGAGAATCAATGAAACTGCAACGTATGTAGAGAGTTTGATCAAAATAATTTGAGAGACATATTTTCTTAACGGGTATGCACCGCAACAGACTGCACATGTGCTTGTATATTTGTTTGTGTATATGTGTATATAAATAAAAATATATAAATGTAATTGCGTTCATTCACGTGTTGACTATTTGAGTGACCGGCGGCTGTCTGCCAGCAACTTAGCAACATCGCCGGCACCAACAACAGCAACACTAGCAGCAGCAGCAGCAACGGTGTCAGGTGGCAATGCCCATTCACCGCCTACCGCCTATTTGCACTGCCACAAATGCACAAATCAACACTATTTGCATATACACAAACAATTATATGTATATAGATACAATATGTACGTGCATAAATAACCGCCAATGACAATAATGCTTATTTACTTATTTACGAGTACAATATTCTTATAAAAAAATACTTTTTGCATTTAATTACTCGATTTTTTTCGTTTCTTCTTCTTTTTTCCAAAGAATTCTACATTGCCTGCATGTGAATTTGCAGTATTCAAGCAGCAACGGCGGCAAATCAAGTAAGTATGTAAAACAAAAACAATGCGCAGCCAGTTAACGTGAAAATGATGACGTCTGACGTTTTATGCATATAAATACAAACATACATTCATACAATTATATGCACGTATGCATTTATATGTATATGTATCTAGGTGCCGGCACGCACGCGCCGTTGTTTAGCTATTAATAATTATATGCACAATTAGCAGAAAATGAATATCACAGCAAATAATAAAAATAAATAAATAAATAAAAGTAAAAAAGGGGAAAAGGCGGCGCATCTAGGTTGGCGCTGTTGTTAAGTCGACTAGAACGTCATGAGTGCAGAAAAGCGCACATATGTATGTACATAAAGCCAAAAAGTAGTGGATATATGCACATTTCTATACCGTGGCAACATAACGGTGTTTTGCATGAAGTTGTTGTTGATGTACATACGTATACATACATATGTGTCAAATCTTGTATGTTATTGTCGACTGCCATAGTTTTATGTAACTATTTCAACTATTATTTTTGCAATAATTTTAATTTACACGCCTATTGTGAGGGTGTTATATGCTTTGACCTCCCTATGAATGTTGCTTGGATTGCATTGAACTCGTTTATTTGGATTTTTTATATTTAACACTATTTTTTAAGTTTTTAATTTGCACGCAATCAATCAACACGCGATAGAATGCGATGAGCCAACGCTGGCGCGCATGATCGTAGCCCATTTGGCAAGCTCACTGGCCATAAAGGGTATAAAATGCAATTTAAAAAAAATTTAAATTGTTCTTTGCTTTTGTATATTAATTTTTTAATTTTGTTCACTTTATTGTTTGTTGTCATAGCTTTTGCAACAATAGCTTGCAGCCTTTGTTTTGCGGCGCTAAATTTATATGCAATTTATAATTATTAATTGCCCAAAGGCAAAGTAATATTTCAAGCTTGCTGTGTTTATAAGCGTATTAATTTAATTTATTGTTTTATTTGTTTTTGTATTTTTTTTTTTAATTTTGAGTGATAAAACCTTATATTGACTGTTGACCAAATATTTTCAAATCTAAAGATTTGGGAATCATCGAAGGACAATGTATGTAATCATATATGCTTGGTGTGTTTAATGACCGTATTAATATTTGTTTTAATTTTAATTTTTTTTTTTTAATTTTTTTTGTTATAATTATTTTTTTGGGTTTTAATTTGTGCGCTTATTTCTTTTTTTTTTTGAGATTTTTTATTTAATACAAAGAATTGGGAAAAGCAAATTTCATCTAATTTGCTCTAACGAGATCAATACCGCAGATACAATCGTTGTTATTGTTTCAGTGTTGGGAAGGTGAGATTTTAAGCTTCATTTAACCAAAACAAATTAAATTTGGAGAAGTTGAAGAAAATTACAGCTTTTAAAGGTGAGTGAAAATAATGAAGGAATACGCCATATTTTGAAATGTTGGTATAAAAAGGGAAAGAATGCCACGCAAGCTACCAATGAAATTTGTGAAGTTTACGGAACGATGCTGTATCAGTTCGTGTGGCACAATAAAGGTTCGCTCGCTTTCGTTCTGGAAAATGGTACACATTTGTTTATGTATTTATTAGTCTAAATATAAAAAAATAAATTGAAGTTTGATTAGAAATACGAAAATACTTTTTCGACTACTCAATATCTTTGTATAGAGCGAAATTGAAGTCTTGAAAGAGATTCGTGAGATTTTACCAATTTTCGAACGCATCACATATTAGTTAGCAGAATGTTTAAAAAGCATATAAGAAAAGTTTGTTGGATAATATTTACAAATTCAACAGGAGTTTAAGAAAAATGAATGAAATTCAAGATTTTTTAAACAACAGCATACATTTTGGTGACACATTGTATAAATATATTCTATCAATTTTAAACTCCTTTCAATTTCTGTGTTATCTTAGTACATACACTATAGCTAAACACTATATAAACCAAATACTAATACTTGAAAACTTTCAAAGCTTTACCTGCATAGCAAAAATGTTTTAAAAGTTAATAAATTTACCTTATTAACTGTCATAATATGCAAAAAAATATGTGAAAAGCTAGATAATGGAAAAGGTGTATAAAAATAAATTATTAAACACTAAGTAAATGTAGTCAAGCTTTAAAAATAGTTACTTCCTAATTATAATACTAGTACTATTTGTTTTTGTTCAGGCGCTTAAAAATGTAAATTATTATTCTTCCAGTATGTTACTTTGTTTATAACATTTTTTTTAATATATCCACTCGTTTAAACTATGTTTTTTTTTCAATTTCTTAAAATGTGTGTTAAAGGTTAAACGTGTGGCCTTTGAGCTGTCAGTCGTGGTTGGGCCGCAATGTTTTCAGCCGAGTTATGTGGTTGCGGCTTGGCTAGCCAGTTGGACTGGCCAAAATGGTCAAATGTGTCAACAGTGTCGTTGTGCGGTATGTTTTTATATTTGCTTACTTATTTTTTACTTTTTTTGACGCAAATTTATTTCATTTTAAGCGCTTAATTTAGTTGACTGATTTAGTTTTGTTACACTAGCATTATGAATATCACTAATTTTACGCATATATGTACATATCTGCAAGATTTTTCAACCAATAGACGCACACTTAACACAATACAATTTATTTCAACTCAACGGCAGATTTTTAAAACCAAAAATTAGCCCATTTTTGGCTGCGCTTTTTAACCAAAATATGCAAAACTTGAGCGCGTGGCATTAAATAAATTAAAATCAAACAAAATATTTCAGCTTACATGCAACACAAATGCGTTAGTTGATTTTAATTATTATATAAATTTTTGTTTTTTTTTTGTGATTCATAAAAACATAAAATTATGCTTAAAACGTGTGAATATATTTTCGAGTGTTTCCTTTGTACTAAATATTATTTATTTTAATTGTTTAGTGGCACAAATAATGCTACGTTAGCAATAATTTATTATTATTGCATGCCTTGTGCCGTCAGAAAGTTTTGTTTTTTATACACATTCCGCACTACTTGTATCGAACGAAAGCAAAGAGCAAATATAACTGGTCTAAACGGAACCGCTGTGATTTGGTCGAAATTCAAATTTGAAATATTCCAACCGTCTTAACCGTGCGCCGGAATATCGTACACTGAATGGTCGAAGACGGCATGCGCTCGGTATTATAATAAAGCGCTAACAGCGATCAGCACTCACAGCAAGCTAGAGCTGCAACAATAAAAAACACCGACCAACAAACATATTCAATCAGCTAACAAATCAACGTGCTAGCCAAGCAGTCAGCCAGCATATTAACCACCAACTCTCCAGCTGTCGCTCAAAAATATCACACACACATACACGCACACACACTCTCTCAAACAGGCGGCAAGCGAAAAATTAAAGCTGGCAATAAAACAAACATACCAAAAATGAAAGACATCACTTAAAACTTTATCAAATAATATGCATACACATGCAAACGATAAGAATCAACAAGCTTTTCGAACTTCGAAAAGCGCTTCGTTCGGCGTTTGTCATTTACGAGCGCAAGACGGACGCGCGCTCCAACGTCTGCTCGACCACACGACTCGGCAGTTCACATGCTCGTACACCTGCCGGGCAACAGGTTGTCGATGTTGTCGAAGATGTGTACTCGTATGTGCGAACTTTATCTCTCTCGTGTGTTGTTTCTCATCGGAATATGTATCGATCTTTTTGTCGTTGCTGCTTTTCGGAAGTCTCGATCTAATCAGTGGCCATAGCTAGCCGCTGATAAAAATCATGAATGAATGTAATATGTATGTATGTATGTATGAGTCATTTCAGGTTTTTCAGTTTACCAACAGAAGAAAAGCATCGTTAATGGACGGCAAAGTCATTGCCAGTGCCACAACTACAACAAAAAATAATGTACGTATGTATATACATACATAGATGTGTGAATGTGTGGGTGTTTGCATTAAAAGTTAGCATTGCAGTAACAGTTGTAGTAAATTGAAATTAGCGTTAACTGAGTGAAACACCTGTTAATCCCACGTTTTAGACACACATACATATAAATAATCGGTAAACTCTTCATTATTAAACCGCTTTTAGAATTTCTCTTTAACATGGTTACATAGTAACTCTCTACTCCACTACTACATGAAACGCTGGCCAACTATTTTTGGTTTGTATATATTTTTTGTTCTTTGATAGTTTTGAAAAATGCTTATCTTAAAGGCCAAGTCGTGTTGTGGTGATCGAGCCCACTATTGTTAAAAAAGAAGTTTATATCCAGACTAGTTCATATAAACTAAGGAATCGATAATTTTTTTTCTAGATAGGTACAATCTTTTTTCTGTTTGTGTGAAGATTTTTTTCCATACCATAGATGAAATATTTAATTGAAATTTTGTGTATTCCACTAGAATCACGGCAACGAAATCTGTTAGTAAATATATATTGATGATGACAAATCATTCAGTGACGATAAAATCGATAAAGCTAAAGAAACAGCGCTTAAAAAACCTCGTATTAGCATCAGAGAGATAACAGAGCATCTCAACATATCTTATAGACAGACCCAACACAATTTGGCTTTTTTCGGATATGAAGCGTGTCAACGCTGGACTCTTACCAAAAGATCTGAATCTTTTCGCAAAACATATGCTTGACAACGTAGCTAAAGGTCCTATCTACAACAAACGTATCATAAGTGATAAAAAAACTTGGATTTATGAATATGACAAACTTTTCAAAAATATACCGAATGACGTTTCGAAAATGAGTCAATACAGAAAAAACACGTTGAAGTGGGTCAAAAATCAATTCGGTGCTTATCGGTGCTTATCAGTGCTTTTTTTCAATACCTTGGTTCA
Source organism: Bactrocera correcta (assembly GCA_027475135.1). Lineage (NCBI taxonomy): Eukaryota > Metazoa > Arthropoda > Insecta > Diptera > Tephritidae > Bactrocera > Bactrocera correcta. The sequence goes on from CM050326.1 coordinate 54,139,435, forward strand.
CCATGAGTTCGTTTCAAAGGGTCAAAAGGTGAATAAGGAATACTATTCCTTTTAAGGCATCTACGCGAAGCAATTCGTCGTAAACGACCGGATTTGTGTGCAGAAAATCGATGGATTTTTGATCACGATAGTTACCGTCACATTTTAGCATGATTGGAGTTGACCTTTTGGCAAAACAAGAAACGAGAGCTATCATTCAGCCATTATATTCGAAAGATTTGGCTTCCTGTGACTTTCTTCTTGTTTTGAAACTGGAAAAAATTCGTTTTGGAAAAAGTGGCATGAGACCTTGTATTAAAAAATTGTTCGTTTGGTTTGATCAGTTCAGGTGAAATATGATTTGAAATATGGTATATTTAAATTTTTCCAATCGGAATTAAGAACCTTCACCATAAAACAACAAGAGTACAAGCGGGACCTTCAATTGACAATGAAAATTTTAACAACTATATTTTAGCTTTGATTTAGTTCTAAAAAAACCATCAGCCATATGGCATAGTAAGTACTTTCAAGGTTTATACCAAAACATAGAATTGTCAGACAATAAAGAAGAGAACATTAAAATTTTTGAGGCGCTAAATTATAAAAGTTGACCTATTGCCTTAGTTTACTATTGAACTATTCCTCACTTGCAGTTTGTTTGTTGTTTTGAGCAAAAATATTTACCTAATAGGTAAATCAAAGAGTACCGTTGAGCGTCAAAACTATCAACAAAATACAATACTAAATATATATGTACTATATACGTATATATGTATGTATACTAAAAACCATATTATTTATGGAATACAAACTTATAACATAAGTAGTTAGCTGCTGCGTGGTCATAAATCCAAAGCGACCTTGAATGTACTAAATACGTTCTCATAGGCACATACTTAATTGAAAAGTAATTATGTTGCAGTCCAAAAATAGCAAATAAACTATAACGCGTTCTTTTGTTATTATTTTCTTTGAACTAACTCAAAATTTTTTTTATGTGCGAGGACACACATACATAGAAACATACATAATATTTTAATTTTTAATACAAAAATCCCTAGCGGTTAAAATTGTTCTCTTCCACATACATACTTCATTTCAAAAAACATTTCACCTCGTAAAGTTTTGTAATTTATTGTATTAAGTGGCCAATGTGTAAATAATCACGTTGAAATGAAAGAGTTTTATTTTTCTTACAAAAAAGCCGCAAATAAAACGCAATGCGTATGTGTTAACCAGTGTGAAGTAAGTGTTGCATTTTAGCCGTTATCAGGCAATCGAAAATTCACCTTGAAATTGAAATGAGTTTTACGAAAAAACGAACAGAAGCTCGAAAACGGAAATAAAACCCTTCAGTGGAAAATATATGGCAATATATATACCGATGTATACCTGATGTATATCTGTATGTATTTTGGTATTGCTATTAATGTACGTGTGTATGTAGATTATCAACAATTCGAACCTTGTAAAAGTTCAAAAGCTTAAATATATAAAAACAATATTTTTTATTGAGCTAAAACAAGTGGACTTAACAGACATTGTAAATTATGATAGACTTAAGGGGTTATACCAGTGTGACACTTTCAAAAAATTATTTTGTTTTTTTGCTTTTTTTGCTAGTTAGTACATATGTTCAAAAATATCATATGAAATCGCTAAGAATGTACCTTGAATAGTTTTGAACGGCAGCGTTCTAAAGAGCGATCGTCGGATGGTTGAAACTTTAAACTCGTTTTTTTCGAAATGACGTTTTTCAAAATTGCTGACATCAAAACTCAACGAGAAATTAGCCGATCAAAATGAAACTTGGTATTCTGGATATATTTACTATACAATGGCCCACGATCTTTTTGATTGGTTAAAAATCGTCAATTTGGCATTAAAAAACGACCATTTTTTACCTAAAAAAACGACATTTTTTTCAGAATACGCTATTTAGTTAATTTTCAATTTCATTGTATAGCAAATACCTTCAAATTTAATGGCCTTTTTGAATGCTTTTGTTTGAGCTACTCATTCGGCCGGAATCATGTCAGCAGTTAGAAATTTTTTTTGCACCTCCGAAGACAACACATAACTCCCTTATTTTTCAATATTTTTGTAAAAAAATAAACTTAAAATATAGCTGAAAATATACCTTAATACATATGTCCAAAGAACTTCGAAACATTCAAACGCGTATTTTATTTTAGAAAAATTCACGTCTAATTTTTAATGGGTTACACTGGTATAACCCCTTAAATATTTATATTTATTACTTTTGATTTTGTTATTAAATCATATATTTTTTAACATTTATTTATTTCAAGATATTTATAAACTTCTTGTTGGTCATGAAAAAATGAGTTAAATTTTTATAAAAAAATAATTATTATGCTTAGTAAACATAAATATTGTTTACGAAAGAAATTTTTACAATTTTTAACACCGAAAATGTATTTTTATTCTGAGAATTGGGAATCAATGAGCATGATTCTGAAATGAATAAACTTTTATCTACAAAATCTAGCATCCATTTAGAGACTACATTTCTCTAAAGTCCCTTAGATTAGATCTCCGCGGTAGACGTGTAAATACTACAATGGATAACTGAAGCTTTACGGCAAATATCAAAACGAAAGCTGGTTTTAGTACATATGAACTGGTTTTTTGAAAATATAGTAGGTCTAGTAAAACTAATTCATTATTTTTCTAATAGTTTGCTTTAATAATTTGTAACTCGCATTGTAAAGATACGATCTTGTGTTAAAAACCCTTCTTAAACAGTTTTGTGAACGCTTGACTCAGTATTGCGTGTGTAGAGATAAATGGTGGACAGTTGCAAAGGGTAAATATGCTTATTCTAACCCACAGTTTTTCTTCCATAAAGGCGAAATGTTAAAGACGAGTTAACTCCAAACAACTTATGACTTGAATTTCCATCCGATAATCGCTACTGACAGCCACGAAAATCGATACATTTATTAAGCGGATGGGTACTCCTGATGAAAACTGGGTAACTTGCTATAACGTAAAGCGAAAACGGTTGTGATGGAATCGCTTTGAGGAAGCGCAAACGGTGGTCATGTCAGTAATAATCCGGAAGGTTTAATGGGTTTGGCAGGGAATTAATTACTATAAAAGAAACGAAACGATGAGCTTTGACGATTAGGAGAGAAATCGTGGTCCATCAGAAAAATGCACACACACATTGATAGCGACTCACTAGAAGCTCGAGAAGTTTGTTTGCGAAGCTTTTATGTATACACCTAATAGCCTGCAGTTGGCACCAAGTGATCTTGTCTCTGGCGTATGCTATTGCTGATGAAAAATTCGAGTCAAAAGAAGGGAGAAAAGAAGACGGAAATCGGCTGTTCCACTTTGTTGCCAATATGAGAGTGGCATTATCCAATTATTAAAATTATTCATATTTGGCATAAATTGTGCCACTCTAACTATTCTAAATGAAAGCTTAAATTTAATGCAAAGATAGCATATTCTATTATTTTTTAGCTGTGTGAGGGGTAAGAATAATACAGTACTACTACTTTTCTACTCTTTTATTTATTAATATTATTAAAAAACGAAATTGCATAGATAATTATTTTACTGTATAATCAACCTTAATAACTTGATTTTAAAGCGCCAGGCTGGTTAAATATTCAGAAAATAAATTGTATCATTGCTTAATTAATAAAATACTAAATAGAAAAATACTTAAACATTTTCCTAAATTATAAAATCACTTAAAGCTGCACCCATACTTGTGATGTATAAGCATACATACTAAAAGGGATGACCTTCTTGTTAAAATATATAAAAAATCTGGTTCTGTTGAATTTTTAAACTTTCATGTGAAACATAATTAAAATATAAGCCGATGGTACTTATCAAGCCCTAGAAAATTCCAGTTAGTTCAAACCAATGGCTTCTAAAATGTTGTGGTTACTTTGAGAATTACATCGAGAATATGTAGCACCGGGTGACTAAAATGCGGACTAACCCAAAATTAATAGAACAAATTAGCAGCGACTTAAAATCTCACTTGGGAGCTCTCCCCGCGTCATATTTTTGTGCCCGCCAATGGAAATTGGAACTACATAGAGATTAGGTTTAGCCAAAAACTACAGGGTTTGTACGGAAAGTAATAGGACTGATTTTCTTTCTTATCTTTTAAAATTAGATAAACCGATTTTTGGAAAGAATATTTTAACCCATGAATTCGATTCTTTAATTTTTTTCTGGCTCACCCTGATAATTATATATGCTATAGCTAATCTAAAGTATAAAGGGCGGTGATTACTATATTCAATTCTATGTGATGTGAAAATTGCATTGAAATATAATATTTGTTACAGCTTACGGAATCATACATAAGTGCACATATATAAAGGTAACATATATATTTACTGTCAGGCAGTGCAGTAATTCATTTCAAAAGTGACAATTGAACACGATAAGACACTTAACAAATTAGGAAATCAGCTTGAATGCGCAATGCTACCGTCAAAGTGGGAATTGAGGAGCTAGCGGGAATGTTTCGCGCAATAAGATAAAAATAATACATAATTTTGCATATAAATTAAAGAATTGCTAAGATACGTACATATATACTTCCTGCAAAGGTGTGGAAATATTTCTGATGACAATATTAACAAAATATATTCTGACATGATACACATATTTATCCATCGCATTTAGTAAATTGTGTACTTTTCTGCGCAGACAATGAAAATGTAATTTTTTCGAAAGTGAATGGGATTTACCGCCTACTGACCAGCTGTCGTCTCGATCTCATTTTCATATTTTGTTTTGATAACATACTATAGACGAGATCAGAGATAACCGACAGGTGTAGTTAATATATATATTGTACGCTGAAAGACTGCTCATTTCGATCATTTACGGATATGCACTTATATATGCAAGTCTGGTAATGAACAGGTACATTTTTTATTTGACGAAAGGAGTGGCGCTTTAGTGCTTTCTGATCTGTACTTTTATTTTGTGTTCTTTTACTATTTTTTTATATATTATGATATGCTTCCGTAAAATTTCCGTCCTGGAATCTACATATAACGATGATTGCACTAAAGGGGATTCACTTTTATGTTCACAGACAATAGCTTGAAGTGGTTATTGATCGTATCTATCTGTTTTGATTGTACAAGTATATAGCTCAATTTTCCAAGCTAGAAACATCGATACCTTGATTGACAGTAATATTTAGAAACATGTGCTGTTCTGGACACTTAAATGTGTGCGCTACTAAAATAAAAAACTATATTTGCAACTAAACGCTTTTCATTTTCTATAATTATTTAAAATCAAGTTGCTAATTGCATTTAAAAATTAGTATATTTGAAAATTAAATCTTTACTGTATGTAATTATAGCTTTGTTTAGACGAAGAAAATTTATTGGTCACGAAATTCAAGCTTATTATAATTAATTGTAATAATTAATACAGCTACACCAAATATCATAGAATAAGCCGTTTACATCTTTATAATAGTATTGACAGACGGCAGTATTAATTCGGATTAACTGCGCACTTAATCAGGTCCAAATTTGTAGGTGACAGACGGCAGCTATGCGGGTTTGAAACTCTCGTAAACAGCTGAGAGTAATTTTTATAATATTTTCAATGAAAATGGATAGAAGATAAATATTGCAATTGTTAGCTACCCAGTTGTTACAAAACCATTTTTTAATACAAAATCATATCAACATGTTATTTTTGAAACGGCATCATAATATAAAATCATAACATAAAACTTCTCTCTTTTAAAAACAGCTGTCAGTGTTGCTTTTTTTTCATTCACAATTAAAATTTACAAATTTTATAAGTGTTGCCAACAAAAATGCAACTAAATCTCTAAAATTTTGAGGATTAATTCAGAGTTAGCAACGGAGTTAACTTCACGAACTGCTGAAATAATCGAAATTTACGCTGCCGTCTGTCAAGAGTATGAGATATTTAGTCCAGTTTTTTATCCAGGCGCAGCGGATGGTTTTCGGTTTTACCATCATATTATCATATGGACATTTACACTCACAAGGTTTGAAAAAATTTGTTCAGAACAAGGAAAACGAGTACCATTAACTGCAACGAATCCACAATACCAATCAGATGTGCATTTTTTATAGAAACTAAGTATATGTACATATAGCTAAATCTGACAACGCAACCGGCCAATCAACGGAAAACATTTTGCTATTTCTTTCGAGCCACGTTACGTGAAATAAACAACCTTCAAAACAAAAAAAGAAAAAAAATTGTTATTTTATGAAAATGTTTATCTGGATTTTGAGCGGCTAGTTTGAATGAAGCTATAGCGATCCGAACAATTCCGTCGGACATTCTAGCGTTGCCTCGGAAAATAGTCTATGCCAAATTTCGACAAAAAAAGCACCCGGAAATTACAATTAAATTTCCGGGGTAAATGATATGTAAAAAAAATTATTTTGATTAGTTTTTAGGACTTTACTTAATTACTATGCCAAATATGACCGCGGTCTGTCAACCAGTTGGTTTACAGTAGCTGCTTAAGTCGGTACACCTCAGTAGAGCGAAAGATTTTTACTATGGATAAAAATATCGAACAAAGAATTTGTATTTCTAACCAAATTGCGTGTGCAGAATCGCTGTGAATGTTAGTCAAGGCTTACGGTGATCAAAAACACCAACCTACGATTAGTACAAATCCTTCAAATATGGTCGAGAGATCATTCTGGACGACCTTCGACCTATTTAACTGATGAAAATATTAAACAAGGGAAGACTATGGTGCTAGAAAATCGTCAGGCAAGTGTTAGAGAGATTTCAAGAGAGCATCTCTCGCGAACCCGTTCGAATGATTTTGGTGGATATTTTGGGTACGAAACGCGTTTTTGCTCGAAGTTGAATTTTTTTTTTATAAGAGTACCGTAAACCGGTCTCTTTGGACATGCTTGATCGTGCGACATTCATGAAGAGCGTTATAACTTCCGATGAGATGATGGGTTTATTAGTTTGACATTTAAAGAAGTCAGCAATGATCGGAATGGAACCCGTTTTTAATCGATTGAAAAGATAAAACAAAATTCGGACTAGAAAAATCGTTGGCATAAGTGTATTTCATCTTTGAAGGCAACAAAATAAATATTGATGAATATATGTATAAATATTTTGCGTTTTATTTACAATATTAGGGTATAAAATAAAGGATATTTTCATACAAGAAATTATTTTTGTTCGGTAATTTTGTACCGCATCTATATGCTGTAACAGTCCGATATCAACGGTACCGACAAATGAGCCGTTTCTTGTGGAGAACAAAATTTTTGCAAAATTTCATATCGATATCTCAAAAAATGAGGGATTTGTTCACGTATATAAACAAAAAAACTTGGCTAATAATTTGCAAGTATAGAGGCATATACTTCGTAGGATCTCCGACGTTTTTGAGTGTTATTTTAAATTTATTGAGTTCTGTCTTGGATATACAAACCTAGTAATCCACAACTGTGAGTTTTCAAAAGGAGCGTTGGTTGATTAAAAGGTAAGAAAGTGTGATATAATACTCATACCATAAATGACAGATATAAAGCCAGTGGAACCTAAGCTAGTTCTGGTTATGATTATTGATTTCTTTATTTTCGCACTAAAATTGATCTAATTGATTTTAACACTCAGAATAATATATTTAATTAAAAGTCAGTTACCAAAATTTATGGGTAACGAAAAAAAATCGATGTACTAAGCACCGTTCATTAAGGTAAAAGCACTACTGTAGAATTATTGACTACTGACCGTCTCTATCCGAAATAATGTCCTCGATTTCTACACTGAATTTTTTGGGTAGAAAGCATTTATTTCGACGTAATACGGGCTAGAGATTTCATGGTTTTACTTAAATGCACAATTAGCAAACAGATTAATTTTTGGAAATCTACTCGTATCGTAAAGCAAATATTTTTGATTTCTTCATGATATTAAAATTATTATTAAGAAATTTAATAAAGACTTTAAAACAGAAGAAGGCTTACAAACAAAAGAAATATCTGATAACTTAATATCAATTTGTGCTTGAATCGAAATGCGTATTTCATGAAACCACACGGTACTTGTAAAGAGATAATCAATTGATTATAAAATAATTTTTGAAACTGGTTTATTATCAATATGTCCAAATAGGCGATTATTATGGAATGATAAATTCAAAATATTTCATTGTTTTGACAACTAACATTGACGTAAATTGTCAAATAATAACTCTGAAAAATGAAAAAAACTTAATCTTTAATAACAATCAATAATCATAGAATGTGATAAATTAGAAAAAAATCCTGAAGCACTAATGAATTGTCAAAGGTGTGAAAGTACGAGGATTGTTCAAAAATTAACGGGAATTCGTGAGTTTGGAGAGTCCAATTATAAAAACTTTATTACTTTATTATGTTGATATACATGTTCCTTAAGTACGATAAAAATTTTAGCTGCAGCATTGCTTACTTCGTCCAAACGCTTAGGTTAGATGTGTTTCTATGAGCTTGGCGATTTTCGTTTGTTAAAAGAAATGGATCAAAGAACTTGTTGGTTGATTCTTGGCCAAAAATAATACGGTAAACATGACCCATATTTACCAGACATGACTTCGTTCAACTTTGTCCTATTTCAAAAATAAAGATAGCCGTAAAGTGCATTAAAAGCCTACCGCTGACAGTGGGTCGCTAAAGGCTATGCAATTATTATTTGAACACACCTCGTACCTACATACAAAGAAATTATTACTTTAAATGTATTGTAAAATAATATAAATAGTCCTATGTGTATTTATGTATATGCATTCACTAATTTGTTGGGTATTTCCAATTTTAATAAAATGTTAATAATAAAGTAATTATTCTTCACTTAGATTTATGTCTATGAAGAATCATTAAGAACATTTTAGGATTGGAATTTAAATACAATTTGCGCGAAAGTACCAAACGATGGGTCATAAAAACAGTATATACATACATATATAGGAGAGATTTTTTAAAGGTGTTACACATAGCTAGCAAGTACATGCTCTGAATGTAGTTCTGGCATAAAAAATACCTCGTTTGATACTGCCGAAAAACCTCAACCCATATAACTATTTAACCAAGGTTTCTTCTTACCACCAAGCTTCACAGATCTAATTGGTTATTAATTTATTGTAATAGAAAATAAAAGCAAAATATTTACTTTTAAATTTAAATATTAATGTTAAGTAATAATCAGCTGATGCTTAAACTAATTCATTAGAAGTAATAACTATTAGATTTGCCAATGTGTAAAGTTACTTGTCGAATCTACCCCAGAAGCCACTAAATTCCAGTTTTCTGTTTATAAACGAAACTGTTAAAGAAATTTGCCTAAAGGTGATTTTTGCCAATATCTTTTATAGCTTCAGGATATTAAACGAGAAATAAATTAACTTATTGAACGGCACGACATGTGTGAAGATTTGATTGATGAACTGTCTGCTAATAATAATTATTGTGTAAAACCAAAGATAAATCTTTTATTAGAAATAACGGAACACACATATTTGCATGTATTTATGTAATCTTAATTTTTTTGGATCTTGTGTGTATGTCAGCTGAGCTAATGAATTGCTCATGAGTGTTGAGTATGTTTAAAACAAACTTCTTAGACTTCAAATCTTGGGTTCATTTTATTATATTCAATATATAAAAGTTTAGTTTAGATTTGGAATGGTTTTTTTTCAGTGTTAGATAAAACGACATTAATAAAAACTTATTAGCCGCCGATTTAGCATAGATATTTTTTTCAGGAAGTGCCCTCTTTAAAATAATCAGGCAAGTTAAAGCGTAGAATTACTACTATGAGCAAAAATAGTAAGACATCATATTCATAATTTTAAAATCCTTCATTAATTTTTCAAAATCGTATAGTCCCCCTCAAAGGACGACGCTGTTAAAAAAAAAAATAGTGGATTTGGAACCAATAGTGCTTTCACTTTTCTTAGGCCCAAATGATCTTTCTAAATGGTTTTCACTGAACCTTCCGATATTCAAACGATTCCAGTAAGATCTCTAACTATTAATCGTCAATTCTCAAGCACCAATCCCTTTATTTTATTGACGTGTTGATCATCAGTTGATGTTCATGTCCTGGAAGTGGTTGTCGTCAACCCGTTCGAGACCTTCTTTTTCATCGAAGACATTTTTTAACATTCTAAACGACAAATTTGATTCCTCACACAAAATTTGTTAAATAATTTCACTGATCGTAAAAGTCGAATGCACTTTATGTTATGTGAAGAGAAGGTGAACAATAAAAATTAGTTTGTTTTGAGATTTAGCACGAAATTTATATTAAAAAGTCTTACTATTTTTTGCCCGCAGTAGATATTTTAGAATTTTGGAAACTTACTTAAACCCTTAGTACTGAGCTGAGAAATACGTGCGACGACTTTATAAAATATTATTCGGAAAATTTTAAAGATGAGCATGTGAGCTCAATTGTGAAAAAATAGCGTAAGCTCGAACAAAAGTATATTTCCAGTAAATACATTATTAGTAAAGAAAACACAACTTTAATAAAAGTTTTGTCGCATTCAGTTTTTACAAAGAACAATATACAAAAACATCACTATTTTCCAAAATACTACACATATACATATGTATATCTAGCTCTGTATAATGAACTTTTGACAAATTTGTAATTTTTTTTTTTATATAATTCTTTCATATTCATTACTGTTTAAAAAAATCACATTGCCTGGTTTTAAATATACGTACATAGCTATGAATAAATTTTAATGACGGCATTCAGTATTTCTAAATTTTCGCAAACAAAAGCTTTTGTGCAAAACCATTAAAGTATATATTTTAATTTTATTTTCGTATTAGACAACAAATAATTTTTAACGCCCTAGTGAAAACATGAATAGAACCGGTGATCTCAGTTGATTTAAGTTAAACTCACAAAAATAAAATAAAAATGTGACAAATAATCTTCTACTTCCATTTTAATATTTTAAATTTAAAGAAGACGAAATAAGCAATATACTTACGTATACACATACTATATGTATGTAGGTGTAAACTTGATACATTGAAGGACCGGCAATGTGTATCAGAAAAAACGGAGCAAACGACAAATTTGAAGGATATTAAGAGGAAAAGGGTAGAATTTGTTTGCGGTAAGGTACACTTGTCGTAAGAGGCGACTAAAATTCATATGCACTGTTTCTGTATTTTTTTATAGATCGACCTCGAACCCGACCGAGGGGGAAAAGGTGTCCTTTCCACCTAGGCCAATTGGAGCCAAAAAATACGTGCAAAAAGCATTTATGATTTGGGGCACTGATCAACGCATTGTATTGATCTACATACATATGTGCTTTTTAAACCACAAGGCCGCCGCCGACAGGTACTCACGTGAACCACAACGATTGTTGTTGTGCCGAAAATGGTTATTATAACTACTCAGGTGCATTTTTGCATTAAAATTTCATTATTTGATGAATCAATATATAGCAATATCCTAGAGTGATTGGAAAGCGGCGGTTCCGACAAATAAGCAGCTTCTTCGGAATCTCAAAAACTGAAGCTTCAGTTTATATACATATTTACAAATGAAAAGACAGACGGGCACGGCTAAGTTCATTGGGTGTTACAAACTACGAAATATAAAAAAGAGTGATTTATTTTAGATTTAGGAAAACACTTTTGATTTTAAACTGGAGCAAGTTAGACAAGATGAGTGGACTGCATTGCTGTGAGATTTTTTGATTTAAATACTTTAAACTTGAGAGCCGATAACTGGAGTGTTATTTACAGCATACGCTCAAATGTAAGCTATGAAACCACCTTAATAAGATATTTTTTATGATTTAATTCCTTAAAAATTTTCCAATTTTTAAAAATTAGTATTTAAATACTTAAAATACTGTGGGAAAAACATGCTAATATTTTACAATTTTTACTTTCATTTTTACTTCCATACTCAAATATCAACTAAATTCTATTATACACTCTTTCAGATAAGACCTTAATGCCTCTGGCTCGCTTCATTAGTATTTATAACTTTATTATAAAAGTATTACCCGTATTACAAACATATCCATATACTATCTTTAGATATTCATTTGCACTGTTTACTGCAATTAACACAGGGTTAGTCAATATTTCGCAGAAGTGGAAATCTAATCAGTTCAACCACCCACTTTAAAAGAAAATAATGCGTTCTTCTTCACAATAAAAGTACAAAAATGTATATTGTTTTCAAAACAAAAAACAATTACGCGATTGCTTAAAATAAACGGACTTCAAATCCAACAACACCGGACGGAATTCGTCTTGATTGACAATAAGAGAGTAGTCGTTTTATAAAATAATAAAAAAAGAGCATGCAATTTATCAGGTAGGGTTAACATTTCCTAAAAATATAAATACGATGTCAATCGTCATAACAAATAACAAGAAATGATTCATATTTTATGAATGTTTTGATAAAATGATTATCACGAAAGAGAAGACTAAAGCGAAGACTGAAGCAAAACATAAAATGTCATGATCCTGAACCTGTGTATGAGTGATATGGGTGGAAAAGGTGATAAGGTCGGAAGGAATAGCACGCAGTCGAATTTATTGTTAATGACAGTGTTTAAAAGCTAAAATTTCTGATGTATGAAGAGCAATTCTAATTAAAAACGGATAAATTTTATTAAAAATTCATGACGCTTCTGAAAACGGTATTGAATTGGAAATATCAACAACAACAAGGTACAAAAAGCGGAAATATGAGATCTAAAATGGAAAACCACAGCTAACTTCACAATATTTGAAGTAACTTCTCATTTTAGATAAAGAAGTGCTTGTATGGCATAAATAATACCCACAATATTTGATTTTCATTATTAGAAATCACTAAATGAAGTACTTTGATATTTGAACAGAAATCCCTAATACTTCCTAAAGCCTTTATTGCATGCGCATGAGGGCAAAATAATATGGTTAATGCCATTGATATGTCACTTGAAATATATAACAAATACAGTAAATAGCCACTTGTAGATAACATTGCAGTACATACTGCCGTTGGCGTCATTACCCTGTACCAATAGGTCTCAGATGAGAAAAATACTGTACAACACTTTAGTGATCGTAAACAAATCGCATTGATATTTTAATCAGTCACGCTCCCTTTTGTTTGAAGCACTCGAACTTGATAGTGAAAACATTTCCTTCAACGGGACACTTGACGTTAAATACATAAATAAGGTGAGACAATTATTTGTATTATGAAAGTGTGATTATAAAGTGGGAAATTTTAGGAAGCACTTGTGCGTTTCCTGCCCTCACTGTACATAATTAAAAAGTGGAATTGAAGAGACAATTAGTTGCAAGGAATCTACAAAGTTAATATACTGACTTATGAGATCAAAATCTAAATGCTATCGTATGCGTTAGTCAGAAGAACCACGTGATGGGTTTTTTTTTTGAATGGCAATTGATGTGCTTTCGTTATCGTGATTAAAACTTTCAGTCTAAATGTAAGCAGTGAGCAAGTGTACTAACTTTTGATGTTCCGTTGTGTTTTGAGTTTTTGTTGTCCGTCAACTTGGATCTCGTTAGTTTGTTTTAGTATAAAAATTAAAGAGTGAACTGCTTAATGCACTAAATCTGGTGTTATACTTAAAGAAAATAAGAAACATGCTTCACTTAACGTCAGGTTTGGCCATAACCAGTTTCCAAAGACTGACGAATGCATATGGAAATTACTTTTAATAAAGTTTTGCATATCAAGTATTTCAGCGATTTTCAACTCTTGGAAATTAGGAAAATCGACTGCGACCACAAACAGGCTTTTTTAGGTTATTTCCATTAACAGTACAAAGGAAAAGGACCCAAATTCGTGAACACGTTTTTATCCTATACCCATTTACTTTATTTCAGTATTCTATAAAACCATGTTATTAGTGGACCCTATAGAGCATCTCGAGATGAATAGGTCACAGAGATAAATTGTACTCAGAAAACTTTTAGATCGCTCTAACTTTAAAGACAGTTTGAGTTTCCTGGTAGCCTTTCATAAAGTTCTTAGCGGTTACTTGCTTGATATCACTCAAAGTTGCTTTCTGCGTTGTTTTACTAATCGGAGCTAAATGAGAAAGTACATATATATGTGATAGGTAGAATTATCATAATGCGTAATATTTGAGTATAAACTACCTAAGACGGAGTATAACATTAGGGTCGAAGCTTATATTTGAGAAAATTATTTCACAACTCGGTACTACGTCAGTGAAAAGTTAGAGAAACAGTTTTTCAAAATTATCATTTTGGCATAAGAGAGATAGCAGAAGATATCAAAAAATCTTATAGATCGATTTATTTGGTTATTTATTTATTTGGTTGGTCTGAATCTTTTGCAAAACTGATGTCTTATAGAGGTTATTTAAATTAATTTACTTTTGATCTGATAGAATTAATTATTTATTGTTATTATAGGACTTATTTATTCCTGGCTCATCCATTTGAGCTATCCAAATGGAGTTTAAAACCAGTATTGAAAAACTCAGTGAGTGGCATGCACAATTTTCTTCATTTATTATTAACAGAAAGCCCAAAATCGACAACAGATGTGTTCTCTAACACTAAATGTGATTTTCTAATAACTACACCAGTTTAGCCGCAGATTCGACAAAACCAAACTTATAAACTCTAAGTGGGACCACCGTATTGGTTTAAATAATCAGTTGTTAGAAAAAAATTTTATTGCCATTATAATACTTATAAATTTATGACATCAAAATGCCCGTGATAATAATACATTTAGCTAAGAAATTATATAGCACCATACCTTCATCGTTCGAGCCGAGCAGCGTATAGCCACGCGCTGAACGCTTGCCGAAGCAGAAGACATCGAAATTGCTAAACGTGTTCATTATCCAAGCAATTTGGCTTCGTCAATATACATCGAAGTTGAGAGAGGGAAATAATTTTGTTTTTTTAATTTTTTTGCAATTTCTTTCACATTTGTGTTCACTGTATTTTCCGGTTTAAATTTTATAAATTTTATCTTTGCTTTTTACGCTTTTTTTGTGCAAAATTACTTTGTTAAGCACTGTATGGTATATTTTTAGCACTGAAATATTTTCGAAAACAATATTAATGCTCATTAAATATGAATTACGAAAACCGAAAGAATGTGCACACTGCGAATGCGCTCGAAAAGACGTTATATTTCAATAACTAGCCGATCGCGTTTACTTACACCCAGGCCGCAAGCCAGCAAATGTGCATTAACTATTAACTATTTTAGTGTGCTTTTTTCTTACATTTGTACAAGTGTGCGTGTTTTGTGTGTTTTTATGATGTGTATTGCTCGCTTTCAATAAATTTTTATTATTTTTTGTGTTTCAGCTGTTTACTGTTTACTATTTCATACTTTTTAGTTGATTTTTTTTAATTTAATATTTGTACAAGTGTGTGTGTGGGTGCGTTTATTATATTATAGTATGTACATATATCATTCTTTGTTTCAATATTCTAGTGATTTTTGTAATTTCATTTTCAATTACGTGTTGCAGCCTGAGTACGAAACCGAATATGCTGAGATCGCTCGACGAAAGTCGAAAGTGTGAGTACTCGCGCACGCGACAAAGGCAAACTGCTGTGCCAGTTTTATGCTTTAAAAACACTAAAGTTAAAAGCTAACAGTAAAAAATTCTGAACCGTCGCATCACACATTGCACGCTTGACTGACGATATTCAATTTAATGTGGAGTAGCGTGTGGTGGGCGCAAGCTAAAAAGTGTCTCAAGTCGCGCTTGTTAAATTTACTTAACGAAAGAGCTGCTGCGAGTACAGGTATTTGTTATTATTTTTATATGGTTTCTTCTTTCTTTTAACACATTTTATTGTTCAATGTTTTAGCCAAATATACGCTGCATTCAAGTTTTGAATTTTGACAATAATATTTTTTCAATTAATTTTTTGTTTATGTTTTGTTGTTGTGTATTTTTCACAGCTGCTTTGTAATCTTGTTTCAATGTTTCGGTTATTTGAAAAATAGGTATATACATTAGGGTGGTATAAAAAAAAATTGTGTACCCTGAAAATCTTTCCAACTGTGAAATCCTAATTATAACGAGAAGATTTTCCGCCCCACTGTTTTATATTTTGTTCTTATCATTAGATAGTAATATTCATATCTCGCTTCCAACTACATGAAAAAATTCCTGTTTTGTGAAGTTTGCAGAAAATTGAATGCTCTAAAAATGTTTTTTTATGATTTTTTCTTAAACATAACTGTTTAGAAGGTAAAGGTTTTTTTTGATGAATTTTATAACTCAACGGAAAAGAATCTATATAAATCGCAGTCTTAGTTTTATAGGAATTTTATTTATTTTTTCAAGTAGCAGGAAACGATATTGGAATTCTTTTAACTGATAATAAGAAAAAGAAATAAAACTGTTGGACTTAAGACCTTTCTGTGCAATTAAAAGCTCATACTTTCAGAGATTTTCTTAGAGATGTCTAACAATCCATCTTTCAGAGTACTAAGGAAAAAAAGTATTTTGACCCACCCTAATACGCATATGTATGTATGTATAAATTTATAAAAATATAAATTTGTTTGAGCGCGCATACTTATGTACATATGTATGTATTTATGTATGTAAGTAAGCTGTTTTTATTAACTCTCCCGGCGCTTGGAGCTCAACAGCTTCTGCAAACACCTTTCGCGTGTTCCTTTTGAATACTGGCTTTGAGTGAGCACGCTTATCGTTTCGTACATTCACACGTGCTCATGTACATATGTATGTTTGTGCGTGCCGCATGTTCTCCATCAACTTGTTCTCCACCAGCTTAACCTAATTCTGTGTCATCAACGTACCGGTTCAGTGATCTGCTTCCGCAGAGACATGGTGCTTTATTGCTGGCCAATGCCCGGCTTAAAATACATACATATATGATTAGGTTTGTGAGAATGAGTACAAGTGTGTATGCATGTACACAAGTTTGTAGTGCGGCGTGGGTGTTACTCAACAGCACGTGACGCTCGTGAATGACCGCGTATTTATACATCTACCTCTAATACAGTTTAATTATTTATTTATTTAAGTGTTCAGATCAGTTAATGGGCTAATCTAGTTTATAAATAATAAAAATCGATTTTGTTTTTATATTTTCCAAGTTTAAGTATTCAAAAATATTTCCACAAGAGGATTTTTCAAAATTCAAATAATTTTCGGAGATGTACATATGTATGAATGTATGTGGGTATTTTGCTGGCCTCCACGTTTTCCATGTTCTACTGGACCGATTCAACTAAAATTTTTAGAGAGTCTTCTTTATAGACTTGTCTATGTCTGGTTTATCCAAAACCCCAAATTTCAAGTTTCATTATTATCATCGAGAAAATTGCTTGAAAATCGTTGTGTTGGTAATAGAGAGATAGCAGATAATCGCAACATTTCTTATGGATCAACTCAACAGGTTTCGGTTAATGGCGTCTAACATTGGAATGAAGCTCCAAAAGAGCAGAAATTACAAAAATTCACTAAAGACAGCGAAAGCCATCCCAGCCGGCGCGTATAACAGTTGAAAATTTGACAAAGCAGAAGTCTATTATGAAAGACAAATATTTGTAATAAAATACGTGAAAATGTAGTTTGATTTTTTGTTAGTCCGAATAATATTTTAAATATAAATTAATGGTAGTTCGCCAAAATCCCTATAATAATCAAATTTTGAAAATAGTGTCCATTGAAAGGAAAAGGCAAAATAACAGCTGGTAAAATGAGGTACGGTTTCGCAGGAGAAAACAGACTGCCTACCTTGCAACCTTACAATCGACCACAACACGTGCGGGATGGGATACACCGAGAGTTGAAGAGGGAAGCGAGACGCATTTGCAGACAAAAAGGAGAGAGGCCGAAATGCGTGAGTACGAAGAGCTTGACAAACTGCCCGAAAGAGGTAGTGCTCGAAATTTCTACGAAAAGATGGGCCGACTAAAAGAATGCTTTCAGACCGGAGCATACTTTTGCAGAACCCCAAGTGGTGATCTATTGACTGATGCCCAGAGCATACGGAAATTATTGAAGGAACACTTTTACAACTTGGTGTATGATAGTGAAAGCATAACGCCAGGAGAAGTCGAATCTGAATACCCAGACGTTCCAATGCGTAAATCATGGAAAGACCCGTGAAGAGGGAATCGACACAATGCTTTTGACCTCACGAAAAGAAGCCGCCTTTATCTTGTTATGTCTGAATTTGGTATCCCCGCAAAACTAATACGCTTGTATAAACTGAGACAGCGGCTACGCTGACTAGGTCATGGGGTCAGAATGGATGAAAAAACTCCGGGTCTGAGAGTGTTCGAGGCAATGCCCGACGGGATAAACAGAAGAAAAGTAAAACCTCTATCCGTTTGAAGACCAGGTGGAGAAGGATCTGACTACACTTGGAATGTCCAACTGGGGCCAAACAGCGAAAAGGAAGTACGACAGGCGCACTATTGTAAACTCGGCTACGCCAATAAAGAAGAAGAAGTCAATTGAAAGGTAAACGTTCAAGTAATTTCCGATGAAAAGTGTGTATATTTTTATGGATCCATGTTTAATTTTTTTTGTAGAGGAATAAAACATTTCAGATGAACAGTATCTTCACAGATAATTAGTTTAGTTCAAAATTGAGAAAATTGTATTCTTAGTAAAGGCATCAGTAAGCTATGGAATTATTTATTTATTTGTTAATAATATTATTTATTTTCAAAAACAATTCATTTAAGACTTAACAGAAAATATTTTTAAAAAATCCATTTTGAAAGCGACGTCCCAAAAAAAAAGGAATCATGCCTACAATATAATTCATAATATTATATATACGAGTAAGAAATGATTTATGCTTACAGTTGATTTAAATCATTTATTTCGATTTCTAGTTAAACGATGTGTTTATTCTTACATCGATTTCATTCGAGCATTTTCTGCTTCAAAGGTATTGTTTAAGATTTAATAGCTTCTAATAAGTTTGCCAAAATACTCAAATTGTTCTGCTTAGCCTAAGTACATTTAAGATTCTTCAATATATTGTATAAATTATAATTTTCTTGAATAAGAAAAGTAATTTTAAAATTTAAAAATGAAACATTTAAATCTTACTATGCGCCACCGCCGAATAGACTTGAAAAGATTATCTCAATTCAGACCATATGACCTATAAAAACTGTAAAATCACAATAAATGAACATATGCACATATGTATATGTATGTATATGTACATATGAACGTAGTATAAGTAAAAAATATGAATTTATTACTTAACTTACAATCTTCGTGCAATGGATGCTATAATAAAGCGGATAAGAATTTATGGTACATTTCAACTAATTTTAGACAAACCTGCCTTAGAAACTGCCGCCTCAGACAGGTTAGCGATTCATGTATATACGGAACAGATGTGTATGTAAATACGACACATAGCCATACATACATACAAATGTAGATGGCAGTGCACGATTATGCCCACATGCTTGTATGTTTACGTGTATGTATGTACTGCATTTATCTATGTTAAAGGAAGCTTTACACAATGTTTGCGGTTTTAAATAGCAACAACAACCAAACAAGAAATTAATTACTACTAAGAGGCAAATGATGATTGGCAACTGCGACCATCAAACTCAGCCGTGACAGTGAACTTAAACGACTTTTGTAGATTTTTTTCCGTTTTTTTGTTTTTTTTTTGCCTAGACAGACACAGTATGTTAGTCGGTTTATTTGCCAATTGGCAAAACCAGCTGAGTGCTATAAATGTGTAAATATGCAAAAAATTCGCAGGCACATACTATATATATATACATATACATACATGTACCTACAAAGCTATAATAACACGGATTAGATACATAAATATGCATAGGTATGCACATAACTAGTTGTTTGTATATATCAAGTGTATCATTTTGAATTAGTCTGGGATTAAATCTTGTATTTTGTCTACCAACCGCCAAACCCTCCCCTCTTAAGAAAAATTTGTTAATTTCAATGAAAAATTCTGAGGGTTGATTTGGAAGACAAAAAAAATATTTATTACAAAAAATTAAGAAAAATAATTAATGAATCAAAGTCCCCAGTTCTTCACTCAACATACTTAGTGTGAAAAAACTATTTTGTTTCCATATTTCGATAGGTTACATTTTTGAAAATAGTAATTAAAAATTTTAAATCGGTATCTCAAAAAGTTTTCCAAGTTACTGCGTTCTAATGTGTAGCCGCTCAGTTTAATAAGATCAATCAGTTTACCAGTTTTAAAAGGTTAATGGGTTTACGGCTTTAGATCTTTTTTATTGTCTTAGAAAACACCTCTAGAATATTCTCCTTAATTTTCAAGTTGATCAGAGCAATAATTTCGGAGATATAGTCTTGAGAACTTGCGCGCTCAAGGCTAGCTAGGCTAAGTGTGCCGTCTTTAAATGCGTTTTTCTCGAAATCGTGTTTTTGAAGTCGATTGGCAAGATTTCTCGAGAACTACTCGACCCTTCTTTATGAAATTTTGGATAGGTCTTTGAAATACAATTTTTTTAAACTTAGACGAAGGCATTTTTTTTCGATTACAACCAACTATTTGAAAAAAAAATGTCGCGAAATTTTCACTGAAATTTTCTTTTTTTTTGTAAAAATGTCTGCCAAAAATTCAATTTTCAGTTTTTTTTTCCTCCGTCCAAGTTGTAAGTTAAGGTCTTAACTAACACACGTATTTCTTTACTTTAGATGAAGGAGTTATCCTGTTAACATCGGTGCATCTTTTTTCCGATAGGTCACCGGATATGGCGTTGCAATTTCCGACTTTAAAATTTTTTTTTTAATTTCAGAACTTCTTTGTTAATAGTGTATACTTGTAACAATAAAAAATTCTATTAAAATATTTAATTTTTTATGAGAAAAAAATTATTGAAAAAAGACTGTTTTTATCCGATAAAACCCAGGGGTTACCCCTTAAAGACATTTACTTAAAATTTATAAACATTTGATACAGTAATTTTTTGTTAGTTTTTAAAAATCGCATTTTTTAGGCTGTCATCAACACAGGCGTTTAAATTCCTTCATCTTTTAAAATTTTTGCTTGATCTGTACCAAAAACGTCACTTTGTAACTAGTTTTCTAAAGCTGTTCTGTTAGATTGTTTACATGGCATTAGAATTGTGAGAAATTACTGACAATATTAATAGATTTGCACATTAAGATTTTCTATCAGACAATATGCAATATGTATTTTATAATTTTTGACTTTTTTTCCTCAATTTGTGTGATATAATTGTTTGGATAATTTGCTTGATGAAGTGCAATTAATTATTGTAAAAATAAACAAAAAATAGTTTTATAATTGCTGATGTTTGTACAAACAAAGCGGAATACCCATACACTGGAATATATGTGATGAGACTGATGTATGAATGTATCTATGATGTAAGCACGTATGACGATAGAAGTGATTAAGATCGTGAGTTATGAGATATTGCATATACTGTGATGCTAGCACAGAACTTGTTTGCAGAAGAGATAAAACTATTTTTAATTTCGTGGGGTTTGAGATAAATGAGATCTATGTGATGAGTTTGCGAAATTTGAAATTTGTATCTAATATTAGTTTGTTTCTCAAATTTAATATCGAGAAAAAAGCGAGAATCGAAAAGACTCTCTACCATTCCGAAAATTACGCTTTACAGAAGAGTGCACCAGTTGAATTGACATTTTTAGTTAGGCTTTATCTTCAACATTCATGGTAAGGGTTTGGATTACATTATATTTGAAGGAAAAAACTATCGTGCATTAAATTTAAACTTCCTCGATGACATTTTGTGGTGTCCAATGAGCGATTTGTTTTTTCGCAAAATTGGTTAGAAGAGTGTTAGAAAAGTGTAAAGGAAACCCACCAGTTTAGTTTCTATTTGCTTTTATAATCTTCTTCAAATGAGAAAAGTTTTTCGAACTCGTTGCGTGATCACCCATATACCACAGATATTCACCTTCATTGATCGTGAGTACTCCCTTATATTAAAGTACAATAAAATTACGTTTTTTCATTGTTTTGTTCTGCAATTAGAATAAATTAACAATTACATGCCCTAACAAATCATGAAATTCCTGGGAAATCTTTAACTAAAATTTATAACATCTAAAAATACATGTAATACCATTTATACTTATGTATGTTTATATTTACGTCAAAACTCGTGAACAAAACAAGTAAGGGAGGGACTATGTTCGGCTGTAATCGAATACATATAGATAAAAAATCAATTTGAAGTTTCAAAATCTTTATAATAGGTATGTGGGGGCTGAGGGAAGTATAGTTCGAAAATTTTTGGGCATAAGATGAAATAACTTGAGTGCTCTTTTTGTGAAAAGTTTTATCTAGATACATTAAATGGTTCCTGATTTGTATAATAAAAGGTGAAAAAATCAGATGGTGTGCAAATTTGGGTGAAATAGTATGAATGGTTTAGGAGATATAAACAATAAAATTTTTAAATTTTTTTTAGTTTTATATCTTACTTTAATGCTTCGTAATGGCAATAGGTTTCTGATTAATAGGGTTTTGTGGGCGTGGCAGTTGTTTGATTTCGTTCTTACTTTTGCCAAGGAAGACGTGTATCAAGCTTCATCAAGAAATTCAAATTTTAACTCAAGGCAGTCTCTCGGAATTCTACTCCTCTTTTCATCAGTTACATATATGTATGTATATATATATCCCTAAAACTATCTCGATTAGTTTTATGTGATACAAACAACCGTTAGGTGAACAAAACTATAATACTCGTAGCAACAAGTTGCATGTGAATAAAAATAATGGAGTTGTGAGTATAGAATCTTGGCCACTAATTAAAGATATTCACATTTGATCTCAACTGTTGGAGATTGAATAATTCTTTTATTGCATAAGTTATGTGTTTTCCGATAATGTGATTAGGTTCTAATTGCTTTTGCTTATTACTTCATGTTTACGTGTCAAATATAGGTTACGTAATTTTAAGTTCGTTGCAGGCAATATGCGGGAGTACACTTATTATATATTCTTTATAAATAAGTAGTACTTTTAACTTAACTGAGTTTAATGTACTTCATATATACATATATATGTATTTAGTTTCACTTCACTGAAAGTTTATCTTTCAAGAAGTTTATTTTTAGATTACTAATCAATTGAGTTGCCATATCTGTAATCTTCTTTTAATTGGTTTATAAACTTTCCACGTGCTTAACGGTTTCAATGGTCGCGTAATCGGGATTTCAAGGACCTAACGTCAGTGACAGAATAAAATAGAAATAAATGTGATCTATCAATTGAGATGTCATTTCAAATACCGTTGGCTGACTAAGTAAATAGAAATTATCTTTCAATTGAGTTTAATTTTCAGATACTTACAATTGAGTGCTATCAAGATCTTCTTTTAATTTGTTTATAAAGTTTTCACGTGCTTAACAATCGGTGTTTCAAGGACCTAACGTCAGTGACAGAATAAAATATAAATAAATATGAGCTATTATTTGGGTGATATGTATGTATACTATGTGAGATATAGGTTTTGCAGTTGTAAATCGTTGTGAGCGTCAATTAAAAAGGCGATTTTTTTGTTTTTCGTAATTTCATGTTAAAGCGATATCCCAAATAGTTTTGACTAACCACCATTTTGGTAAAAATAAATGATTTCTGACTCTCAGTTGTGGAACACCTTCCTATACGCATACGTCTCATAACCAAATACAAAACATTATTGAAAACTAACTACTTAATTCTTAAGATTGTGAAAAGGAAAACCTCTAGTTTCCGCTGATGAAACTAGCAGATATATATAAGTGCTAAATTGAAAAGTCGCTGATGGCGCTACATACTATAATTTTTAATTAGCCCCAACCTAAAAAGGCACGTGTGTACCATTTGACAGATGTCGGCTCATTAGTTTGTGAATACTTAATTCATTTTGAGTGAAACTTTTGTTATTGTGAAAAACGTGAATAAAACAAAATTTCGCATGTTGATAAAATATTGCTGTTTGAAGATAAAAATACAATTGAGCAAAAACTTGGCTTGATGACGAATTTGCGGACACTGCCACTCAAACATCAAGGATTAGTATGCATCATTTACTCCGAAATTCAATCGACAATCATTCCAGTGGGTTGTACACGATGAACCCGCTCCAAAGCTTTGAAAAACGTAATAGTCGGCTGGCAAGGTTATACGTCTGATTTTTGGATGCGATTAAAATAATTTTACCTTTAAAAAAGAGGAACTACCAACAGCGCCTATTGAATAGCGTTATTGAATTTGGAATCACTTCCGCTTTCACCGTATTCTCCAAATCTGCCCTCTATTGTCATATCTCACAAGAGAGCTCGGTGGCGAGAAATTTTCGTCGATTGAGGAAGTGATCGCCGAAACTGGGACCTACTATCAAGAAAAGGACAAATTTTACTACCAAAATGGTATTGAAAAGTTGGAGAGTCGCAATAATCAGTGTATCATCCTTGTAGGAAATTTCCTTAAATAAAAAAAAAAAAACGAATTTAGCAAAAAAAAAAATGTGTTTTATTGTGGTAGGCCGAGGACTTTTCAATTGACCTGTTATTTATGTAACAACGATGTTTACAAGTATGGAAAAATATATTCTAAATTCAAAACAAATGTTGTTGAATCATCAGTCCCGTTTGCTATATTATACAATAGTTTCTTTAAAACTTTATACTCTACATATGTAGCAGACTCTGCAAAAATTCGTACAATAGTTTCTAGAAAAGTTTTGTAAGAAAAGAGTTAGTATTCAGATAATTCTACTACATTTAAGTGTTAGCAAATCTCGTCTAAAGGACAATTTTCTATTGTTTTCCGCTTAGTAGTCTGAAAAAAAAGGTTCTATAACGTCTCCAAGTATCAGCTCTTAATTATAACGAGAAGGTTCTCCGCCTTTCAGTTTAAATTTTTTTCTTGTTATCATATAGAAAAATGCATATATCGTTTCCAACTACTTGAAAAAAAAAAAAAACATCTCGCTTCATCGATTTTGTAAGAAATTGGATGCTCTACAAATAGTTGTTATATGTTTTTTCGTAAACCTAAACGTTCAAGATGTATTAGCGGTTGAAGTTTGATTATTTTAAGGCACTGATGTCTTATGAATTTTATAACTCAATGAAAACAAACGTTACTATACTAAAAAAAATGTCTACATATCGAAAGAAAATGAATTAAACCAATCCTTGTTAGATTTAAAGGTAAGCCAAAGATCAAATAACCACAATGCACCCGTAAATTTCAAGTTTTGTCTCTGAAAATATCATGTAGCTGTCAATGTTGTAATAATTTGTATTTATCGTTTTGAGGTTACGTCCCCCTGAGTATGTGCTTTGGAAGAGTGTATCTATTAATCAGCGAAAAACTATTTACAATATATAAGATTATTAGATCCAAATTCTCATACTCTCAGGGGGTCTTTTAAGAATGGTAGAGTCCTCACAAAGCTACTGTTCAAAAAATACTCTTTAACTGATTGTTTGATATTGAACTCCCTTTTCCAAAAACAAAAACAATGTGATATGAGAAACTTTATCATTAACAGATGTTCAAATATCTTCATTAAACTATTCTATTGGTATTCAAAATATATTTTATGGATTAAAATTGCAAGGACTTCAATGAATTTTATTTATTTTATATGCTTATTTATTTCTATATATGTGATCTGGTCTACGAAAAGGGGGCTTAGGTGACAAAAAATCAGTTTTTTTATTTTTATTTTTTTTTCAATTTTATGTTTTTATTTTTTATAAATTTTTTATTTTTTTCATTTTTTTTTGACACCTAAGCCCCCTTTTCGTAGACCAGGTCAAATATTTATTTATTTTGATAGGTATACATTTTTGAGGCGAAAATTTCTTTATACAAATGCATATGTGTGTATGAGTATCTACACACTTTACGCATAATCAAGGTCTAAGTTGCGACATTGTATACAACTAATTAAATATTAACATAAAATTAAGTGATTTGCTTACATTTAGCTCGTTGACGTCTTCGCACATCAGCCATCGTTATCGAATTTATTCTGCAATTTCGTCTGGGTTACAAGTAAATAGGTACACTTACTAAAAATGTTTATCACTACCCGGGCAACGAAGTCAAAATAGTATCGGGCGAATGCGATATGATACGTAGACTGGTTGGCGTGCAGACACAAACCAAAAAAACAAAAAAAACGAGTAACGCGAACAATAACACAGAAGGTCGATTGTATGCAAAAGTACATAGAAACAGAGGTAAATATGTATGCACAATATTAGCAGTCGCCTAGCAGGGCTGCTGTTGAGAGTGGCAAATATTGAGAGCGAAAAAAGTTGAAGTCATAAAAAAACGAAACGACTGTCAGCGGGTCAATAATTAAGCGATTTTAATGCAATTAAACACATTAAAGCTATCAATTTCATCACTTAAACACAACCGATATCGAAAACGAAATGAGCAACGCACTGAAATTATTATTACAATTTAGAATACATTTGCTAAACTAAAATAATTTAAATATAATGAAAAACCTTGCGTATGCTTTTCTTGTAAATGTCGAAAAATCACTGAATTGAATGCAACAAGAACCAGATGCTGAGAGCGCAAAATGTGCATGGCAGAGTGCGGAAAGAGCTTAAAAGAAACAGCTTTGTTTCATTTTGCACATTCTTAAGTATACAAATATACATACATATGTATGTAGGTAAATGTATATACATTGTCTGTATATTTGTATGAAAGCATACATTCAACTTGTTTCTTTTTGCTTCGTAAAGCCAGTCGTTATTGTTTGTGCTGAGCTTCATTAGAGAGCAACTAACTTCAGTTATGAAACCGGTTCACTTGTGAGTGGAGTATTCAAGTGTTGCCAGCAGAAGTTGATACTCATAGCCACATTACTGTCAAACAATCATTAAATATTTTATATCATTCATAATATCTAGGTATTATATGAACTTATAACATAAATAATTTGACCATATATAAGAATTTATAATTATAAATTAATAATTAATTAAAAAATTAATTGGAATTAGCACACAAGTTATTTATTGACCACTGGAAAATAAAACCTAGTACTAAATTGTTATGCAATAAGCAACAATGTCGATGTTATTCTTCGAAAGTGTGAGAAAGCTCTTGAATTTTAAAAATTTTTTCTAGAAAGGTCAATGCTTTGAGAAAATGGTAACTAAAGTACTTCATTTATCAGGAAAAAATATGTTTTGAAACAAAATGTTAAATAATTTAGGAACTAAATGCAACTAATTTTAAGCTTAAAAGTTTCGAATTTCCCTAAAGTTGTAAGGAACTTTTTTTTAAGGAAACTTTTAACGATTTGCCTTATGTCACTTTCGGAAATTATGTATCTGAAAGTTGGAACATTTTAATAGAAAAATGCCGAGTTGACTTGGTTGCAAAAGATGCTTGGATAGACAAACCATCAACCAAAGGTATTTTGCATAATACAATCAAAATAAACAAGGCGAAAGATGATGGAGTTATGATACCATTTTGGTATTAAAACATAATGCAAACTATAATACAGCCTCAAAGCAACGACAGATCGAGAGAGTTTCTTCATTCGTTCCGGATATAGTATGGAATGATCAGTGTTTTATTGGAAGGAATAGAATAAAGAAACAAAAAAAAATTATCGATTCTAACTCAGCTCAACTCAAACAAGCTCAGAACAGACGGCTGATCCGCAAGGAGGTCTTTGATAACACTTAGTGTTATTAAATATCTACAAAAAGCTAATAGATCTAGAAAAAAATGAGAAAAATAAAATGTATATCAAATTATTGATTAATTAAAGCTGGCAACACTACCGCTGATTCAAGAACGGAGCTCAAACGGAATGAGAACAGAATGCGAAAGTTAAAAAAAAAATTAAAATATGCACGCTTTCTTGGATAAAATTGCAAGTTGTAATTTTTTAATAAAAAAACATAACAAATTATTCACTCATCACTTTGATTTATGGCCTATTGCGTATGGAAATTAAAATGTTGCTGCACTTGAAAAAACCCATACGTCTCAATTAATTGTGTTATTGTTCACGCTATAATAATAATTAGATCTTATAAGAAGATGAGCCCTGATAAGCCGCCTAGTAATGCACAGTTTTAATGGCACTCTCATAAAGTCGATAAAAGCCAAAAAGTTGCACTCAATTAGGCACGTAATACTTCATGTTGATTCAGAATTTATAAAATAAAAAAATGCATTATTAAACAAATGAAAAAAAATATATATTTTCATAAATAAACAAAAACAATTAAGCACGATATCCGTACGATCGAACACGAAATTAACTATTATCGTTTGTTATTTTTTCTAAAACAATCGCCTGAACGAGACGAAACCACTTTGGGACTGCCATAAACATTAGCCTCGGCATTGAGGTTGCACCACTTGAAAGAGCGCCACCCGAGGTGAATTGTGCACAAGAACGAGCGATAATATTAAATGTACGTATGTATGTATGTACATACTATATGTAATTTGCACATTTACATTTAAGAAGTGTCATTATGTACATATATATGTATGTAAGGTATAAGTACGCTATGATATCGAGTGATTGACAGTTGTCGCCACTCGCTGCATTATGGGATTTTTGTAGTTTTGCTCTGCATGATAAGATATCAGCATAGCAACATTTGCTTCATAATCTTGCCCAAAGAATCGCTTGTATAAATGCAGACAGTCTAACTCTAATGTACTGAATAAATACAGTGAAATATTTGTTGAACAAGAAAACAGGTTTTGAAAGAGACGAACTTTAGCCTTTAAGTCTCCTTAAGTAGAAGACACCACCAACAATCGTAAAGGTGTACTTATCGCCTTATCAGTGTAGCAAAGGAACTGAATTGAACTCTTTTGTTGAGCAGCTATTCACCACGCACCAAACCTCCATAAAACTTATATAGTATATAAAAACATATACATTTATAAAATTATTTTGGCTTATATATACTAAGAAAATAGTAAGAATAAATAGAGTTCAATCATATACACAATAATACAACCAGTTGCATTTTTTATTACTTAGATAAAGAAACAAAGCGAGTTTGTTTTTTGTGGACGAACTCAATACGAAGAATTTCATGTCATGGCATAAATAGTCTGGTACTCCACACATCATTATAAATGGTTGAAGATTTTGGCAATTTCGACTATTTTGAAATCTGCATAAACAATGAAAATAATACCAGCCTTGATATCTAAAGTAAACCCACTCCTCACATCCCACGAACAAAGTCAATATCTTAAAAGTCACGATGTTCGATTAAAGCTCGTTCGGAAATTTTTTATACCCATTGGTACAGGCTGGATGTGCTCTATGGAATATTCTGACCGGATGGATACAGAAAATAAGCTCTAAAAGTATTTAATGCAGTACCAGGAGGTGTTCATAGCAGCCAAAGTAGGCGTAGAGTTGGAAATGTCGTCATGTCAAATGTCTTTCGAGCAATGGGTGCAGAAGTGTGTAGAACGGATAGATACGCAGTTCAATTATCAGACTGCAAACGAGAACACCTAGTTTCAATGCTGGGCCATAAAGAGGTAGCCATGAACGAACTGGTTGAGGAACTTAAAAGAGTGCGCAGGGAAAAGTATTGAGAATAACTCTTGCCAACAGCTGCTACTTCGGACTGAGTAGGGAATTGAGAAGTAAAGTCCTCTTTCGACGAAAAAAAACTGAATTGTATGAATGACTCATTATTCGCGGCTATATGGTGCAGAAGCATGGACAATGACAACATCCGATAGGTCGACGTTGTGAGTTTTCAAGGGAAAGTTTCTACGCTAATAAGGAAAAAGAAGAAATTGCATTTTACACCGGGCATTATTGCTCAAGGAGCACTGTTCAGCATGACTATAGCTTTTGGGCAAACTGCCGACTGATGCACTTAATGCAGAATGCAGGACCTTTGTGGGTCCATGTGAAAGAGGGGTGTTGCAAAGAAATTCGCACTGAAATTTATTTCAATAATTCTAAATTATTTCTATTCATTTGAACAATCCTGGATTCGAAATCCGATGGTAACAACCTGCACAATCAAAATATCAGGCTCGAACTGGAAACTAAACGAATGTTGAATGAACTTTGGGTATTTTGAAAGATACGTGGTCGAGAAACAATAAAAAGTTGAATATTTAATTGCACTAAAATTCACAGATAACACAAATAATAGAGAATACCGACGCTTTTGCAAATTTTGGGTGGTCGAAAAAAAGTCTTTTCGTATTTTATCAATAGCTGTCGTTGCAGTCGTATATCTCCATCATCTATTCTGCCATACCATATAGTGTTATATAGTGTTGGAAAGGTGATATCTTAAACTTCGTTTGAACCAAAAAAAAATAAATTCGGGGTAGTTGAAAAAGGTGAAAATAATGAAGAATTTCGCTATATTTTGAAATTTTTGTGTAAAAAAGGGAAGAATCCCACGGAGCCATCAATGAAACTTGTGAAGTTTACGGAGACGATGCTGTATCAGTTCGTGTAGTTCACTTGTTTCCGTCCTAGAAATTTCGATTTACAATAATGAAAGTTTTACAGTGATGGAATAATGTCTCTAGCGGAAAAATGACAAAAAGTGATCGACCAAAATGTCACTTTTTTGTTTATTATTGTTCATTATAAATATAAAAAAAAATAAGTTGAAGTTAATTAGAATTAATAAATACTTTTTCGACTGCCCAATATTATACTTTTCGATTACATGTATTCTAGGGAATTAATTGCGTATAAACAAACGTTAAAGTTAAGATTTATTCAGATAATAAACCCGACCTTACGGTTACTTAAATTCGACTGTTTTTTTTTTAACGAAAAACGAAAAAAATTTACTTTCGGCATTTAACGGCCGATTCATTAATATTAAAACTCCGAGTGTGCTTCTGAAAATATTATCAATATTCATTCATTTATACAATAGACGCTCTACCTAATTATCACTTAATTACAATAAATAATTCAAACACCCAGTGGGCGATGGCTGAATAAGATTCCGAAATGTAAGTGAAAATATTACAATTAGCTATTTACAAGAAAAAGTTTCGACATTACTGTTAATCTTGCATGTTATTTGTGACCATAGCACCTGTTGATCATAAACGAAAACAAAAAAAAAATTTGCAATCCATGGCACAATAGATAAAAAACAACACAAGAGCAGGTTTTTACACACCAAAACACGGCACACTTTGCTTGTCACACTTGCGGATTGAGGATTGAAAGTCTTCCAGGTGCCAAGGAAACAAGTTTCTCAACCAACTAACACACTTTCAATCAATTACTGCTGCTAATCGTACGAGTACAAGTGAATATTTGGAATTGAAAATTTTTTAATGACGCCTGCAGGCATTGTTCAATTTACTTGGTGATGTTGTTGATGTTGTTGATGTTGTTAATAATTGTGGCTGGAGGCGAGATGCCATAAAGACTGCGGAGGAATTTTATTAATTGTTATATGCAAAATATATATGTATGCATGTGCGTGTAGGTGTTGTGGGTGAAGCCAAAAATACATACATACATATAAATCAAGTAAAAAGTATATTGAAGCTGCTGAATATCTGAAGCGCTGGCACGGAAAGTGGGCGGTTGGGCTTAACAGGTTTGCCTTCTTTTGCGTCATAGGAAGCCTCAAAGGCTCTTAACAACATGTAACTCCCTATTAAACACATATACTGCATGTAAATCTATTTTTCAGGTTTTTTTTACCGTTATTGTTGTGGGTGCATTGAAGTGGGTGCTGAGACTTGCTTGTAATTCGGTAAGTGAAAGTTGTCTACGAAATTTAAGAATATAATCCTGTTGAAATTAAATACAGTGGCGGGTGTAACTTAGATAACGGAGGGGTCGAGCGAATTTATATTTCTAATGAAGCAAGCCAAGTAAATTTTAATTATGATTTTAGATATGAAAGGTGTCAAAGCTACACTCGTAACAAAAGTTCTGAATTTTTTACGAAAATGACGTCGAGGAGAAGTCGCAAAAGAGATACTTGATAATATAGCTGAGGACCCTGCATTTATCAAACGCATCATTACTGGTTACTAAGTGGATTCATGCTTATTGACGTCGAAGTTATCCAACAATCTGATGAATGTCTCTCCAAAAATGAATCGAAGCTGAAAAACCCCAAAATTCGATGAAGGCACTGAAAGCTGTTCTAGCCGATACTTATAACAAGTTTATAGCTTGTATTGTCTCAAAAGAAGCATATTTTGAAGGGGATAATAAAGTTGTAAAGTAAATTGTAGTTTTTTTTAGTCCGGATCAAATTTGATCTGATTATAAATTGTACCATATACATGCAAAACATTTTATGAAATTATATATTCTCCATTTGGATTCAATACTTTTTACCATCTTTAAGTCAAGACCATTGATATCACGCTCATAAAATGCTTGATTATTTCGGGCAAAAACTGTCCAAGTGTTTTTTGACGTCTTGATTTGAGGTAAGAATTCTCTCATTCAGAAACCGGAACAAGTAACAGTCCGAAGGTGCCAAGTCTATAGATAATGGTGTGGTGTGGTAGCAAATCAAACCTGTATAAGGTCTCGCATTATTCTGGTGGAACTCTTTACCTTTTCTATTGAGCACTTCTGACCTTTTTTGTTTGAATGCATCACTCAATTTGTCCAGCTGATCATAATACAATTCTGAATTAATCGTATTATTATCGGACAAAAGCACAAAATCAAGGATTCTTTTAAAATTCCGCCAAACAGACAACATAACCTTCTTTTGGAGAGCATCAGCTTTCGAAATAGTTCCAACTGTTTCATCCCTTGTGATTAAATTAATTCTAATTTCATATCTTTAACTCGCTTTGACAATTTTTTAGAAACAACCCACTTTTTCAAATCATCACACATGCGTCTTTAAACTTATCCACATCGGATTCAAGAGTCCTTTTAGGTTCGTTTTGCATTCTCAAGATCGAAGTTTTGCAAAATAATTTAACATTTCCGTTCGGTCAACACATCTTCTCCATACACATTACATAATTTTTGTCAGTTTTACCTTTTTGATAACAAAACAGTAAAATACGCCAAAAATACTAGTTCGATCTTCCATATTCAATAGGACACATCACAAAACGTATTCCAAAAAAATTCTTTTTTCAAAAAAGCCTTATTATATCAGCTGGTCAAATATACTTATAACGGTAAAAGTTGGCTTCAATAAGATCAACTGTTGTTATCAGACGAAATTACTTAGGGAACGACCAATATTTAAAATTTTAACTACTTAAAACTAAAAGTATTAAATTAATTATACCAACCCTCTAAAAATCTTTGAGCTAGGTTTTCTTTTTTTAAGTCAAAAAATTTTACCAACGCCTCTGGTCTTTTTTGTGTACGTATTAACATTTGAATATGCATATGGTAGGTACGTAGGTGTATAATGCAAATGTGTAAATGCGCAGAATGCTAGGTATTTTTATCAGGTGTAGGAGTTTTAAACATATGTAAATGTTTTGTTTACTAATTATTAGAATGTTGGACTCAGCATGTTATTGTTTACATAGAATTTACAGAATTTTTTTAGTTAGAGGAATGAGTAATAAAGGATTATGCAAATCCTTGGTTTTTCTTTGTCTTGAAAATTGTTGGAATGATATTCTGAGATGTGGAAATTAAATAACGAAGCTAACGCTGAGATAGAAAAAACGCTAGGCAGCCAAAAAAGTAGTAGGATTCCAGTGAAGCTTAGCGAAAGGTAGCTGTTTTTCTGCTGGGAAATTCAAGGTTAAACACTTGCATTATTTTCTAGGAATTGCTATATTATTTTTCAGAAAATTCATTAATATTTAAGAAAACCATTGTTTGATAAAATTATTTTTGAATGGAAAAATATTGTATATATCAAAATTCATCAATATTACAGTGACACTGAGTGAGGATAACCCACTATTCGTAAGAGGTTTGATAAATTCTGTTAGGATCGATCTAAAATCCTTCCCCGAAAGCCATTAACTCTGGGAATGTTCAAAAAATGTTGGATGAAAACATCATCAAATCCTAGAACTCTCGCCGTAGGCATGTACTTGTATATACTCGAAATCAAATACAAAATTAAAATTTACAACAGTCAAAATGTAAAGTCTGGTCTATCTCAAAAAGTTTTCAGAATGAAATCGCGCAAACGTTATTTTAGAAGAAGAAGAAAGAAATGTTATATCAAAACTATGCACAGCTTGCTAAATCAAAAAGGAATGACAAAATTGCATAAATTTTACTTCTAATTAATTCCATTAAAGTGTTTGGTATCTACATACACTAAATTTTTATGTTATCAAATTTCATTAATGGCCGTTCATTCCGGTAGCATAGCTACTTTACTAAACTTAAGCTCGCTGACAGTAAGCTCTAACTTTTAATCAGGGAGTGCAATATTAAACCTGTCCGTGTGCCAGGTCACGGCAGAATAGTTGGCAGCTGTGAGGCCAATAAGCTGTCAATATAAAAATCCTTTCAGGATGCAAACGTGCTGTTGTTACGCTGTATTTCCGCTTTCTGGCGTTGGATCTACGGTCCTAGCGCGAGCTTAGCAATCGTTGATGAACCTAGCAAATGTGCGATTGTGGAATCTTTCTGGCTCAGAGCGGCCTTAGATATCTATTCAACTAACTAGCCAGATTCACAACGTCGCAATGATAGGTGCTCTAACTGGATACTGGCCTTTTACACTTACGCGGTGAGGCTGATAGTTTTGGAGAGCGCAACTTGTGAAAGGTGCATGGAGGACTTTTTCTTTCATTGTCCAGCGTTCGCTATATTAAGGGGGAAACATTTCGATTGCCTTACCTTCTACTTATCTGGCGAATCAGCAGGAACTGATATTAACCACCTTTATAATTATGGGGCAAGCTTAAGACGCTTTGTCAGTATGCAACGGGCTTTTTTTGTCCATAACTAGAAGTTCTGGGCATCGCAAATTATTTACCTAACCTTCCTTATCGAAAAGTCATTAACATATTTGTAGGAAAGAAATTGTAACTCAATATAACTTCAATACCACTGAAAAGTTGGAAGAGACTCAGAGAGTTGAAGAAAAACATTGAATTCTGTGGAAAAAATATCCTTTTTAAGGGATATAAACTTTTCAGACTGCTTTGTATGTTATTCGTCAAATTTATATCCTCACAATCATTCAATTCATCATTGTCCTGATTGAGAGTCCTTGAAGATAAGGTAGCAAAGTAACTACCCTCTTTTTATACCCTGAACAGGGTATATTAAGTTTGTCACTATGTTTGTAACACCCAGAAGGAAGCGTCGGAGACCCTATAAAGTATATATATAAATAATCGGTATGTTGAGCTGAGTCGATTTAGCCATGTCCGTCTGTCTGTCCGTCCGTCCATCTGTCTGTATATATACCAACTAGTCCCTCAGTTTATAAGATATCGTTTTGAAATTTTGAAAACGTATTTTCTCTTCAAAAAGCTACTTATTTGTCGGAACTGCCGATATCGGACCACTATAACATATAGCTGCCATACAAACTGAACGATCGGAATCAAGTTCTTGTATGAAAAACTTTCACATTTGACAAGATGTATTCACGAAATTTGGTATAGATTTTTTTCTAAGGCAACAATGTAATCTCCGAAGAAATTGTTCAGATCGGTTAACTATAGCATATAGCTGCCATACAAACGAACGATCGGAATCAAGGGCTTGTATGGAAAACTTTCGCATTTGACGTGGTATCTTCACGAAATTTGGCATGGATTACTGCTTAAGGTAACAATATAATTATCCAAAAAAATTGTTCAGAACGAATTACTATAGCATATAGCTTCCATACAAACTCAACACATAGTTACTAACAGAAATGCACCGGTGAAGGGTATTTAGCTTCGGTGCAACCAAAGTTAACGTTTTTTCTTGTTAACATTATATTTTTCATCTCTCAATCAGCCAATACCAAAGAAAAATTACTAACAACCAGCCTAAATATAAATACCAGTAATTACATAATAAAGTGTCAGAGGTCAACTACATAAGTATATTATACAATCTTAGAAACAAAACAATAGCTATAAATACACATTGGTAAATGAAATAAGAAGGAATAACTATTTGAACACAGAAAAATATCAATATTGTTATTACATGCAGCTGATTTACACTTGCTATTATTTAACCGCATACAGTACCACACGTAACATCTGCCTATGCATACTGGATGCACTTTCAAGCTGCTCAACCACATGTTCACGTTTTTGTGACGCTGTAAGGTGGCATCAGCTGTTTGCCACGCATAACGCCCACACAAAGCAGCGTTGCAGCGTCATATCCGCACAGCAGTCATTATCGTACCTTAAACGTCATCATGGCGACATAACACGAGCTGCCATAAACATTTCATCACATGCACCGCATATACACCTATATAAACGCAAGCGTATGTGTGTATGTATTTATTTAACATGTTAACATTCATCAGCCCTCTTTTGCAAAGTCAAAGCCGACGCTGCAGTTGACGCAGGCACCAGCTTAGACGCAAGCGCAGTTGCTATTTCAAGGGAATGTTTGTGAGGGAGGACGGCAGAAGTGCGAAAAGCATAAATTAATTCCTTATTGTCAGTGATTGCTTCTAATTTCCTTTTTGCAGTTAAGAATAACAGTTTTTTAAGACAGACGCCAAGCCACGTCTGCAAAATAACTAACATCCAGTCATGATAGTGGACCATACAGGCAAGCCACAACAACAAAACGTATTATCAAATGTTGTTTGCGGCGCCTACTTAGATTTCCTCGGCATGTGCACTTTGTTAAGATGCAGTGCTTGGACATATGATGGCTTGGCACGCTTTCATAAGCTCGGTATTACTTTTGTATATATTAGCGAGTTAATTGAAACTTGTTGTTTTAGCGTTTGGTGCATTAAAATGCTTGGTGCACTGGGCGTGGAGCATGTCATAGCAGCAATAGTTGGACTTTTAGAGCTAGAAAGAATCTGTGGAGAGAGATTTTTCGACACTTGATGTTTCCTTAAATTGATACTTATAATTTGAAAGAGATTTTGTTTAAAAAACCAAATTGTTTTTTGATAATAAAATCAAGCGGAGGTCACAGCAATTAAAGAAAGCTCTCTTGTTGTGACAAAGAAGTTGCTTACGACAACAGACAGCAAAACACCGAAAATTCTGAATGAATTTCTTGGTCTGTTAGTGGATCGAATATCCCTATTTCATGACAAACCTGCATTAGGTTTCATAACACAGTGATATTTTAGGTAACTGTGAAGCAAATGAACTAGTCAGAACAGACGCCAACCTAAAATTAGATTTCGATAAAGAGGGAATGTGGATGCCTCTGGCTACTTGGCTCCACATAGCTCAGCCTCGGTGAAAATAATCTCTGACTTGTTCAACAAGCAGACAAACATGTCATTAGTGGAATAGGAACTGCATATACTGACTATTGAAATTTAAAAGGAATGATATAAGAAATCGAGTAGCAACTATCGGTCGCGGTTTCCTTAACGATGTCTCGGAAGATGCACAAATTAAAATATTTGAATTGCTGACTTCATGAAGAACACACAGTCATTCAGAGAGGACAGGATAGTATGAGAAGATTCTCGTCTCGTTGGTTTCACCTAAAGGTCTAGATGCATGGTCGGACATCCACCTTACCTACCTAAAAAAAAACTTCCTTTACAAGTAATATTGGGTAGTTGAAAAAGTCTTTTCGTATTTTGTCAACAGATGTCGTTGCAGTCCAGTGAAACCAATCACATAGTGTTATGCCATATAGTGTTGGAAAAGTGAGATTTTAAGCTTCATTCAAAAAACGAATTCGGAGAAGTTGAAAAAAAGTTATAGCTGTTCAAAAATGAGTGAAAATAATAAAGAAACTCGTTATGTTTTGATAATTTCGTATAAAAAAGAAAGAATGCCACGCAAGCTACCAATGAAATATGTAAAGTTCACGGAGACGAGGTATTAGTTCGTGTAGAACAATAATGGTTCGGTCGCTTCCGTTCCGTTCTGGAAATTTGATGAAAGTTTTATACTGATGGAATTATGTCTCTAGCGGAAACTTGGCAAAGAGTGGTCGACCAAAATGGTACATACAATTTGTTTATACAAAATTATTTGAAGTTTGATTAAAAATACGAAAAAGACTTTTTCGCCTACCTAATATATTGTGTTATAATTCTATATTGTACAAACATACATAATTATGTAATTTTTCTCGAATATCATTTGTGTTCAACCCAATTCGTTTGAGATCCTGACTTCTTTACATTTATTTTGCCACATCTTATGACGCCGCATGCAGCAAGTGGCTCAGCATGTGGTACTTACGTTCACATAAATAAATACTATGTATTTACATATATTCGTATGTACATATGTAATTATGTTATACATAAATCTATTAAAAAATCACCAAGTGAAGCCGCTTTTACCAACACGTGCGAATGGAAGATTCTTTTTATTATTGAAAATTATACACACGTGGCGTGTTTAGAAAATCACGTGACTTTTCATGTTCTTTCAAACAAATTTCCTGAGATATATAAAATTTTTATCCTCGCTTCACTCTCTAAACACTTCTCATAATCACTTTTTGATAAAGTTTTGAGTTCTTCTTGCAATAACGTTTATTCGCTTAATGGTGACAAATCTTCGAAGTTACTCGGGTCTATTCAGTTTTTCAACCTTCCGAATATTTCTAGCACTAAAATCGGAGAAGATTAGGTTAGGTTAAGAAATCAATCTTGACAGGGATCTCACTTGGTATCTAAACTACTATATAACTGATTATTAGACGATCATAAATTGACAAAGCGTTTTGAGCCTATCACAAATTGGTTGTACAAAATTTCTGAGATGTTTCAACACTAGTTTTACGAAGCCTGCATAATGGAGGAAAAAGTGCCTCGAAGTTACCGTATTCTAGAAAATTTTGACAATTTTCATTCGACAAGATTTTTAACCTTACCATGTGAATGTCTATTGGACAATGTCTCACGATTGCGATTAGATGAATTTAGCTAAGAGCAAGTAATTCAGTAGATCACCTGCGTTTCACCCTAGGCTGAACGGATCATGCAGTCGCATAGAAGTTGGTCATCGACAATTGCTAAGTACACGTAAGGTCCGTAGGTCCATTCCTAGAACGCAAAATGACAATAGAGATCCAGCTCATTCCCACTTCGTTGTAAGCGAGACATGGGTGTACTCTCTGGCTAGTTAATCGGCTTTACAGCCACCAGCGATTTCGTTTGACCAGGCACCCAAACGTGTCTGAGTTAAACCGTAGAAACTAAATTAAAATAACTGAGAAATAATGATTTTCTAAATAACCTAGTGCAAAATGCTCTAAACACCACTTATAGAATAAAGGAAAACATCATATTTTGAAAATTTTCGACTGATTATAATCTAAAATATTAATATTAAACATGGTTTCTTGAATACCGGTTTATCACTTATAATAAATAATGAAGAGTAGGAATAAGTATGCCCATATGTATGTGTGCAGTATGTAAATTAGTTTCACATTATCATTATATAAGAAGAAGAAATAAATTTTATATCTTACAGAACCGTGGATCTTTTAGAAAAAACAAAAATAAATTTTTTTATAAAATACTAAATATTCTTAATTAATGTATACCATATGCAGAGATTAATAAATTATTTTTGTCACAAAATTGTTTTCATTACTTTTAGCATTGCTTTAATTTCACAACATACTGGGTTGGCGCTGCGATAGCGGCGAGTAAGCAATGCGCTACTTAAGAATAAGATGTGATGAATGAATAATCAGTAGCACGGCAGTGAGTGTAATAATTAATACATATGTATGTATGTATTTAACAATACCGACATGCAAAAATTACTATAATATTGCACCTGCATACGTCACTGCGACTTTTTTGCTCAATTTTGTTCTAATCAGTAGTTTTTAGTGGACATTTGCGCTGTTGTTATTTTATTGATTTTGCCCAAACGATTTGCATGTTCGGCTATGGAGTAGAACAGTAATAACATCACAGAAGTTGAATTTAACAGTGGCGACTTTCAAAGCATTTTGAGATGGCTAATTTTGCGTAAATAATTATATCAATTAATAAAATTATTTGCGAGTACTGTAATTACTATGCAGCGCCAGACAAAACGACAACGTTGACAACGCCAACGAAAGCGACAACAACAACAGGTATGCATGTTACCCCCGACAACGTGTTGGTTGTTATTGTAGTATCACAAAAACGCTATGACACCTTTTTCTTTGTGATTTCATAATCAATAATGATTTTCGTTTGCTTTATCACAAAAACACTTTAACTCCACTGTCTAGAAACTCCTTTCACAGCAATCAGCAACACAACATTATACAAATTATGAAACCCAATTAACTATAAAAATATGCAAATAAAAGCAAATTAACTTTAAATATTGTATATGTATATATCAAATGGACACTAACAAAAGCAGCAGAGCACACAACTGATATTTAGGTGAGGGTGGGCAGCTGCGTGCTGTGGCGAATGGATGACTGCATGGAACGTTTAAATATTATTTGTTTAACGAGTTAGCTTAGATTTTAATAGACATCGAAACGTTAAGATTGCATAAACTGAACATACGTACGAAGCTTATAATTCTTATTTATGTAATATTTATGTATATATATGTATGTATAACAATTTGCTTAACAAATTCTACACTGTAAAACTCACATCTCTTCCAGACAACTTTAGTCGCGGTAACAGCGCGAACTTGAAGTTTACTCCAGACTTCATTGACTTGAGATTTTTGACTGAGCAGCGCTGAGTGCAGAAAAGCAAAGCGAAGTCCACCAAAGAGCTAGGCAATTTGTCTAGCCTACCCACCCAACGGCTTGCCGACTGCTTTGTGGACGCAGACGCAGAGGCAAAAGCAGACAAGTGCTACACTAAAGACACATACGATAGCACGCACGATGTCTGCAAAGACAGCACAGGAGACGGCAAAGTGGCCAACTAGCGAAGGCGTTGAATAAGTTTCAGTCAAACGTTTGCTGCAGACTGCAACTTAAACACTCACTATTATTCAATTTAACTAGCATACACAACACACGCTTTGCACAATATATACAAATAACTTTTAATGATTGAAAATTCAGTTAATCTCTTCAAAATAATTAATTACTTTTCATTTCACTTCTATCCACAGAGAAATGGCGGAATTAACTGATGCTGCTATCAGTATGCATATTTATGCTTGCATTCCTGCATTGCTGTCACTTACTGCGCATGTCCCGTTAAATGTCATTTTTACAGTATTTCATATGTTAGCGCAATAAAAAATGCCGTGCAAATGGTTGAAGCTCTGCTAAAGTCGACATTGTTTTTATTATAATTGGATTCATTGTTGTTTTTGGTTGGGTTGGGTTGGTGTGGGTGGCGACGCGGCAGAAATTCAAAAACACTATTATTTGCGCCATCTGACGTCCAATTTGAGTTGTCAACAGAGAACGTAAAAGAATGAGAAAAATAAATATACGTTCTCTGGTTACAACCGTAGCTTGATAGCGAACGCCTAAAACTATGCGCTAAATATCACTGTTTTAGTATGAATTTATTGTTATTGAATAAGAGAAGGGAATGTTAAAGAATTCATAATAACAGAAAATGTTAGAAAATAAATAATAACAGAAAATGTTAATACTTTGAGAAGGCGAAAGTTGTTCTGAAATGTAAATTATTATGAGGGAACATTAAAAACGTTTGTATGAACTTCTTTATTACATCTGTCAATTCACTCCACTCCAAATGGTGCTTTTATATGTTTACTTATTGTCATATTAAATTGGTTTTCAATCCATGTATCGAAAATTCATACGCATCGATAACTTATTTAAGAACATTCGTTAAGCTTGTGTATTGCCTTTTCACCGTTTCACACATTGCTCGGTGTATTTCTAAAGTTTCGAAGTTAGTTTTTCGACGCTCCATCATGTGAAAACTAGAAATTATTTGCTCTTTGGAAAAATAGGACGTGCGCAAAATTTTAAGTCCATATGTTAAGAACTGAGAGAATAGTTCGTATGAATTGACTGAAATAACTAAATATCCTCTGCTCGTTATTCTGATCATTTATACAACTTATATAAAAATATATGCGAATACAAATATCTACTATAACAAACCATAGTTTCTTTAAATTTAATCCTTGTTTTTGCAACCCTACAAAATTACCGATTGTAACCCTATAATAATAGTACCGTTTTTTGAGGAGTCCCTTTTCGAATTTGAATCTTCCGTGTTTTGCAATTTGCATTTTACTGTGAATTTTATCGCATCTCGTTTATTTTAACACGTAGTAAAGAACAAAGCGAACATCGTTGTTGAATTATTTTATAAATTAAATTTTAATAAACAAATCCTTTTATGCAACAATTGTAGTGCAAGTTTGTGATTGTGTTTCTTGCCGCTTAGCGCTTTCGTTGAAGAAAATTTTAATGTATTAAAGTTAATATTTACAAGTGCTGCTATAAAACAATATTAAAAAGGTTTGTAAAAATTGTTTATCGTACAATAAAAAAGTTGTAGATTACGTTTTTTTTTATTATTTGTCAAAGTGCTCAGTTATTGTTAATCCATTAACTGTATCAAGAAATATGTATAAGAATAACTGTTAAAAGTCCTTGAAATATGTTGTGTGTATATGAGAAGATTTGTGTATGGAATAATTGCGAAGAACTGTACAGTTGCGTGCATTGAACTTTTAACTTAATACATTTTGAATATCGTGAGATAAATTGATGCTATTATTGTAAATAACATATTTGAACTATAAATATTTGTTAATATAACAACAGTAATAACGAATTGTATATAGGGTTTTTTTCTAATTCGATTTGAGGTTAGGTTCAAATGAACAATAACTAGAAGTTTTTTTTGCAATGACTTAATTTATGTTATTTTGGATTAATTTTTATTGCTATTCTTTACTTTTTTCTTTCTGTACAAGTTATAACAATGCAACGACAATTCACCTCTGGCAGTCGCCAAGCGCCTGACCCATTTGACCAATTTTTGGAG
This sequence comes from Bactrocera correcta, assembly GCA_027475135.1. Taxonomy (NCBI): domain Eukaryota; kingdom Metazoa; phylum Arthropoda; class Insecta; order Diptera; family Tephritidae; genus Bactrocera; species Bactrocera correcta. The sequence continues at coordinate 54,182,549 of CM050326.1, forward strand.
GAGAACAATTTTTATCGCAAGCACACAGCACGCGATTCTTCATGCCTGTTTCGTGTGATTTCGGAGCAAATGTATGACACGCAGCTGCATCATTTGGCCATACGCAAAAAATGCGTACGCTATATGCGCAAGCATCGTGACTATTTTGCGCCGGTATGATATTTAGAAAATACTTGTATTCTAAGATTGAAAAACATACAAATGTATTTTGTTCATAGCTCGTTGAACGAGATTTGGATGAGTATCTAGATGATATGTCGAAACCCAAAACATACGGGACCCTGATCGAACTGCAGGCGGTTGGATATATGTTCCAGTAAGTGAATCTTAGCGGCGGTACAACCGAAGTTAACATTGTTTTTTTTTTTTTTTGAACTGTATGTATATTTTTTATCTATACCTTGAGCAAATTAATCTTTTTGATATTAGGAGTTCTTGTGATTAGTAAAATATCCTATACATAAAAAAAAATAAAAATTTATTGGTTTTGTTGGCACAACGTTAATATTTACTTTTCAAATTAAGGTTTTAAGTATATATTTTATTTTTCAGACGAAATGTGTTGCTGTTTGAACCCTTTAACTTGGGCAATTTTTATAGTTCTCGCTCTTACTTCAATGATGTATTTCGAGTATTCTACACCCCAGAAAGACATTTCGATTCCGTTTTTACTTGTGACTATATAAAAGATGCCGCTATTTGCCAGGGTAAAAACAAATTTTTTTATATTTCACTTTAACATGAAAATTATTTGAATTCCTATTATAGCCATATGCTACGAAATCCTCTACAAAGATTTATATAAGTTGCCGGATGTTGCATTTGCCGTTGAGCACATGTTACATTCGCTAACTTTGGATGCTATGGAGTACACATCCGAAAGCAATGACGACGGCTACTGCACTCGTATAGTTCTAACGGATGGGCGCAGTTTTCACTTTGATTTGCCACATGAAACTAATTGCATTTTAGAAAATTATGAACTTTGCCACTTCCATCATACGAATTTTCCACGTTTATCGGATGATTTGCATCGCGAAATGAAAATACACACAAATTGCGATAACTTTGAAAAGTCCGCATTATGTAAGACGGCGGAATCATTGCTTCCCCATAAATATATATCCTGTGTTCGCCAATTGTTGCAGGAAGGTAGTTGAAAGTTCTCTTATTTATTATCTAAGTGAATATAAGTTTTTCATTACTCTTCGATTTAGGTATAACACCGTTTCCGTATAAAGTTGCCAAAGCGTTGGATCCAAACATGTATCGGAATATCGAATTTGATGCCTGGAATGAGCAGCGTAAAGAGCAAAAACTTCAAAACTGGTACAATGGCGATACAAATTTTAAGGTATTTATTTAGTCAATAAGTGCGCATGCATGTCGTTTGCTTGTCAAAAAATGAATGAACTAACAGTTTGTTCCTTCTATGTGCCTAACATACAATAAAATCCGGTCAACGGTTTGTGCTTGTCATTCTTATACGTCCTCTTCCAAATTGCTGTGTCCTGTCTATCCAATTCCAATTTAATGTTTGTACTTGTGTAATTGTTTAAACTGAAGTTGATACGCTGCCAGCAAACACGAGTTCATAAAATCTTCCAGGTGGGAGCCAAATGTCATGTGAAGCTATGCAAATCCGAAAATGATGTATACACTTGTCATATACAAGAGATTGCAGTTGACAAAGGCTACTGCATTGTTTTTATCGAACAATTAGGCGAAAAGCGTTTGGTAAGATGTAAAATAATTTAAAAATTAAACATAAAACATAAAACTTTGTAATGAAAATGTCCGAACTTTTGGTTCAATCATTAAATTATATGCATGCATTAAGAAATTTCAATACCAAAAATATTAATATATAATTTATTGCCATAGGTACCGTATGAGTCATTAACTCCGCTGCCACCGGATCAATTTAAGCCCTGGACGCTGCCATATCGCTTTCAGCGTCATATGCAAAAGTACAGTTCTGTACGCTTGACACGTCACTACAATTACCGTTTCAAACTAAACGGACAATTTGCATCTGCGCATGAATACTGTGCCGCCCCTTTGTCGCCCAATAGTAAATCAGCCGACTATGTGCCTGGTATAATGGATAGTGATGTCAGTGAGAAAGACGAAAAGCAGCATTATGTTTCAGCTGCTTCACATCATCGTAACGGTTGCTACTATAAACTAAAACAATATACACATTTTGAAAATTTCCGTGCACATACGGTTGAATATTGCGCAATGCCACTAACGGTTGAGCATGCACCACGTGAGCAAGAATCGAAAAGTGGCAATGCTAATGCAACGCCATCGCATGAGAATCAAACCAATGTGGCAGCACGCACCGTTGCACCTGAAACACGTATAAAAACGGAAACACACGTGCAACAAGAGCAGCAACAACAACGCGTGGGAGCACCTGAAGAGGTGGTGGGTACTTTCAATCCAATAGAACAATCGGCTGGCATAGGCGCACCTGCATTTATTTTGCCTGATTTTCATTATTTATATCCTGTGCCTCAGTACGCGGCTGGTATGCCTGAGGAATACTATACATATGGTTATGATCCTGCAATGCATCCACCACCCGCCACAGCACTAATGCCAACCGGTTATTATATGTATCCACCACCAGGTGCTCCACCAGCAACTTTTGCGCCGGCTCCTAATAATTTTTACATGCCAACTGCTGCGCCATTGCCACCACCACTCATTACAGCGGCTACTGCACCGCATCCACCATCAGCGATAGCACCTAATATCGCTACACCATTTTATCAAACTAATACGCATTTCGGTAGCATGACACCAGCTGGTGCCGTCGAGACGCCTTCAATGCAAAATGCTGCAACGCAAGCGTATGAAACGCCTATCACTCATAATCGAAGCAGTGGACAAACTCCAAATATGAACACACCAGTAACGGGTCGCATTAATTGGGATGCTAAGAAATCGGTAGAGGTGAGTGGCGTAGATTTGCCAACTGATGTTGCCACTCTGCGGCACTTTTACAATCTGGGCTTGGAGTATCATCTGATGCACATGAAGCAACGTTGCAATGAAGGTAGGTTTTGCAACTATGCATACATATATTACTTCTGTAAAATATTACTTGTATAATTTTAGACAACGCAGCGAAAGCTACCGCAGCACATGGTGCCACAAAAGTGAATGGCGCCAATCAAAATGAAGACGTTACGCTAGAGGTTTGTAAGTCCGTATTATAAATTCATAAAAACAAGAAAATGTTTACTTGAGTTGCACCGAAGCTATAATGGTCTTCACAAATTTAAAAGTTTTCCATATAAGATACTTTTGATCGTTCAGTTTTTATAGCTGGTATATGTTATAGTGGTCCGGTATCGGCGCTTCTCAAAAACTGAGGGACTAGTTCACGTATATACACACAGACGGACGGACATGGACAAATCGATATCAAATTTGATATACATATATATGTACATACAGTCATGGACAGAGAAATAGCACACTTTTAGCTTGTAATAAAACGACGTTTGTTATTGATGTAAACAAAATACAAATTGAATTTTTTCATTAGCATAGCATACATTGAGGAATAAGTAAGTTGTGTACAAAAAATTGTATAATTTTCCATAGTTTTCTTTAAAGATTAATGAGTTTCCAATTGTGTATTTCGGTTAGAAATAACTCAGTAGGCCGTTTCTTTATCATAAATGTGGTGTTATTACTTTTAAGCAGTCACAACGTTATAACTTTGTATTGTATCCACAATTTTTCAAAATTGCTTGGCATCGCCGAGACAAATTCTCCACTAACTTTTAGCACTCACTTCGTTTTTCACAATTTTACAATTTCTTAGCAATCTGCATCCTAAAATCGATTCATAAATTTTCTATGGGGTTTTTATCGGGACCTTGTACCAGCCACTTCTTGACGTCAATACTTTCGCCAGTGAGCTAATTTTTCACATTTTTAGCTGCCTACTTTGGATCATTGTAACGCATAAAAATCCTATGGCTCCATAGCATTTTTGAGAATGTTGAGATATGAAAATTGACCTATTTTAACATGTAACCTTACTAAGGATCCAACTAAGTACCAGGAAAACCCTCCCCCGGACTATCACGCTACCACCACCATGCTTAACGGTTTTTATGGTATTTCCTGACACCTCGGGTGATAGACAAATGATTTACCATCGTATCCCGTGCTATTTTCCTCGAACTATTCATAATTTTGGCAATCTGAGTTTGATTTTTGCATTTTTTGTTTTTTTTAGGGAACAATGCAAATTTTTAATAATTTTTCCTAATAGATTACTTTCTTTTTATAACAGGTACATTAGTCATACACACAGTCACATAAAGTTATAAGTTATAACGAACCGAAAACAGCGTTCAGAGTTGTATTTGCGTAAATAAAAATTTATGATTTTACGATGCTTTATGACATTATGAGAACCCCAATTAAAACAATGTATTTTTTCCACGACTGCCAATTAATAATGAATATTTGTAGAAATAACCAAATGTGTGCCATTTCTTTGTTTAATCAATTGTTTAGCGATTGAAAGAAAAAGCAACAAAAAAGTAAGCATAATACCGTTATAAGTTGTGGAAGTCAAGATCTACACTAACGTAGGAAATTATTGTGATAATCTCTCCATACTGTGTATACCCTGTTCAGCGTATACCTATGCTAACTGCGAGCTACTATTTTATTTCTTTTCATTTATAAACGTCTCAAAAATATTGATTATAATTTTCTAATTTCAGCCAAAGCTTGATTCTAACAACAACAGCATGCAGAATCAAAATTTGACTACACCGCAAACAAGCAACATTAACGGTGGCAATAACATGTCGGGCATTACACACACCACACATAATCAAAATAGTAATAATAGTGGAACTGGTGGCGGCGGCCCCAATAGTGGCAGTGGTAAAAGTGGTGGTGGACACATGCATAGGCGCTTTCCATCGCGGTATTACAACAGCAATAAGGAGCGACCACTTTTTTTACGTAATCAGAACAATGCAAACAACAATAATGTGCATAGCTCAAATAATCACAATCAAAGTGATTACAATAATAGCAATGGCAGTGTTGGTAATAAGTATGCCAATTCGTTAAAAAGTAATGGCGGTGGACACTATAATTCAAATCGCAGTAATACGCCGAATTCAACACATAGTCATACGTCAGGTCACAATGCAAAAGCTGTAAACCTAAACACCCCTGGCATGGGTGGTGGTGTAGCCTCACTGGCAGTTTCAGTTGCCGAACATGGCATGCCATCTCCGCAAGGAAACTTTGATAACGCCAACCAACACAATGGTGTTGGTAAAATGATAACACATGTGAGTAAGCGTAGGAATTTAAATTTTAAGTAATTCTTATAAATATGATTTTTCTCCCATAGCCACAAATGCCTGTATACCAAACTCCGAATGGCAACACTTTAATGGCTGCACCTTACAATCCCTACAATGAGTTCAATGGCGATCCGTCCATGTCGATTGCTCCACCGAATACGGCCGCCGGTGGTGGGATCTTCCTCCACATGCCAATGCCAGCGCCAGCACATACTTTTGGTATTTACGCTCCCCCACAACCAGCAGCACCACCAGGCGCTACCATGGGCCTGCATCCCACACCAACGTCAACAGCTGTAACCTACGGTGTAGCACCAAATGGTGGTCCACCACAACAATTTATGCCACCACCATCCGATGCAGTACCGATACAAGCGCCATCAAATGGTTACTATCCACCAGCAGAGCTTACAACCGTTGAGCCTAATAGCACAATGCATACTGGCGGCGACGGATTACAGTTTCAATGTATACCGTATCCTGGTACTGCACCACCTCCACCAATGCCTTTTTATTACACAGCCGGTTCTGCGGTAGCGGCAGCCGGTGGTATGCCAATGAATGGTATTGCAACGGTACCACAACCGCAATCTTCTGCTGGTAGTGTTAATGGAGCTGGCTGTGGTAGTACAGCTGGTGTGGCAGGTGGGCCATCTGGACCGCAGGTATGTAATTTTATTTATAATAGTATTTAAGTTATATACATAGCTGTGCTAAGTAAAAGTCGTAAATTTGTATTATCTCCGACTTAAGTTTTATTCTGGAAAGTAAAATTACTCTCTTGCCCTAATCAGAATTCAATTCGAAAAAAAGTTGTAATAGATTTTCAATAGTAGAAGTGGTAGTAGAATATTATTGGTTTGATATTCTAATCAGAACAGAAATATTACGGTTGCCTTTAAAACACTTAAAAAACCTTGACAAAAAAAATGTCAAAAAATATAAATAAAAAAAACCTCAAAAATTTAAAAATTAAGAGAAAAATACAACCATTTAAAGAACTTAAAAGAATAAATTACAAATAACATAAAAAAAATTAAAAAATAAATAACAATTACATGGAAAGAAAACAAATAAAAAAGTAATAATTAAAAAACATATATAAACAATGTAAAATAAAAAATTATAATTTTATTAAACATCACAACAATACTGAAATACCATATATAATTGTGAATTTTCGATCATTGACGTAGAGAACCAAAAACACGTTAAATTTTTTTTTAAATTAAAAAAAAAAAAATTAAAAAAATGAAAAAAAATAAAAAAAATTAAAAAAATAAAAATATTAAAAAATTAAAAAAGAAAAAAAATAAAAACAAATAAAAAATTAAAAAATATTAAAAAATAAAAATTATAAAAAAAATAAGAAAAAACATAAAAAAATTTAAAATAAAATTTATTAAAAAATAAAACAATAAAAAATTGAAAATAAAAAAATTATAAAAATAAATTTAAAAAATTAAAAAATTAAAAATTAAAAAAAAAATAAATTTAAAAAAAAAATAAAAATAATTAAAATTTAAGAATTTAAAAAAAGAAATAAACAATCAAATAATTTGAAAAAAATTCATATTGAATTGAAAACTAAAAACCTGTAGTTTTAAAGGAATTTGATACTTTAGCATATTCGTTCAAATTTTTTTACTTATTTGTTTTAATCGTAGAATAGTCTGCTTTACATTTTTTTTTCTAAATTATGTCACATTTTTATTTTTCTTTGAAGGGCTACTGGTGCCAACCGCCAAATGCTTTGCTACCACTACCAACAACAACGCCACAAATGAACGGCTCCTCTGCTTGCATTTCAACATCTAGCAACAATAGCACGCCAAATATGACCACAAACACTACAAATAGCCGTCCACGTGACAGCAAATAAAAACAATTAAAATTTCTTATAAAACATTACTAACAGGTAATATTCTAAATACTACTCTGTAAACTGTATATACTGACTCCATGGCAAAATCCTTTTACTTGATTTTACCAAATGTGTTGGGTGTAAAACGAGTTGGGTTGACGATAAATGTTGCAAACAAATACTTGTATAACACTAGAAAAAAAGCTGCTCGATAAACGTTTTCATGCTGATCATGATTCTTTGTATTAATGCAAGTCACTACAGTTTTCGTGTTTTGAAATTGTAATAACAAAAAAAAACTTATTAGAAGTAAAAAGTATGTTGTTGTAGCATTTTGCTTTTAGTGAGGACGTTGCCTCAAGCGTAACGCTAAAAATAACTAAACTAAATCAAATTATTAAATAATAATTATACGTTAGTATTAAATATATTTAGTTATAAATATTTTCGTATATTTCAATTATTTTTTTATAAAAAAAAAAAATGATTTGCGGAATACAATGTCCCTGTAAAAGCGTTCGCAACGCAATTTTATACGATGTCCTTTACAACAGTTTTGTTTATGCAGCAAATTCATATTTAATTCTACATAAATTTGTAATTTTTTTTAATTACTTTCATTTATATTATTTATTGTACATACGTATGTAGTAAAACAAACGCAAATGTACACAAAACAATCAAATATTATTTAAATTAATTTATTTAACTCCAAATCAATGCACAGTCGCGGAAGGGAAACGGAAAATCATATTAAATGAAAATAGTAAGATGTTCAAATATAACGTTGTTTTTGATATATCGTTTTGTTTTTAAATAAAATGTTCAACAATATATCGTTGCAAACAAGCAAATTCGTTTTTTACCCCACGCACACATACATACATTCACATTCAACATATAATTAGTTTTAAGCTCATTTGGTAATCATATTTAATTATATATAAACATTTCATTTTATAATATACTTATCCAACTGCATTTATTACTCCCATAGTCTTCAAGGGTAGGGTATACATTTTTCCACCAAGTTCTCACCCTTTTTATTCTGTTTACGCGGTTTTTGCAATTTTCAACTTCATAATTTATATAACGACAATTTTTTTACCATGTTCTTACCTTTTATTAACATCAATATTATAGAGTACTTAAAAATACTCAAACACCCTTAAAAATTATGTTAGTTTTAGTTTTATTGATACTTTTTAATATTTTGTAATACAAATAACCCTATAAAAAACTTAAAAAAAATACAAAAAAATAAATAAAAATAAAAAAAAACGTTTTAGCACGTAAGAAAACTCTGGACTTTTATTGTTAACCTTTTTTTAACAGCATTTAAGTTATACTCTCAATCCGCTTTGGCTTACCAAATTGTAGCGAGTTCATAATTTTTAGTATTAGATCGATAAAGCTCTGCGCTTTTCCCATGTGCTCGCGTTTAGCGCGTCTCATTGGCCACGTGTATTGATGCTTATCTTCCAAGCCGATCACTTGTGGAGATCTTGTTTCAGCGGCTGTTGGCTGCGAAGAAAAAAATATTAAAATTCATTAAGTAATTTCGTTTATAAAATGTAATTATACATATATTATTATGTATGTATATCGATAAAAACAATTCAATATTATTTTTTATATTTTATTACTGTCTTTAATTTAAGCTGTAAGTTTTTAGCCGTTTTTGGGTGGTAATTGTGGTATTACATTTAAAGTTTTGCCACGGTTTGTCGACGATAAAAAGTCAATAAAATTAATTTTAAATCGAAAAGTAGTATTTTGAATATTTCAAGTTGTTTATTTATTGTCTTTCTGCTTTTTCTTTTTTTCCTTTCTTCTTCTGTTTTGGTTTTCTTTGATCAACAATACAATCTAATCTTTAACCTTTTTTCAGATATTTATTTTTTCAACTATAATAAAAGCAAGTTTTTTTCGGATATATTATATACTTATACAAACAATATTAACTACAATTGTTTAGATATTCACTGTATTTATACAAGTACACATCAAGTAAAGTGAAATAGCCATTGTATTATGAAAAAATGTAGTAATGTCGCGAGATACAAATTAATCAGAAATATTATGAAAAACGGAGGAAAATAAGCTTGAGGCGTTCAGTTTAAAAGGTAAATATATATTTTTTTTTATTTATTTTTATAAAAATACATATATCAAATAGCATTTAAATAATATTTATAAAATATATACATACGTAAATCGGTTCGTATGTTCCCCATAAAACAGCTTATATATGTACATGGTTGACGGAGGTAAATTGTGACAAAAAAGTACCCGAATTGGTGCGTTGGTATTATATTATTTTCGTGGAGGAAAAGAGACATCTTTGATAGTAACATTTTTTCAAATATTTTAGAAAAACAGTGAAACCTGGGAAAGACTTAGCGCAGCCTGTATGAAGACCTAGAGAATGATTGGTCTGTATGAAGACGGCTGTGTTAAGTATTTTCCAGGTTTATCTATCAAGATAATCTGCGACTTTTTCCATGTAATTGCATAGTATCTGAAACTCAGAATTGCATTGAAGAGCAAAGAGAGCACCTTTACAGCAATATTTGGTAGCATTTTTGGCGTAATATTATCATGTCCTGAAGATTTATTATATTACATTTAAACTTTATTTTAAGAAAAAAAATCTAGTTGCAATAAATTTTTGGCTTTTGTTTTGCATAGTATTGTATATTGTTTTATGGCGCCGTACGTTAGAGGAATATATGCCTTTGTTTTACATCAAGCTATACTCCGTGGTTGCCTTTTATATTTCGGGATTCGAGAAAAAAAAACAAATAATCGAAAATCGCTTTATTGTTTTTCAAAATATTTTCCATTAAGATTTATACACTTTTGTATGCGTTGGAACCAATTGTCGAAGCACTTTTGCCACTCTGATTGAGGTATCTCCAAAACCTTCCTTTTGATTGCATCAACCGCCCCTTTAGATGTCGAAAAACTTTGACTTCTTGGTTTATTTTTTATCATACGGTAATAAAAAGGAGTCATTCGGGATTTGGGCTAATTTTTTTTTCAAGGGAACTAAAATTTTCCCCCGGAAAGGGGTTTTTATTTCCTTTTCAATTCGATGTTTTGAGTGCTCAAAAATATCAGTTGCTTCTGTCAATGGTGGGACTAGCAGTTCTTGCTTTCGAAAGGCCAACGGGAAAAAATGGTTGTTTACACTAGAAATTTGTTCTGCGTTTTCTCTTGAGGTCATACTAAATCCATGTTTTGATCACCGATAATGTCATAGACGTGTTGCAAGCAGTTATCATGATCCAACGTGAAAAAATTTCTTTTACGGTAAAATGTTCATGCAATATTGAATGTATGTTAGTCCCACTAATGCCCATAGTTATCTCAATTACACGATAGGCCAGATGACGATCTTGCAATATCCTTGATGGAGCTTCATCGTAAAAAATCGAAAATGTTCACAATTTAATTCCATTCTTGGTCGAGAAGAACATTTTAAGTTACTTTAAACAACACAGGTAGTGCTCTTATGGCAAAATGTTCTGAGTATGTGTACCATCAAAAATTACAAACTTTTTATTAAAAGAAACACGAGTGTTGCCAAATCCCGAAATTTTAAAAAAGGGAATCAACGTATAACTTCATGGGCCCGGGCCCCAATTAGAAAAATTACTCCTACTAGAAAAAAAAGAACGAAAAACGCAGGATTTAAAATGAATTATTTTTCCCCGTACTGGGAATTTTGGGTTTCTTGGAAAATTTCCTTCTTTAAATAATTTGGGTAAGAATTGTAACTGCCATACAAACTGAACGATCGAACTCAAGTTCATTTTAAAGAAAACATAGAACTTTTTATTCCAAATTTTTTACGCTATTTTATTTTTTTTTTTGCGTAATCCATGAAATTTAAACATTTAGGGGTGTTGTGGAATCAGAATTGAAACCGATCAAAAACAGTAAGAGGTATCATGAATTCAGATATTATTTTTGGCCTTTTGGAAAAAATTCCCCAAAAAAAAGAGGTTCATAAAACAGATTTTGGGTGTTTACGGGAAAAAGAATTTTAATTAAAAATTTTTTTGCTATCAGAAACAGCAAGAAGATTTGTCGCCACAGATTTGAAATGTAAGTTAGAAATCAAGTTATTTTATTATTTCGAATTAATTTATCTTTATTTCTATTGGGAAAAATATAAGTATAAAACACGAACTGTCTAATTATTGAGTTCTTGGAAATAAATGCGGATATTTAAAGATATTGGATTTACAAAAGTAATAAACGTAATTTAAGGTAGTAGTCTGGTAACTTATGCCTTTTTTCATGACTTCTTTGGACGGTGTTTTTTTTTTTATAGGAAAATAAAAATGGATTATCTTGAATATTTAGGGTGTTTTTATTTACATGTTGAAAATATAGAAAAAAATGTATTTGAAAAAATTTAATACCTTATTACTATTATTATTGCCACTCGAAGTTGGAACCTCAAAAAAAAAAAAAAATGGACGTGGGTGGCCCGGGTGATTTTGGCTCTTGATGTTATCTGAAATCAAATATTCTTGTTTATTCTTAATCTATAGACATGCCATTCTTTTCGGAACTACTGAAGTTAAATTTCAAGGGTAAATAACAAAATGGCGGACTTTGAAAAAAAAAGTCCTTTTGTTTTAGCAAAGAAAGGGTTGTAAAATGAAAAGTTAGGAGTGAAAAAATTATCGTTAGTTCCGACGAGAACTATAAGTGTGTAGAATAGCCTGTTAAAATTTGATGGCAATCGGTTCAGTAGAAAAAAGTTAGACCCGGGCCGACCAGAAAAACAATGTTTTGAGAAAAACGCGTTTAACGTTCAACAACTCCAAAGCGCTCTAGGAAACTTGTTATAACTCCCGAAATATTTCGAATTTCTGTCTGAAATTTATACAGTATATTCTCAAGACGTTGCACTTTCAAATTAAGCAAACAAATATTGTTCGATTTTTCGAACCCAAGTTACCAGACTACTCCTTAACACCAAATGCGTCATTCATTCGTTTATGTCACTTTAAAGTATCAAGGTTTCTTTTCGAACATAAATAAACAGTTTCAAATAGTTTTGCATTCCAAAAATCTTTTTATCGAATATAAACTTTATCGACATACGATTCTTGCAATTAAAAATAGAATGGTTGATCTCAGAACAGTTTTAAATAGGTCAAATTCCAGTCAAAAGTAGTCAGAATATTGGTTTCAAACAGTTCCAAACATTATGGCAAAAGTTTAGAATTTTGCAAATTTCGTAACTTAACCACTATTCGTTGAAATCAATTCATTTAAAGCAATATTAGAAGGCGACATTTCAAATCAAGACAACTTTAGACAGCCGATACAACTATTTTTAATAATTAAACAACAATAATAAAATCACAAAGTTTGAATTTTTAATTCGACCTTTCCCCTATTGAATCCCCCTTTCTTTCAAACCAACACATATGTATACATTTTCTTAAAAAGAAAATATTTAACAAATTTAAACAAAAAACGAACCTTGAGTATTGTATTTAGCGCAATTAAACCGAAAATTGCAACAACTGCAATATGTTTCATAGCTTCCGCCAGAATAACACGCTTATTATGCCCAAAAATGACTCAAACTTAAGTGTGGCACTCTTTGCTTTGGTTGGTAACTGATTGTCTTTTGCTCGTTTCTTTCTTTTGCTGTATTTTGTTTTGTTAAACTTCGAAGTGACTTTGAACTTGTAACACTTTTCATATACGCCAACCTTATATTCGTAAATAAGAATGCTATGTGTTACTTTAGCTTTCACAGAATTTAGTGATATAAGAAATTATTTAATATTCTTGCGAATATTCACGCTTGTTTGGAGTTCTACAATTTTACTGAATGCATTTCGCAAATGTTTATGCTCGCATTTTTATAATATTTTATGTGAAATGCATTTTTACTTTTATTTGATGAACGAATTTGACCCAGTTTTGTGAGGGTTTGTTGATTGAAAGGTATTGCAAGCTTTTTATGCCCCCGAAACCTGTTACAAAAAGTATAATAGTTTTTTCACCTAACGGTTGTTTGTCTGAACTTAAAAATTAATTTGCTAAAATTTTAAGAATGAAAAGCCAAGATCATGTCTGTCTGACAATTTGTTCCTGTACACTATGAAACATAATCTGACAGATGTCAGGAGCCAAGATAAGTAACTCTTTCAAGTGGGACTAATACTGTTATTCTGTAGGGGACTGTAAAAAAAAACGAACGGTGCTAATGGACATATTTTATGTTGTACAAATATCGATATTAGAGTATGTATGACAACTAGCGCGAGTATAGTAGCATTCCAGCAACCGTAGATCAAAATTTATGTTACATATGGCAACCGGCTACTAATCATCATCAACTGAGCAGCCAAATGCCAGCTTGGGTGTATTATGTAGCATTACATAAATGTCAAATTCAGGCAACTCCAATTAATAGCTAAAATAGATCTCTAAGGAGTCATTGTTTTTTAAATTCTTTACGAAATCGTTTTTTCCACCATTGTCAATTCAAATTTCGTTCCAAAATGTAGGAATAGTAATGGTGTCTACTTTTTCATTACAAAATACTAATATACTCTAGTTGTCCTACATAATAGCGATGTTAGTTTGCGGCTGAATCCACCACCATCCTTACTTTTTTCCATAACTTATATGCTAAGTCTTAGGAAGTGCGTGAATGCTACTTGTTGCGTGCAATTTTGCTTGATTGGGCGGTGAATATGCTAGTGTGGGGTGATATCTATACTAGTATATGTACATGTCTTACAAACTTCGTAGATAAACGATAAACTAACTGTCTAATAAGTGTAACCTTTTTCGATATTCAATGACCTTTACAGTAATAGTTCGTATATACCTCAAGTTGACTGGACACTCCTCCATACCAATCAATTTTTATTGGCTGAAAAAAAAAAATATTTTCACTTGGAATACATTGAGTACAAAAAGGTCTCGACATCGGCCGTAAAGTGCTCCCAGAAATTTTCGATGTTACTTAATTTTATTTATTATTATTATGTTTTTCACCAGAATCGAAATGAATCTCTTGAGTGCTGTTATTGTATTCCGCATAATCTAATTTAACCAAAATTAAATCCCAAAGTTATTCAAATTATCATAAAAAACATTTTATTGGCTCTCTTTGGCACAGTATAAAAAATTTACAGGTTTAATTAACCTTTCGATCTGAAGATTTATTTTTCTCTTCTTTCTGCATTAACTCCTTATCCTAAAGTTGAGGTAATAACCTCAATAAATTCTCTATGAAATAGAAATTTTAGTATTGAGGAGCTGCTGGAGCATAGCTGCCTTGTGCTGAGCTACCGGCATTGTAGCCACCTTGTGGGGCGGCACTTGCGCCATAAGCATCTTGTCCGGCATTGCCACCGCCATAGGCGCCTTGTCCGGCATTGGCGATATTGGCCAAAGCCGCTAATCCTTGGCTACCTTGTAACAGTTGGTAACCAGCAGCTTCAGCATTAGAGGCGCCAGCATTACCACCAGCTCCAGCACCGGAACCCGCACCATAACCACCACTGCTGTAAGCAGCTTGCTGTTTCTCATTAACAAAGTATTTCTCTGCTGGTGGCTTGACAACGTTAACGTACACAGGCTCCACCTTAACGGGACGTGGGTGATGTTTAACATAGACCTTGCGCAATACAACTGCTGGGGGTTTGTGCAAGACAACTGGTGCGGGTTTCACAACAAGTGGAGGATGATTGACCAGCACCTTGGTGGGTGGGCGCTTGACAATGATAGCAGCTGGACGATGGATAAGGATTTCACCCTTGTTTTGTGGGTAGGTGATCGAAGAGCTCACTGTATTGGCGCGTTGACCTAACGAGTAGGGAATGCTTTGGGCGGGCAAGATTTTACCGCATGGACTGGGTACACCGTTGCCATCACCTTGGATTGAACCCGAGCCAATGCCCTGAATGATGCCACTGAGAGCATCACCACTGATACCGGCAGCGCCTCCACCGATTCCACCAGCACCTCCACCGTTAGCACCGCCGCTACCATAACCGCCAGCCGATCCTTGTGAGCCATATGAAGCATAGGCTGTCGTGCTGCACGCCTGTTTATAAAGAAAAAGAGCGAAATAAAGAGTTAGCAAATGCATCGAACAAACATAAATAATAAGTAAATATCGGTTGGTGAAATCTACTACGTACAATCATTGCGATGCCGCACACATAAAGCAGGTGTTGAAAGCGGTTCATTGTGTCGCTTTTCGTGTACTGGGGTGATGCTGCTGCTTTGATCTGCGGAACTTGTTCTGTTGTTATGTTATTGTGTTCTCAAGGCAAGAGCACCGTTAGCTGACTGTGGTCAATGGGCTGAGAAGATTTGTTTAAATATGCTTTGATGGCATTACGCCATATTGCACTTACAATTACGTGACATTTGTGCGGCAGTTCATAGCGCGCCACCCGATGCTATTTTGTCTCTTCAAATTTTTGTTGCGATTTTCTGTTGCTGATAATCGTTCGACATGTTTATCGCAATAATATCAATCCGGTCTTGATATCTTTTTGCGTTAGCACTTTGAACTGACTCATTATATTCGATTGCTCTCACGAGCCGTGCTCTCACGTTGCTGGAGATGAGATTATGGGGTTAATAAGACATTTCCGTGTAACTCTTATGATAACAATTTCGCAGGATATATAAATATATATATATATGTATGTATATATTCATACATGGGTGTGTGATTACAAATTAAAAAATTTAAGTAAACGGTTTTCTTCAAATATTTATGTGCGGTAGTTATTGACAACTTCTAATATTTCTAAATTCTTATTTGCCGAGGCTGCAAAGGCTCCATTTGTAGTACAACAAAAAGTTAGAGGAGAAGCTCGACCAAACTTCTCAAAAAAGATTCCCTTAGCAATTCAACACAGCAGATTATAAACCTTTTGCTCTAGCCGTCGGGAAAATCAGTATATTTTTGCTTTTTGGCCGTTATTTATGTACACGATGTACTAAAAGAAGCGATTATGTCTGTTAAATAGGAGGTAGAGTTATACGAGTATTTTTTGAAGATTTTTCAAGAAATGATTCATTTGATACTTTTGAGAACTCACATTTGATATTTTGCCGTCACAATTTTTCTTCATTCAAGTAAGTTTGCAGAGAGACTCATTGGTCTGTAGATTGTATTTTACCTGTATTGATGAGGACATACACATTTTGGAGTTAGGTTAACCAAAAACAAAATAAAAAAGCTAATAAGAGAGGTTTAAGCAAAAATGACAATCTTTAAGAAAATCTTCGCATACTTCAAAAAAAAAAAAATTTTTAACAAAGGTTCAAACTTGTTTAAAAATTGGGTAATTTATATACACTTATTTTAAACCAGGTTGTCTCTCATAATTGAATTAATTGGTATAAACAATTCAAACGTATGGTTTACAACTCTTAGCTTGAGATTTTGAAGAACTACAAATTTTGATGAAACCAATTTTGACTTTCAAAGGTGTTACAGAATCAGATTGGATTTTCGTATCCAATATTCCAAACAGCTGAGTCGCTAATTGAACAACATTAAGGGGCTATGCCAACGTAACCAATGAAAAATTAGCCAATTTTCGTGATTGTTTTTTTAAGAAAGTCCCCCACTGCTGACATATGTATGTAATTCCGACCGAATGAATAGCTGAAAAAAATAAATTCAAAACGGTTATTAACTTGAAAGTATTTCCTATACAATGACCTACGATTTTGGAAAAATATCAAAAATTAACAAAACGGCGTAGTTCAGAAGAAAGGTGTCGGTTTTTTTTAGGTAAAATGGTCGTTTTTAATGCCAAATTGACAATTTTCAACTAATCAAAAAGTTCGTAGATCATTGTATGGTAAATATATTCAAGAATACTCAGTTTCATTTGAAGTCGATCAATCAATTTCTCATTGAGTTATGATGTCAGCAATGTTGAAAAATGTCGTTTTGAGAAAAACGCATTTAAAGTTTCAACAATCTGATTCATACCAGCAAGTGGTCGCTCTTTAGAACACTGCCATTCAAAAATTATTCAAGACGTTTAAGAACTTGCCGATTTCACAGAATATATGTATGTATGTATTTGAAAATATAAGCTATCGAAAGGGCAAAAAATTGATTTTTTGAAATTGTCACACTGGTATAGACCTTTAACAAACTAAAATATTCGGAACTCTATAAATTTTGATCACAAAATGAAAAAAAAAAATATTCCTTCAAAAAAGTAGTGAAAAAATAATTTTACGAAAATTTAGAGGAATCAAAATTAATCGAAACTGACTTAATATGTTACGTGAACCCCTTAAAATATAAGTGTTTGAAATTTGTATCTGAAATCATCAAATCTATCTTATTTCACTTAAAAGAGTTTTATTTTAGATTCAGAAAATTTGAGCATTAAAAATGAAAATGAGGCTTCGAAAGCATTTATTTATTTTCGTGTTAAAAATGATTCTTAATTAATTTCTATATATGTAGTCTATTCCCTTCCCAGGGTTGTGCGCTGTGTTTGGGACTCTCCACGTAAAAATCACCGCCAATGAAAATAAAAAACAGCCCCGGATGTGAAGAGCGGCTGGCGCGTTGTTCTAAAGTTGGATATAATGGCGTAAGCGCTGTCTACGCCACTTAAGAAGAATCAAAAGTCTATTCAAAGTAGGTTCTTCTGCTCTTTAAAATTAAAGCAAAGTCCCTTCGTTAGTTTTTCACAAGAAAACCGATAAAATTGGGTTTATTGATCAAAATATCAAACCAAAAATATGAGAATTTATTATAACAGCTAAAATTTATTATCAGCTTAAATTCTTATTCCAGATTTCACAACAAACCTCAATATGTATTAGTTTATAAAACATTATTATTTGAATGCTGTTGTTTTCAAAAAAACTTCTGTTGGAACCAAAATTTTTATATGTACATATATCTCACATTGTGAGCGAAGCTCACCTTCCACTGACAACAGTACTTGACGTCTTATAACTAATAGAGGACTTCTTTAATTTCTGTATTTTTGTTTCAATGTGAGCTTTCTTTAAGATATAAGCCATATATTTTTTTAATTCTCAATAATTTTCGATATAGTGATTTTTATGATAATCTCGAGCTCTTTAAATAATGAACAAAATCTGTCTGACACATACATACATATGTAAATTTGAAAGAAGAAATATTTCAATATAAAAATGTATAATAGAAAAGCCTCTAGTAAATAATAAGACGGTAATTGTAAAGTCCGAAAATATGACTCTTTCGCAAATGAACTCAAATTCGCACTCCATATACAATTTCTGGCTGAATGTTTCTTAACCTAAGTACATTTCAAATAATAAGTATTAACCTTAAAAAAAAAAAAAAAAAAAAAAACAATGGCTCTCGTGGGAAAAATGCTTTTTTATTTTTTCATTGTCGAACGGGACAAAAGTTCGTATGTACAAAACATGTAAAAAAAATTATGACTGAAAAAATACTAAGCTAGGCATTATTTAATAGCCCGATGGTTGTGGAGCACTGCCGTAGCCGCTGTTGCTACTTGGAGCAGCACCATAAGAGGCTTCACCGCCGTATGAGGAAGCGGGAGCAGCACCATAAGATTGAGCAGGAGCACCATAAGATGCTTCACCGCCGTATGAGGAAGCGGGAGCAGTACCATAAGATTGAGCAGGAGCAGCGCTATAAGATGGAGCAGCAGGAGCAGCGCTATATGACGAAGCAGGCGCTTCATTGTAAGATGATGCGGGTGCTGCCTCATAAGATGGTGCTGGAGCTGAGTATGATGAACCACCGTATGATGGAGCCTGATAGCTCTGTTGTACACCGGGCACAAGGGGAGCATCAACCTTTTTGCCTGGTTTGTATACTTTTACGTAGACTGGATTCAAGCTGAGTGGAGTTGGTACCTTGTTGATCACTTCTTGTTGATAGATCACCGATGGTTTGATCTTGTAGATGACTGGGGCAGCTTTAACAACAGCAGCTGGTCCACCGCCAATTTGAGTTGGTGGCAAAGCTGGCTGATTGACAATGATTGGTGGCAAGGGTTGTGTGGCGATCACTTGATGATTATTTTGGCCAGATGGCACCAACAGAGAACGGTAGACGCCCTGATCAACTACATTGGGTGCAACAATATTGATATTGCCCTGACGAATCTTCGAAGCCAAGTTAGATTCAGCCAAAGATTCGGCAATGGCGTCGGAGTTCTTCAAATTACGATAGACTGGGTTGGAGTTGAGCGCTTGCAATTGTGCTTGCACTTGGCTGAGACGAGCCACTTCGGCGGGTGAGACGGGAATTTCAGCATTGGCAGGAGTAATGGAACCGCCAGCCTGTTGAGCACCACCGGCAGCAGCTTGAACTAATTCATCGAGACCATTGGATGAGGCCGACGATAGGTAGGAAGCACCACCACCGCCACCCGAAGCCGAACCATAGGAGGCCGTTGCGAGCTTTATGAAGAAAGAGAAAAGTAAAAATTATTAACATGAAGTTACACTAATACAATTCGTGTTAGAGTTTTCGTCTTTTCGTCGAAAAACTTTCATATTCATTCTTAATGTGTGCATATGTGTAATTTTTGTTTACGTACCGGTGCGGCAACGAAGAAAAGTGTGAATAGGAAGCAGTTCATTGTTTGATGATCTCTTTGATCTGTGTATTCCGATGGACTGTTCACTGTGGTGTGTCGTAATACTACTTGTACCGGAGATGTTATTGAGCTTTTATATATGAGAAGTTCACTCGGTTTGTCGTACGTGATTTAGACGTGAAATGCCAATAACGCAATCGAAATGAGCTTAGAGTTTATTGGAGATTAGTTATGTGACACGCGATAACTCGATGGCGGTTGCTGTTAAATTGTTGTCCAATAGATCGCAATCACAACCGACAGAAAGTGGGGTTTTTGTCAATATTACATGACAGCAATGATCGGTTCTGGTTAAACCGTCTATGGTTGAGGCTTCCGCCAATAATACGCGTAGGGAGTTCTGCGTTTAAGCTACTTGGTTTAATTTTTCTAAACTTTAAGCTACTGCATGCATATGTCATAATGTAAGTAGTAATTTTTACAAAATTAAATAGTTAAATATTTTCGGAATTTTCTATTATCATCATATCACCTGAATACCATCACCACGATAGCTTTCGTTGAATTCTGAACAATATTTAGTGGCCGAATACCATATGTTTTTTTTTAATTCTAAAACGAACGAAACTGTTCGTGATTGTATCTTTCGAAGATACAAATTCTCTTTAATCGTTTTTGTTTTGAGATACTTAAGAAAAAAATACTACTTCTTCAAAGTAAAGTATTGCTAAGAAAACGACTAATGTCTCGTTTCCTCATGAAGTGAAAACGTCTGTCGACAATTCTAATTTCCATGAGTCTTGCGGGAATGTCTTCAGAAGTTAGTTTGAAATTTTTGAGGGGTGACCTCGCTGGTCGTTTTTTTAATGTCGGAATTTTGTTGGTAAGGTCACCACTATTAACAGTGAACGCTACAGACTCATAATTAGCGATGTACTCTGACATTTATATTTCGTATATACAGGGTTTGTGCGGAAAGTAATAAGACTAAGTCGATTTAAAAAATGTATTGATCCAATCGTTACAATTCTTTAAAGCCTCTTAAAATAGGCTTCTTCTGCGTGGAGCAACGTTGCATCCATTGCGATTTCCAAGCTTTGAAGGCATCACGGAAGGCATTCTCCGGAATAGCCTTGAGAGCCGAAGTGCATGATGTTGGATCGTCTCAAAATGCTTGCCTTTCATCGGCCTTTTCAGGCTAGTAAACAAAAAAATTTGCGGAGGCATATCTGGGCTGTGGGTCGGCTCCGGGAGCGTTGGGATGCCGGCCTTGCTTAGGGAGATGTTCACAAGAATGGCGGTGTGAGCCGTGGCGTTGTCGTGGTGCAAATTCCCATCGGCTGCGATGTCTTGTCGGACCCGATTAACCCTTCGTTTAAGTCTCCACGTAAAACTTGGCGTTGACGGTTTGTCCAGGAGGAAGAAATTCATGGTGGACGATGCCTTTGATGTCAAAAAAGAGAATGAACATAATTTTCACTTTGGATTTTCTCATTCTTCTCTTTTTTGCTTGATCATATCAAACGTCTCTGTAGCAGTTTTACCTAGTTTCACACAGATTTTAAACGCATAGCTGCTGTTCGACAATACCAAACTGTAGATCTTAAAGTATCTTCATTTCGTTAATATACAGACAAATACCATGAATTAAAGTTTCCGACCATCTCTCAAGAAACTTTTCCCAATACAAATGGTACCTCAAGAAGCAATGTGTAAATAGCTTAAAGCATGGAAAAATTTCCTGCCTTTATTGGAAACTAATATGTATAGTATGTATGTAATATGTAAAAGTATCAGCATAAATGTTTACGCCCCAAAAATGTTCATATTAGAAGAGTTCGAATCTTTCCCTATCGATTCAGCACTTCTAAACTTGAGCACACTTTGTGAAACAAATTAAAAAAATTTTCTGATTTTGACCTACAAACATTGATTTTTAACACCACACATTAAATGTTTTCATTTATTAGCTTATTGTCTCAGTCTTACATACTTAAGAACTTATTTAGATAAATAACTTAATATTTAAGACTAACGCCATTACAAGCCCTCTTGGTAGAGCTCTCCATTCGAACGGCTATCGCTGCTACTCTTATACTCCTGATGAGTGGATGCCGGTTGTGTCTGTTGCAAACTGTATTCACCATAAGAAGGAACGGAGCGTTTATTATACATGTAACTAGACTTCATTATGTTGTTGGCCTCAAAAGGCCTGTTGGTTTGTTGCATGGACACTGATCCCATATCGGGTGGATAAATACCCTGATTGTAATAATTTGGAGATGGGTATGATGTTGGTGATGAGTATTGTTGTTGTATGTGTGGTTGTTGGTCATATTGTGTTGTCTGTTGGTATTGTGTGGGATATTGTGTGCCTTGCATTTGTAATGGATATTGTGTGTGTTGTTGTGTTTGTACGTAATTAGTGTTTGGTGAGTATTGTTCAAATTGTTGATAGTGTTGTTGTTGTTCATATGTCATTGCAGAGTATGGATGTTGTGTGTATTGTGTATTTCCGCTTTGTGTCTGCTCGCCCACAGGTGTCTGCTTCTCCTGGGGTTGTGAGTTCTGTGTTTGTGCGTTGTCTGTATAGTTGTCTGGATCTGTAACATTTATCGGTTCACGATGATATATCACGGGTGGCATTTTGACCACCACTGGTGCATCATTCGTTTCCAATTCGATCATTTTATTCGTCTCGGGCAAATTAATGACAACAGGCATTTCTTCAAGCGTTTGATCCAGTATTGATGTGTCATTTAGATATGGGGTCTTCTTCTCGGTCGCTGTTTGAGTATATTCTGGTGCGTATTTTATGTTAATGTGTTGGAAGTTTTTATATTTCTTCAAATCTTCTTTGTAATCGTTTTTGTCCACCACATCATTGTAGCCTTGATCAGTACCACCATATTCTTGCTTCGTTGTAATATCCGATTGGGTTTGCTCTTTTTTCGTATTGATTTTGTTTGTTGTTGGTTCGACAGTGGTTGCAACGTTTTCTGTTTTCGGCTCTAACTTTTGCTTTCGACGTATTTTTCGTACTTTCTTGGTGGCATCAGCTTTTGCTTTCTTTTTACTCTTTTCCTCGGTTGTCTTATCATCGGTTTTGGTTGCCTTAACCTCATTTTGTAACACTGGTTTGTTTATGGACTCATCTTGAACTTTGTAAGCGGCACCATTTTCGCTCATATTGAAGACGCCATTACAACGTTCTTCACCGCCCACCTGTAGGTGTATGGCGTTCTTGAAATCTTCACCTAAATGTTCTAGCCAAAACGCTTCATCCACATCAGCGGAAGTGAAAAATCGTGATGTCTGTCCCGTTGCACTTTCGCTGACTTCACCATGCTGTTGCGCCACATCAACGAAATCATATTTATCATCACTACTTTTGGCTGGTGTATAAGTTTCAACGCTGCTGACATTCAAAGCGTTGGACTGAAGTGGAGAAATTTATTATAGGTAAATTTTAACTTAATTAAGCAATTATTTTTATAAACTGAATATACACCATTTCTTATTTTCAGTTACACACTTACATGCCGCACCAGCAGAAACATCAAAACGATGTAGAACCGCCACGCGCATTCACCACGCACGGCCTTCATATTAGCTTTCTCTTGTGCCGAAGCAAGAAAATCAAAAGCAAAAAAAAAAAACAACTGATTTTAGCTCAGTCCAATTTCATATTTCCAACTGAACCAAATCGCTATCAAGTATTGTCTTAAATATCTGAATTGATTTGCATCTCAAAGCATAAATCTCACAACGGAGCAAAAGCGACTTCTTTCCCCACGTTTACTTAGTTCTGGCGTTTGACTTTCATTCTCCAATATCATTTTTCCCTAAGCAAACGTGCTTGTGATGGGTTTTTTCTTGGATTACTGTGTATGGTTTGAAGTCACAGTTGTTATTGTTTTGGAATTGTTGAATAATTCTCGCTTGTAAATCGAGCATTTTTATTCTTCCGTAAATTTAGGCATAAAGGCCTTCGCTGCGCTTATAATTGTATACAATTTTATGTAGATATATTCGTGCGGTGTGTAAATATTATGCAACAACTAAAATTGGCACAAAATACAAAAAATATTCTAATATGACTCTTGATTTTGCCAGCAGATAAAACAGATGTTTCCGCATGAATTGTTATACATATGTACTTACATATAATATATAGTTCTTAATATACCTAAAAAGTCTCTACAATACACTCTTACCGAGTTGGCTCTAAATTGTTAATCAAATGTTGACCAAAAGCATATAATCAATGATTCAATAACATAAAGTTGGTTGGGAGATATCTAGCTGTATTTCTAAATGTATCAATAAATCTTCATTCTTATAGGTTTCAATGTTGACTTAAAAGATTATAACTCCTTCTAAATCAGAAAAAAAAATTTTATAGAAGATTTTTTCATTCAGCCCTGTTTTGATATTCAGACATATTATTACGGAACGGATTTTCTCCGAATTTCACTTAGATATGTAAATTTTCCACCGGTGCCTCTTTTTGTGATTCTTGTGCCGAATTAGCGTTCTTTATATTAATTTACGGCTTAGTGGTAGTTTATAGGTTTTCGATACGTTTAATACCAAACTCATGGTGACAAGAAACATGTTTACCGAATTTTTTCAAGATATCTTAATCTTTAACCAAGTTACAGCTTGCACGGATGGACGGACAGACTCCCATTTCAACTCGTCTTTCATCCTTATCATTTATACAAGTATATATTTTTTCATTGAACAGTTTAATCTTTAGAGGTTTAATTCAAATTTGTTTTGTCATAAAATTATCCCTCTTTATACTAACAAAATAAAATAAGTACTATTTTATGGGTATCACATACTTGAAGAAACCGTTGCTTCAATCTTAACACTGAGAACAGCAAATTAGTTGATCATTAAAATTTTGCATAAAGCAGTACAAGTTC
Organism: Bactrocera correcta; assembly: GCA_027475135.1. Classification (NCBI taxonomy): domain Eukaryota; kingdom Metazoa; phylum Arthropoda; class Insecta; order Diptera; family Tephritidae; genus Bactrocera; species Bactrocera correcta. Next base: position 54,207,318 of record CM050326.1, read on the forward strand.
ATTCCATTTACCAAGAACATAATTTTAATTGCTATTAAAAAATTAAATTATTTAATCATTGATTTTCCCATTATTTTCTTTATTTCAGACTCAGTGTAAAAATTTAAAGATTTACTTTCAACTTGTTCGACTAGTACAACATAGCATCTTATTATAAAATGTGCGGTAAGTGAATCTTAATTTATATTTTATGAACCATTATGTTTACTACAATATTATGCTACTAAAGGTTAATCGAACAAACGTACATACAGTTTAAGTATCCACTTATTATTTTACTTTCTTAAAAAAATAAAAAAAAAAAAACATTTTTTATAATATCTGGATATTGGACAATCATAAAATTAAAAGAGTAGAGGCGCTTTAAACAAAAATTTCTTTAACTAAATTAAAGCACGTGAGTTTATTTCAATTACGAGCAAGCAAAAATGAAAATGAAATCCACTATGTAGCCGAGTGCTACCTCATTTGTCGGACAAGTTACTCTTCCACTCAATATTATGAGACTTCAAGCATCACTGCTGGAAAATTGTTCTTAGGATTAAATCCATTGACCAATGTATTATGTAGAGATGGAATAGAGAATTTTTCGATTTTTTTGTGGAATAGAAAATTTTTGAAATAAATATATTTTGGCAAAGAAAACTAGTCCCATTCTATTTCGCTTTATGTGTTGCAACGGTTTTTAGAGTTTAATTGGTAACACAAAAAAGTCACTAAAAACAACTATCTGTAGCAAACTAAATTTTTAAAATATGTCTATTTTTACTTGCTTGCTTTTTAAATCGTGTATTCTTAGATTCATTATTGCTTCATTGTGAAAATGTCGGGCGAACATTTTATGACGTTTTCATAAATAATTTTAATTTTTAATGTAGAAAAATTACGAGTTCCTCAGGTGGAAGTAATTAAACCACATTTTCGTTAATCCTCAGTACAGTTCGTTAAAGTATAGTACGGTTGACATAGTTTACTGTCTTCGCATAAATTCTTCAGACTGGGCCAAATTAGCATTCGGCCACAATAAAAACTGAGCAATCAAAGGTATTTGTATGAATAACTCTTTATTTAACAAGATAACTTCACAAAACAATTCTAAAATCTCCAAACGAATTATGCAGATCGTATCAATTTTATGGTCTGCCATTCAAACTAACTTATCAAAATTGAGTTAAAGATCTTCATAAAATATCTGGTTTTCTTATTAATTAACCTTAATTTCACTTGTACTTTTTATATCAAAAAAACATCATTAGAGAAGCCTAGCAAAACATTATCCATTGGGTGCAAACCCGTTACTTTTTTTTGGATTAGTTAAGGGATTAGTTGATTTTCAGAGGTACAAAAAAAGGTATTTTTACGATTTATTTTTAATATAAACAATTATATATTTCATAAATATGATATGGCATATGAAAGGTGCAATGTCTCCTAAAATTTTGATATAAAAATGTTGAAAATTCAGCGTTAAGACCTCATTTTCCTAGGTCTTTAAAAAAAAGTGCGCCGTGGACGGCAGAAATTAAAAAACCAAAAATAATCCGTTAGTACATATATAAATCTCCTGTTTGAATGAAGGAAAAAAAATAGATTTTAAATTTTTTCTAGACAAATCTAATTTTTTGGTAAAATTTTCGCAATTTTTTTATTGGCTTAAAAAAAATAAAATGTAATGAAAAAAAACCTTCTTTTAATGATGTGTACATTATTCGCACTATATAAATCGGTCCATAACTTTTCGAGAAATCGCGTCCACCGACTTCAAACTGGTGTTTTTCGAAAAACGTATTTCAAGTTTTAAGGGGCTATACCAGTGTGACATTTTCAAAAAAAAAAAAATTTGTTTTTTTTTTTTGTTTTGCTTTTTCGGTAGTTTATATTTCCAAAAATATCCTCTGAAATCGGCAAGGTCGGATCTTGAAGAGCTTTTGCAGAGATTCGTTCTAAAGATCGACCGCTCGGAGGTACGACATTTTTCAAAATTGCTGACATCATAACTCAACGAGAAATGAACCGATCGATTTAATTAAAACTGGGTATTACTAAATAGATTTACTACACAATGACCTACGAAAAAAACGATAATTTTTTACCTAAAAAAACGATTTTTTTTTTTTCAAAATTACGTCATTTTGTTAATTCTTGATATCTTTCAAAGATCGTAGGTCATTGTATAAAAAATATATTTAAGTTTAATTAACTTTTGGGATTTTTTTGTTTCAGCTGCTCATTCAGATGGCATCATGTCAGCCGTTGGGGCACTTTATTTGGCACCTCCGCAGAGAGCCTATAACTCCGTTATTTTTCAACACTTTTGTAAAAAAAATCTTAAAATATAGCTGAAAATATACCTTATTACGTTCAAAGAAGCTCGAATCATTTAATCGAGTGCTTTCTTTAAAAAAAAAAAATCACGAAAATCGCCTAATTTTTCATGCGCTACGCTGGCTTAACGCTACACCGATATGGGCCGATCTAAACCTTAGAATTTTACTCGTATCGATTTAAAATTTTGGGAGAATATTTTAAACCCCTTGTACTATTTAATAAGATAAAAAACAAAAAATCGATTTTTTGAAATTTTCAAACCTAAATCAAATTTTCAAATCAAAACTTTTTCTATTATAAAATTCTAATTTTGGAAAAAAAGTTTTATTATTATAAGCAAATGCCATTCTATTATGTAATGATAACCACTTACTTCTCAGCATCATAATTTGTTTAAATTAAAAATTAAGTATAATTTTTCTAATACTGTGAACTTTTATGACTATAAAAAGCTTCAACCCCCTGAAATTTCGTTACCTCAAAAATGTGTACTAATACCAAATTACTTTTAATTAATTACCATAAAACTATGAAATTAAGACACTAAAAATATAAAAATTTTGTATCAAAATCACTAATTTGACATTTTAGCAACCAGTTAAAAAATCATAACTGGTACCGATACCGATAGAAAGTACCATTGATAAATTGCAATTTATACGCTTCCAAAATTGGTTAATTATTATAAAAAAACTTTTATTGTGAAAAATTTTGCACACATTCTTTAAAAAAGGTCTACGTACTGTGCGTACTTTAGCTAATCGCGAAATCAGTAAGCCGCTTGTTCATAGCTACAAGAAAGAGAACAAGAAAACAATGAAATGCTTAAGTGAAAACTTAAAGGTATTTATGCTTAATAATAACATTGCTGGGTATAATTTATTAAAACTAATTATGCAGCTCCATATACATTTTTAAAACTTCGACTATAGTTTAGAAATTACAGATTCTTCTCGAGAAGCTTTCGAAAAATTTGTTAAACAAATTTGTTAAGGAGATTTTCTAGTATTTGGTGGTTACAGCAACGGTGGTAGGAGGTCGTGCAGCTGCGGTATAGCGTAATTATGCATATTACTGTTGTAGCTTGTACTATGTTGCTGTGGATTGTAGGTATCCTCTTGGTCAAACCACAGGCTCAGACGGCCGTCGATAAGCTTCTTAAAAAATGATATTGTTTCTTGCTCTTGCCATGGCTCCGGATCAACTAACGCGCCACCATAGTGTTTTGTAGCGTCTATGAATTCTGGATGTCTATAAATGATGTCGGTAATTATCTTATCTAACTGTTGGTCAGTAATATGTTGCACTGGATAGTTTTGAGCGTGATTAGAAGGCGGCGCACCATATGATTGACTGGAGTAGGTCTGTGGTGGTGCTTCCAAATCGCCAGCATAGCGCAGTGGTGTAGCATTGTGGTCCAGTGGATCTGGTACCGATATTATCGTGGTCTTTCCATGCATTTCGCCATTATTTTCTAAATAATTACGACCCAAATAATCGGAAATGTAACGTTGCGCAGTTGTTGGTAATTTGTACATCGGTTTGGTATGTTGTGGCGCTGCTGAATTGACATTTTTTTGGTATGACTGTTGTGGCGGCTTATAATTTGGGTTAGTGGAAATTGGTGGCGTTGTTGGCGAATGTGCGCGATAAGCTCTTTTCTTTTGTAATGCGGACAAGCACATTTCACATTCGGGGTAAGCTGACTCAGACGTTGACGTTGATCTACCGCTGTAATAGTTGGCTGCATTGCGTTTTTTGTATGAAGAGCCGATGGAATTTTCTGCTGTAGAGTCATTGGTTTCTTTGAGAAGGCTGTCTTGAATCGTGGTCTCCTTTTCACTCTGTTTCGGCCGCGTACTTTCCACATCTGTTTCTATGTTCGAATCCATATCCATATTGATGCTCATGTTGTCTCCTTTGCTGGTATTTGTATCGGTATATGTAATAGTAACGTCCGGTTGGTTTGTGTTGATTTCATGACTTAGTGTGCTGTATTCCGTGGAGCGGTTTGGATTGCTGTCTGTCCTGGTGTTCTTGCTGGGGTTATTTTTGGTTGATTTGGTCTGATGGGAGTGTTGTGTACCGCAACCGAAGTAACATTGACCCCTCTTAAAATCGGGCTGCAATGTTTCGGGCATAAATTGTATGATTTCAGGCAATGTCAGATCCATCTGCTCACGTTCCTTTTCTAGCAGTTCGTACTCACCCTTGATATCACGCTTCACAAGACGAGAGCGTGGATGTGTGTATCGTGTCTTCTTCGCCTTACGTTTCGGTTTCTTCTGTGTGCTTTGCTGTTGTTGACGGCGTTGTTGTCTATTGCTCCGTTCCTCAAAGTCAAATAAACGGCGTGGTGTTTCGGCCAAATCCTTGTGATATAATTTGACAAAACGACTCGGTCGCTCCTTGGTGGCCTTGCGTGATCCGAAGAGGGTGCGATGCAAATCGCGTTTACGTCGTATATTCACAGCGCCAACCTCCGCACCGCCACTGCCGTTATTGACGTATCCGTCATCTCCTTCACCACCGCCATTTGGAAGGAGCATTGGCGCTGACATCAAATCACTAAATGGTTTACCCATAAAAATCGCATTTGGCGAGAATGAAGTTGATTGCGCGCGACACAGATTGCATTTGCAGTTCGGTCGCCGACATTTGCAGGGTAGTGATGGAGTGGTCATATCGTTAAATACGTACCTATAGGACGGCTTGGAGATGCCGCATTGTCCACAACGGCAGGTGGACGGCGCAGATGACGCGGCATAGCTATCTTCACAATCTTCAAGAGAGTAATTGTTACAATTGTTTCATAGATACACATGCACACTCGTTAACTCACCGCCCTTATTGATCGCCACACGATCAACCTTGGCGTATAAATTCAATTTGGATGGCTTAGTAGGTTTCGGTGGGCGTGGTTCTTCGACCGAGAAATCAATACTGTACGAAACTTTCGCCTTTGCTTGACGCGGTACTTCCACTTTATAACCGTATTCATAGGGCGTATGATATTTCTTCGGTTTCGCAACTCTCGGCACATTCACGGAAAAGTCCAATTTCGATGGGCAGTCACAGCCTTCACCGGTATAGATGACTTCAACCGGTATGCAGTGGGCCAAAGCAATCTACATTGTGTATTATGGGAATTTCACAAAAACAAAAACAGTCCATTAGTCCATTACTCTACATTTCAGTTTGACGTTGCAGTTGTTGGTCAGCTTACCAAACCCAGACAAAAAAACAATGCGATCCACGCTAGTTTCGCGTGCAAACCCATTTTTCGTTTAGTACAAAGTGGCTCTTCAAGTTTACCGGAACTTTCACGTACTAACTGCTTGCCGTCCGGTAAATTCATCTTATATAAATCTAGTCGCTACTAATTGTTGGAAATGGCTTAAATCTATTTTGAATATTTGACGTTGCATTGTGTTTTTGAATTTGTCGTGTTTGTGACTTCTGGCATGTAAAATGTGTTCAAAGTGCTGCTTCCAATTTCACTTGACCTTTCCCAGTTGTTCGCATGGGCAAGAAGAGTTTTCACAAATCGCACGTTGTGTTGTGCGCTGAAATAATACCATAGTCTGGTAATTGGTAGAAAGCTGTGCTCTTCTCGCCCGACGCCTCTTATGTGGTGAATGATGTTTGAGTTCAACGATTTTTTTCAAGTACACACACTTTTTATACCGTTTATTTTTGGTTATTTTGTAGTGAAATTCGGAAGTGCCAGAACTAAAGTTTGTCCGTCTGAGAAGTTGGCTCATTTTGCATGCATTGCATCTGACTGTAATGAAAGAAAACAGGAAAAATATAGAATAAGCAGATATTTATTTAAAATAGTAAATAACTCTTACATGAAAGCGCGCGTGGCCGAGAGAATACAAATATTTCTTTCATTTCTCGTAATCTTTTAAAATTATATATTTTCATGAAACATAAAAGTTTTACAGTTTTCTTCGTCATTGTTGTTCAATACCCAGCTAACCAAAAATACATTTGATAGTCTTGCACAGCGATTTAAAAACTAATTTAAGAGTCCAAGGTTAAATAAGCGCGATGCAAATCTGAAGATCTAGGGACCTATTAATGACTTCAGATGTTCAAAATATTATTTGCAAAATCTTACTTTTAAATTGAATCGCTGTATTAGATGTCGTTCCGTTCTGATCAAACCATTATCTGCCAAGAACTTTTCCATAATTGACCAATATTAAGCTCCTTTTACGGTTTTCATATCAAGTGAATTTTGGTTGAAGTTTTGAAATTTGGTATGATTGATCGTTTTCCATTATCTATTAATATTTTTCTAAATAAACGCAGTAATGTTCAACAACAACCCCAGAGTCAGCGAGTAGAGAGTTGAAATTTTTTGAAAACCCTTTTTTTGACGGATATCGGTTGAATAGTTTTCAAACTTCAATTTTTTTATGGTAGTACGGACTCTTAAACTCTCTGCCTTCGGACTCTGTGGTGGTAGTTGAACATTACTGCATTTATTTAGAAAAATATTAATAGAAAATGGAAAAGGGATAAATAAACTATATTCATTTCCAAACTATTTTAATTGTTTATTTTGTACAAATACAGAGAAAGGGAAAAACATTGTCGAACTCGTGGGGTAAAATCCTGAAACTGGACGTTGAAAGCTACAATTTGAAAACAGTAAAGAAATTAGTAGACCATGGGAAGCGTTTCGAACATGAAGAGTCGATACAATCAACTAGTCATAGGAATATACATTTTGAGTAACACTAAAACTTAAAAACATTATTTGCCTCTTCGGTTATATCTGTTTCATACACTGCTCATAATATTTAAAAAACTCCTTAACAACCATATGTAGATACCGTCATCAAGGAAACATAAAGTTTGTTTTGTGCTCCTTCATTTCATTTGGCAAAAAAAAAACACATTAGTTTTGGCCCCAACATTTTTGTCATCGAAATTTAAATCAATCTAATGTTCATTTTAGTACCTTTTAGTGATCAATAACTGTATTGAACTGATTTGATTTTTCGTTGAAAACTTTTCAACAGTCTTTGCCTTCAGATTCTAATTGGTCAATCAAACTTCGACTGCAGATAGTTGAAGTTAGTAATACCAGAAAATTATTTTGTTGATATAAAATTGAAATGCTTAAACTTCAATTCAACTGAGCGGAGTTAAAAACCGCAATATATGTATAAGTCAGTATCAATTTTCGTCGCCGGCTTCTTTTGGTTTGAAAATATGACCCGGTGATTGTTTTAGCAAACGCCGGTTGAAGTTGCTATTTTTTTGATTATGTGTTATAATTGGCTCATAGATGTGCGAGTATTTTTGATTTAAATTGTCAATATTTCATATTTTTTTTTTGTGACGCCATTCATAAATGGAATCGTACTGGATTGGGTTTCAAAAGGTGAAGCTCAGCATTGTCTTCAAAATAAATTAGCGTGTTTATATTGCAGAAAAGTTCTATAAGATAACACTATCCAGCTGATGGCTTATATAGTATACATATATATGTACATACATATATAGTTTGCTTTAGGCCTTCCTACTTAATTAGAATTTTTTGTCGATATGTACAAGAAATGTGAGCACGAGCGCTGGAGATAAAAATAGATTTTTGTTATAAAAAGTATTATAGATTGGGTATTCTTAGAGCTCAACTTTGTTCATAATATTTTTTCATTCGACCGTAAGGGGTCAGTACGGTAATCTGGCCTGTTTTTTTGACATTTTTTTCCTAGAAATTTTTATTCTACAATAGAACTTTTTTCACATATCATGAGGTATTATCGTGGAGTGTATAAACAATTTTTTTTGGAATATTTTTTGATGACATCTGTTGGAGAAATGGCTGGGTGAAGGAGATGCGTTTTTTCACTATTTTGTTTGGATCATCTGAAACACGAAAACATAATTTATTTTTAAAAAGTACGGGAATGACTATCGTACCTACTAGAATCATGAAAAAATGTCAATGAAAAGATTTTTTTTTTATTTTTCCGCATGTTATTTTACATAAATTTTGTCATAATATTGCCAATAAATTATAAAAATTTATGAATCTAGTAGGGACGGCGTTTTGTAGACATTTAAGGAAATCGGTTGAGTAGTTCGACCGGAATCATGTCCGCCAGTTTAAAAAAGTGTGTTTTAAGAAAAATGCGTTTAAAGTGCCAGGTGTGCACTCCGAGCGCTCCGAACGTCGAGCGGTATTATTATTTTTTGGCCTTTTTTGAAATCTTCCAATGAAAAAGTGGGTTTCTACATTAATTCTAAGTGTATAAGGAAACAAAAAATTCAAAAAAAAAAAAAAAAAAAATGAAAAAATGAAAAAAGATTACCCTACTGACCTTTTAATATCTTGTTTATTGGCGGAGCGGCTATAGCCGACCTTAATATACATTTAGTGAAAGATCTAAATTTGCTTAGTAACGAAAATTATCTAAATACCGTGTTCTTCTGCTCTTTTGTGCCTAAATGTAGGCATTAAATGCTACTAAACTGTTACTTAAACATCACAAATATAATACTATATATTTACGAAATTAACTGTTAAACCGATTATGGCTAAATAGGTGTAAATATTGAAGTGAATAAAAATACCTAAGTACTTGGACAATGCGAAATATTAACATGGCTAGTTGGCTGTTTGCTAGCTTATATATATTTTATTTTTGTATTGAAAACACTGAGTGCATATATAGGGTGATCCATCCGAGATTCCCTAATTTTTTAAAGAAAAAAAATTTCAAATTTATTGGGAAATGTTTATTATAATTCAAAAGAACATTCTTTGGCATTTAAGATTATCTTTTTCTAATGTTGAGTGTGGCTTCGTCTTCAATTTTGACTCGTTCGAGCATTTCGATTGGTAACTGGCGAATGACACGCGTGATGTTTTGCTACAAAGTCTGAATCGAAGCGGGATTGTTCGCATAGACTTTGAACTTTACATATTTCCACCGGGAAAAGTCAAACAGTGTTACCCAAAATGTGAAATTATATTTCCACTGAAGTTTTCTATCAATAAATAAATTACGTGAGGTAAGTGGCACCGTCTTGTTGAAACCAAATGTCGACGAGATCACGAGCTTCAATTTCAGGCATCAAATAGTCGATTATTTTGGCGCGATAACGGTCACCATTGACGGTTACGTTTTCACCGGTACCATTTTTGAAGAAACATGGGCCGGCCCATAAACCACTCCAAACCGTTGATTTTCTGAAAGAAATAACAGCTCTTGAATCTCTTCAGATTTCTCTTCGTCCCAAATGCGGCAAAATGCATTGAGCCAGAAATGGCAAACAATACTGAACAACAGTAACATGACGGCTTGACACAACTGAAATACTTATCTTATTGAATTATAAGATGTTAATTTGTATGGGATTTTGCCTGTACAACAATCGTTGTGGTTTACGTGAGTACCCACCGATGGAGGCCTAACCTCGCGGTACTTTAAAAAGCACATAGCTCAATAAAATGCTTTGATCAGCGCCCCATATTATAAATGCTTCTTGCACGCTTTTTTTGGTTCCAATTGTTCTAGGTGGAAGGGACACCTATTCCACCTTGTTTGAGTTCGAAGTCGATCTAAACCTCTGCCGTGCTGCGGGTCTGGCAACCGGCCGCAGTGCGACTCCACACAAGGTTGAATTTTTCAATTCTACCTGGCTTTTGGTTTAAAATACACCACCACGAATCTCCCCAAAGGGCCAAACCCATAAGCTGATTGGAGCGAACTCCAAGGGCTAACTGCTCCCCGTGGTACCAGATTTAAGTCTGTCTCCGGTCAGACCTTGTAGTTATTGCTACTACCAGTTGAGCACCCATCAACTCACTGACTGGTGACATTTGTCGCTTGAACTTCTAATGTCTTTTCATTAGAAGGAAACTCATTCAAAGTCTGTAATATCACTTCAAGCTGAGTATTATAGTACAATTTCTAACAAAAACTATGCTGAAATTTCTAGGAATGCCAAAAATACAGACGCAGTGCATGTGAATTTTAATCGCCTCTTACGACGGGCATGTCTTACCGCGGGCCAACTCTATCCCTGCCTGTTCTAATGTGCAGTACTTTATATTTTTTCGCCATTTCGGGTAAAAATTAAAAAATTTACACAATAAAAGGACAATAAACAATTACAGTGAAATTCCTCATCACCGGACACCCACCGTCCCAGTGTTTTTGTCCATAGGGGAACCTGTCCATATATGAGGTCGTGACCAAAACGATTGTTTAAATGTATAGCCGGGACTATAAATTGTACACAATTTTTGACGCATTTTAAATCTTGTCCGTTTATCAGACATAATTTGAACGAAATAATAATAAAATAGTGTCCGGTCATTAAAACGTATGTCCGGTTATAGGAATTGATTTTGTATGAAAATAATAATGAATATGTTGTGTTTATGAAATTTGTTCAGTTATGGGAAGTGTCCAGAGAACTGTCCGTAATGGGGAATTTCACTTTATATATTTTTAATATTTTATTTGTAAAAAAATGCCTTAACGAACTTAGTCTAACGAAGTGTTTTTTATAGAAAAATATACATACTATACATTTAAATAAAAAAAAAGTTAGCAGGTTCTTATCCTTGCAATTTGATAGCCACTAGTAATAAGCTGTCGGCTCATTTTCTGGTTTTCGTTTGAAGTACGCCGCCATGCGTCCGGGTTTAAAACCACAATCCACTTTCACTTTATACGGTAACGGGTAACCGGCTTCATGTGAATAATAATCATCACTATAAGCTGTACTGATTTTACGAAATTTTGGATTTTTAAATTTTTCCGGCACATAACCCAATTGCTGATACGTAAGTTGTGCAGGGGTATCCGCCGTTTCCACTAATTCTTCTTCGTCGACATCTTCCTCTTCAGACAGTGGAGCCGGTGTAAGCTTCGGTTTTTTGAATGTAATAACATTATTCTTCAGTTTGAAGAGATTTTCCTCTGGTACATTCGAGAAGGTGATTTTCTTTATGCTATCAATCGGCTTCTTCGCAAAACCATAGGCTAGCTTGGCTTCTGGCACCGCTATCGCTTTATTAGCCTGCAAAGCCAAACTTATGCTTATCGGATCGGCAGGTACTGTGCTGTCTTGTGGTTGCGCATAAGTTGCACTGTTCAATTAGATATTTGAAATGAGTTAAGGAGAGAATTAAGAGCTTGAATGCTAGAGGCTTACTCTGGTAGAGGATATGCAGGAATTGTCGACGCCGACGAGCAACCGCATGATGACGACTTGTAGGATAATGATGGTGTTGTTGGGAGTGGTGCTGGCTTATAATAGTCACCTGTTTGCGGTGTTTCATAAACTGTTGGTGTTGGTGGATAATAACTAGCACTTGGCGACGGCGCTGAGCATTTACATACTGAATTTTTCGGTGCTGGCTTCTAATTGGACGGAAAGTAGAAGAATGATGTTATTACTAGATGGATCGATGTAAAGCAACAAAAAGCGCGACAGACGCGTGCGTGTGTGATAAGAAATAAATAGAGACGAGCGCAAGATTGTTGACTTAAAGCGCACGTTCAACGAAAATAATGATGAGTTCGATGTTGTTTATATGTTGATAATGTTAAGCAAAGAATGAGCATGATGTCGACACGAAGTACAGTCAAATGACGCATATGGAATAAGAACTAGGCATATAAGTATGAATGTGGAAAATGTTGACAGTTGTACTACTCTTACGTATACTGGATGGTATGAACTATGGTAGAAATATTTACTAATCACTCTTCAGTACTTATGTGCTTATGGGCAAATATTCGGTTTCGACATTTTCTAGATTAGTAAGACGTTTATGAAGACGCTTAATGCATTGATGTTTGGCGTTAATCATGACTGCTAGTACTTTGCGTTTTAGTAAATTATTCCATTTTCGAAACCAATGAAAAGTATCACGTACTTTATTACTGCAGGGCTTGGGCAATGCAGCCGGTTCAACGAATAGCTTGTCGCAGGAACAGCTGTTACCGATGGGTGTGAGCTCCAACTCTGGATTGAGATAGCCTTGTCGTGGTTTAGGCCGCACGAATGTGGGTTCCTTGCACTTGGCACAGTAATCGACACCTTTTTCTTGGCAAACACAAGCTGCATTTACCTGTAGATACAGATATTATTCAATAATTTTAATGAAACTATTTAAAAATTCCGACTTAACAGCCGTATTTGAATAATATTTTTTTATTTGTTTCCGTTTTTTATGAATTTTTAACACTATTCATTAAACTCACCGCTAAAATGAACACAAAAATCAACAAAAGTCCATAGCATATGGATTTCGGTGACATTTTAATAAATCGTTCTTCACAAGTTGTGGTCTCATAAACAATACATATAGACATAAAAAAATGTCAACTCTTTTCTACCGCACCGTATATATTTTTTTTATAATAACGACTTTTTCCGTTAAATTACTTCCATTCAAAGCTCCGATGTTGCATAGTCTACCGCCGTTCTGTCTTTGAAACAGTTCTAAAAATGTTTGTTGTTTATATAACGTACCATTATTCCGATCTCTAAATCTGCCATATGCATCGTCCATTTGCTTCGTGCAGAATTGCGTGCTTCGAATTCTCGTTAAATTAGATAAAATTCACTTTGCTCTAAGCCAAGTCTTCAGCAATAACTAAGTGCATGCATACATACAGACATACATACAAGTATATAAAAGCTTAAAGTTGGCGTAGGTGAGCTTCATCGCTTTATTTATACGCTGGTGAGTGTAGTTGGTGCTGGCCTAGTGCCCGTGGTTTCTCTTTGTAAACAAACCTAAACGTCAAGAAGTTTCATTAATACTTTCTTGCTGTAAGGTCAGCTAGAACTTATGAATTACAATGTGGGATTGAGCAAATGGCGAGATTATATGAAAAATAATATAAAATATTAAAAGTATGTTTTTCTAAAGTGGGGATTTTTCTACTTAGTATTGATGGTTAAACTAAAACATCACCAATCTTGTTATTACTCCTAGTATTGTGGGATCTCGAAACCCTTTAAGACCTCTGGAACCTCGGAGAGATGAATGCCAGTAATCTCTACTTGATTTCCAAAATTCAATATAGTATATATCGTAGTATGAGCCAATGTTATACTTTAAACACATTTATCGAGTTCCAGCTAAAGCTAACCTTGACAATCGACTCTAATATATTAATAGACTTAAAACTTTACATATATCCACAAGAAAAAGTCTAAAAAGTCTACTCCCCGAAGCGTTCTGTCAATAAATCTATTGATTGTCGCTGAAATCACCTCAATTTCAGACATCAAATGGTCGGTTATCATGCCACGATAAGGGCCGCCATTGACGGATACGTTCTCAGCGGCACCATTAAAAAAAAAAGGATCGATGATTTATATGATTTCAATTCAAGATCTCGACGGAAGATGCACCAATTCGTTCCATTTGTCAGTCCGAGTTGCTGCGAACTGTGTCGAATCGCCTCTCTACGGTCTTTGTGTACACTCTCAGCTACTATATTTTCTGCTAGACGTGGTCTATTCGGTCGAATATTATCCAATTATGAATTCTAGATCTGTAGATGGCTGATGGCTTTGCGAATAGTACGCTCAGTAGGCCGATTATGTTGACCATAAGTTGAACGAAGCTTGCGAAACACATACTTTACAGAAGGTGAGTTTTTGAAATAAAGTTGAACAATTTCTAAACGTTGTTCAGGCGTAAGTCTTTCCAAGATGAACAAAAATAACATGACAGCTTGACACGCTGTTAAAAACAAGCCTATTGAAAAAATCTCTACTCGGATCACTTGTTAGAAGACAAAACCTCAGATCGCTTTAATTTTTTGCTTATCTTTTGTGTATGTTTCTTTGTACAATGAATTTTGAATTTTTCAACCATTTCTGTTTTGAGTAAAATTCGCCATTTTGTTAAATATATTTGTCATTGTCAATAATGTCAGTTCACCACATACACTTTAACGAAGAATAATTCGTAGAAACGATTTCACTTGTCAATGTTTCTTTAAATCTGCAATATGACCTTTGGTTCTTTATCTGTGGGTGTCGAAGTTGGTTTTTGGGCGGTTTTTTCTTGAACTGTTTCGTGCATATACATATGTACCATATACGTTATATATTAAATTAATACCGTAACGTCATTGCACACTTACCGCCAACAGACTTGTTCTGTAAGTTTATAGAAGAAAAGTCGGCTCTTAGACTGAGGGAATGAATCCTTCCTTTTAGTCGCCAAGGGGCATTCTATGATACTTATAGTTTCCGTTTCTTTCCATTACCAAGAATATTCGAAACCCTACAGAGTTGAATCTAAATTCTGCCCCAATATTGCCTTCCCTTCCCGAGAAGAGTGGGAAAAGGACGAGGTAGACAAGGACGCAAGGATAAGCATCTATACGGATGATTTCAAACTAGCGAACCGACTGGCAGGTAGTCTCTTCTGTGCTAAATTAGATACATAAATCGTTTTTCATCTACCATACTGCTGTAGTATCTTCTAAGCGGATATTACAGCAATTAAAAAATTGCTTCTTGCTCTGACAAGGAGTGTAGGAACAACAAGGAATATATTTTTATATAATACAGATAGCCAGGCGAGAAATCACTAAAGTCTCTGAGAGTTTCGTCTAAGTTAGTAAAAGAATACCTTTATCTTTTAGTGGATCTCCTACTTCACAATAAACCAGCAATGTGTTTCAAGACATAGAGGCATACCAGTGAACTGTGAATGATAACGAAACCAATGATATAAGAACTAGGAGCACTAACAGGTTACTGCCTAGTAGGCAAACGTGTTAGTTAACTAGGAACGTCATGTAACGACTATAGCTGTCAGGACATGGAAGATGAGGAAACTATCAAACATCTTCTATGCGAAGAGTCGCAACTATCGTTCATCAAAAGCACGGGGTGGTTCAGAAAGAGACAAATATAGTCAGGGCACTTTAGTCCCGGTGGTATCATAATGGGCCTTCTAAGGCCTAGGTGCGTCGTTAGGGTGCCAATCTAGCTACCTACCTAATCAGTTTTGTATGTGTTGGGTAATGTAGATATGAGTTTGAATTCTTTTTTTGTTTTATTTTATACGAATCAAAATCTTTTTAACAAATTTCTTTGTTTGATAAGAATTTAAAAAAATCGAAGATATTCTTCAGTTGCCTTGTGAACTTTTGTGTAACTATTGAAGTTTTTTGATTGAATATCTTTGAAATTTTTAGTCCCTTTTTAATTTTATACATCAATTTGAGATTAGAAAAGACATGTGCTTTCCTTATCTATGAGTTGATGACCTTATCTACAATTCGCCACCTTCGTGCACAAACCATTTAAATTTGACTACTTTTTAAAACACGTGAAAGTTTTTAATGAAAAGTTTTTGTCTGTGAAAAGTTCAAACTCTAAAGCTTCTATTGTGTCTAACTATATAATGATAACTTTTGTGCAAAATTAACTCTCGTATGCTTTGAAAGCCCTACAAATTTCCATAAGATTAAAACAACAAATTTTTCGTTTTCTTCTTCGTTCTCGCCATCTTCGATGTCAGCAGAAAGAATTTCTTGTATTATTTTATTTATGTAATCATCGTTTTCATTAGCAAAATCACCGTCCGTTAGCCGGGTCAACAATTCAGCAATTATTTTTAATGAAATATTATCACACATTATTTTGGGAGTAGTGGATGTGAGATAATATTTCATTAGTGCTCCTCATAAGTTGAAAGTGTCGTAGTAGTCGACATCATGTCCTGAGATAAAGGACATTTCCTGCAGAATATTGATCAACTTGAGCGAAGATTGCTTGGCGCTGACACGTGGCAATTTCAGTAATTTTTCATTAATATTCAAATCCAACAAATCGACCAAATTGTTATTCAAATCCAATTGTGGCTTGTGTGTTTCCATAATGCCCGGTGAATAGCTGATAACATTGACCCCATTGCGACCCTCTACATTGGCCATTGACCGGAAGTACATATCACGTGCCTTCATGCAAGAGCACATCAATGCATTGTAAACGAATGGACGGATCATCAAGCTCGATGTGATGTTGATGACCAATTTTGGGGTCTTCGAAAGTTGTGGTGCCGAAAGAAAAGCCTGATTGAGTGCAACTGGTGCGTAGAGATGTTCCTGTACAAAGGATAGCCATTTGTCGGCCGGCTCAGGTTCCATCAATATATCAGTTGCCAAAACGCCCTCATTATGTATTATAAATGCGAGTTCGAAATCACAGCTGATATTGCTGTACTTTTGCAAGATAGCTGCGAGCAGTTGGCCGAAGTAAACACCATTGGTCTCTTGCCACGCCTTAATGGGCCAGCAAATGACATTAATATCACGTTCAAGGAATTCGATTTCTTTCTTCACTTCCTGCATGTTTTCTTCAGACACGTCGATGAGTATAGCCAATGAGCCGGCGCTATATTGGCGACACATTTCGATGGCCAACGACTTGCCCAAGCCATTGGAAACGCCACTTAGTATGAAGAATGTGCGCTTGCTTAAATCCTGTCTTTTTGAGGACATGATTAGTTTTTGTTGTGTTGTGTTTTGTTTTATTGCTATAAACACTTAGTTTCTTAGCACTTTCACTTTCCTTCACCACTAATATTTATTTGTAAGTCCTTTGCGTATGAAATCATTTAAATTCAAACAAGATTTACTTTTTTTAAAGTCAATTAGTTGAGTTGTTCGACCACCTTAGACTGCACAGTTGAACTGAGAATGAACATAGCTCATCTCAGGCTTTTTAAAGTAGGTATGGTAGGCGAGGCAGACAATCGAGTCAAAGGCGAATCAGCCATAGACATAGGGGAATCGTGTTGCCGAGCAAATAATCTGAGCACGAAACCAGTGATAAGCGGCGTAAAGCTGATAAGCGTGTCGTAATTGGGTTGGAGACTGAGGTCCATATTTGTTCAATGATTCGCAAACACAGTGAAAGCCCCAATATACGGGCGTTCCAAAAAGCCGGTATGCCTTCTAGATGACGTTCAACAATAGATACTATTTTGCATTTTTGTCGAAGGACTTGCAGGCTTCTTTCTTTTTGATTTTGTTTTAGGCAGCATTTATTAGTAGTATTCCGAATTTAAATCGAATTAAAAAAAAAAAAAACCATTACGACCAAAAATCTTATTTGAATTTATGCTTGAATTTTGTAAGTCGCACCTTTCCGACAGTCCTTAAGGGGATAACCCTCTTGAGAGAAAAGTAACCCGGTGTTCGCTTATGTGAGCTTTCACTGTTACATTTCATAACAGTTATGACAATATTTTAATGAGAACGTGGCACGCTTGAAATTGTTTTCAATAAGTTTATATAATTTTGATTTTTTGTCGCGGCAGATATACAGAGTATATAGTATATATTATATATAAGTATTTATATATACGTAATATGTAAAGAATATATAAGTATATGTAAGTATGTACATAATATATATTTACGTATATACATGTATATTGTAAGTTCGTTATAAGACATCTTATATGTATTATTTATAATATTATATACCAGATTTAGATAGATAGATTGTAAAATGAAGGCTTTGCACTGCGACCTATGTATGATCTATTAGGTCCTCCAATATATCACATATGGTCACAAAGGTCCAGCAACCTGAACAATTCCTGCAGCCTGCTGGACGCGACTGAGGTGATGTGATTTCTGTTCGATGGAACCCAGGGCCTTGAGCTTGTTTCTGCAAATTGCTGGGTAATCTAGAATCAGGTGTTCTGAAGTTTCCTATTCCATGTCACAGAACCAGCAATCAGTGCAAGAGACTGTGTCCATGTTGGACAAGAGCTTCCTGGGCCTGCAGTGTCTAGAACGCGACAAGGAGGCCGGATTTTTACCGGGGGAGGTTGGTTAGTAGCTTGGCATGGCGCATTCCTAATCCTGCTACAAATGCTGATCTCTCCCCAACCTTTTTCCTTGTGAAGAAGCTGCTTTAAATTGTGGGACCCCACTGCAATGCATGGTTGTGGCCCCTTCATCCTGAACACTGCCGCAATGAGGGTTAGTTCATCGTCGGCTACCACTTTATGCCCCGGCATCCAGATGAGGAGTACCTGGTTGCACACTGATAGGCGGTTAAGCCTTCCTATACTTTACTCCACTAAAAGCGATTTAACCTCATGCGCTGAGATCGCCTTTAGTGCCGCTTGACTATCGCTAAATATAGCGATAGTTTTGGTGTAGATTGAGTTCTGCACACTGACTTATAGCAAAGACTTCTGATTGAAAGATGTTCGGAAAACGTCCCATTGGTATGCGGACAGGCAGAACCTTCCGGTGTTTTCGATCCGTCAGTGTACGACTGGATAGCGCTGCCCCTCAGTAGTATGTCGAGCGTGGAATCTTTCCACTCAGCCTTACTAACGAGATTAACTTTGAACTTCTTTGTAAAGTTAATCCTCTTCGTAACGCCATCTCATAACATCTTTGCATATATTTTGTCGTTTTGCTCATTAAAAGCTTCTTTAACAATGAACATGTTTTCATTTGTGAAAGGGTACTTTAATGGCCGTTGATCTAACCACGTGTCACTGAAGGATCCACTTGCAATTTGAAGTCTAAATCTTGGGGCAACCAAGCATGTTGTTAGATGATGATCAGGCGACAGACGGCAGGCTTTCATGTGAATATTATCTCTAATCTATATCTTGACATTAATCTGTTCTGTTCTGTTTTCTGAGTGGATTTCGGGCCCAGACACATTAATTTGAACAATGCGAGGGCGACCACTTCTCTTTCGGAAAAACGATCGGTACAGAAACATTCTCGAAATAATTAAGTGTTTTTTAGTTTTAATTTCGCTCTTCCACACTTATGTAAAATATTTGTTAATACGATTTTCTTTAGCTCCCCACTCCACTAAGATACATAATTCTGTGCAGGGTATTCCCAACGCGCATGAAATAAGCTTTAGTATAGGGCATAGACCTCGCTCACGTGCATGTCTACAGCATACATAATTATCGAGAAATCTTGAATATACATATATTAAAGTTGGTTTTTGTCAGCGTATAAGTGACTCATGCTCGCGTGCTCCCGCGAAGTGTTCAAATGAGTAAAAACCTTTTTTACGATGTGTGTACTGTACCGTTATTGTGTTTCCTGTTGTGATTTCTGATGGAAAAAATAATAATATATTTGTATGTACATATGTATGTATGTATGTTGATTGAAATGATGTTTTGGCTGCTTAAAGCAAATTATTAAAACGAGTGTCAATAACATACTTGGGACTGTATTGGCTATTGTCTAGCTGCTGCTGTTGCTATGTGGTTTATACATAAATATGTTTAAATCATAAGTACAGAAATTTATAATATTTTTCTAATGATATACAGACAATTCTGTGAAATCTAGGCTTTGTTCTTTTTTATTCCAGTGATTGGGTATTTGTTTTCAAGTCAGATGCCGCCTTATCTACGCTTCAATTTCTTCCCCGAATTTTTCGTTAAGTGCATTATTTTCTAATTTTTCTTTTTAGGCTAAGTCCTTGACACATTTTTATATTTTTCTTGGGACGTGCTTATTTTTTATATGACGATTATATTTTGCCATTTTCGCAAACTTGAAGCCTGTTTAGAGATTTTGATTTCATATCTCAAAGTGCGCTAAATGTTATTTTTTCAATCAAGTAAACAATGTGACCCAAATAATTTAACTGAAAACATGTTTTCCAAATGATTATTTCATGGTTTAGGTACAATTAATACTTATACATATGTACATACATATATCTCTATCGAGTTTTGCAAAGCTTCGTATTTTTGTTTGTTGGTGTTAAGATCTTAAGATCTTGTTCCATGAAATATAAATTGATTTCGGCTTGAGAATATTCTATATTTAGGTATTGCCCATACCAACTTCTCTCTGTGAATTTGTTTAACGATATTTTATTTGTACATCGTTAAAATTACTGAAGTGCCTTCAGCGAAATTTGGTTTCGGCTCATTTTTGGTGTGCCATCCGCTACATTGTTGGTCATTTTCGACCTCAAATAAATAAACCCATGTTTCGCCACCAGTAATGATGCGTTTAATGACTGTAGGCTCCTCATCTACGTTGTCAAGCATCTCTTTTGCAACCTCTGCTTGAGGACGTGTGAAAAAAGATTCAGATTTAACTGAAGGAATCTAGCATTGACACGCATCCTACTCAAAACATTAACCAATCGTCGTGTTGGACGATTAACAGAAGGATGGACGACTCTCATGAGGCTAATTTTCGACGAGTTTCCCCCAAGTAGTTGTATTCCCTAAGATACTTCTGCAACATTTTCAACGATTCCGTAGTCGCAATTGGAATTAGAAACGCACAATTTCATGCAAACTTGTTGTTCAGTATTATTCCATGGTAAAATAGTTGTATGGTAGATACATATGTATGGATGTGATATATGCAGTTGTCCGATTTCGACAAATAATCAATAGAATATAAAATTCACTTATATACTAATTTTCATTCGAATATTTTCCCCATGTATTTTCGACCATATTGATCATATGCGACTTTAAAAAATACCGACCCGCTTTAATGAATATATACCCATATGTATGAAGAATGTGTAAAACTTTTAAATTTGAAAGTGATAACCTTTTAGCTTTAAGACACTCCAAGATTACTTTTCACTCATTCATACACATACATATGTATGTACGTGTAGAGGTATGTACGTGTAGAGGTATGTACGTAGTGCAATCAACGCGCTTACTCAATAACTCTCAAAGCATTGAACGTTTACAACAACCACGGCCCCCTTTTGCTATAGATACTTTTGTGTGCTATGATTCAGCTTGGTTTGGCAGCTGCGCTTTGGAATGAGATTCGTGAATTTTATTGCTGTTGGTGAAGTACCAAAACGAAGGTCAACCGCTAAACTCATTGTAGCGTAAAACAGCTGGCAGAGAAGGCAAACACTTTTCAAATTTGTGCAACAAGTTGTAATATTTTGACAATCATATTACTTGTCTCAATAAGTGCAGTTCAAAAAATTTTACACCAAACAGTCACAAAAACATATAAACACAAAATAAATTACAAGCAAGAAAAATCAAGCGAAAATGGTATTGGATTTGGAAAAACGTACTTATCTATTTGTAACAGGCGCATCACGTGGCATTGGACAGCGTATGTCCATTGAAGTTGCAGCCAAATTGAAGCCGGGTTCTATAATCGTGCTCTTAGCACGTAGCGAACAAGGCTTGTTAAACACAAAAGAAAGCATCGAGGCATTGGGTAATGATGTGAAAGTGTATACCTACTCGACCGATCTGAGTCTCGTCACAGCAACACAATTCCGCGAACTGTTGGAGAAGTCATTGAAAGGAGTCAAAATAAGCGACTTTGAACGTGCATTTATCATACACAATGCTGGTACAGTGGGTGATGTGTCGAAAAGTGCCGTGGACGTGTCCGACGCCAATGTTTGGCAACAATATTATTATGTGAATGTTTTCTCTGTGATCTCGCTGAATTGTGAGTTTTTCCGTGTTTTTAGTGGTACACCCAAAGTGGTGGTGAACATCACATCAAAATGTGGCATTGAACCATTTGCATCGATGAGTTTCTATTGTTCCGGCAAGGCAGCTAGGGAGATGTATTTTCGTGTGCTCGCCACCGAACAAGCATTGGATAATGTGATTGTATTGAATTATGCGCCAGGTGCAATTGATACGGAAATGACGGAGCAGGTACAGCGAGAATCAACCAATAAAGAATTGGTTGGTCTTTTCAAAAAGCAACGAGATAACAAAACAATGTTAACTCCAGAACAAACAACGGCAAAATTCCTACAGGTGCTACAGGAGCAAAAATTCAAAACTGGTGATCATGTGGACTACTATGACGAGTGAGAGAATACAATTCATGTATGCAAAATCACAATATAATGCAGGGAAGTGCTACTTAGGCCAGTCTCAAATTTTAGCAAACATTTACATTTAGCTCCAAAATAATTGTGCAAAATATATACAATAATTCGGTTGTACATAAATTATAAATAAATATAATGGAAAGCATTTTCGGAACTTAACATAAATTTGTTTTATTTATCAAAACAATTATATTTATAATAATTTAGTTTCAAGGATTTTCTTTTAGTCAACTATCGTTTTTTATTTCATTAACTATTTTTATTCTTAAATATGCTTATTAGTGTATTAGTAAACGTGTCCTATATTACCACACATACGCTTTTGTGTGCTTACTTGTAAACTAATTTATATCATATCCATTCCACAAATATGCTCCAGGTTAAAAGAAATCTGAGGCACGCAATCGTTTTGTAGGAATTTTCAGCAAATCATCGGTTAGTGTTGATTTGCCACTACTAATCTGTTTCGGCGTGCTTGGTGCAGAGTTGGTGCCAGCGCTACCTGATGGTGTTTTACGGGAATTCGCGGCTTTTAGCTTTGGTGCGGCTCTGTGCATAGTTTTGCCTGGGGTACGTTGTGGTGTAGGCATAAGCGGCGTTGTATTTAAACCTAATTTGGAAGTGGCTAATCGTCTTGCTGCCGGTGACATTGATGCCAATCGTTCCATATTTGAACGTATGAATGGTGAATTAATATTCTTACGTGCTGTATCAGCAGCCCTTTGCTTTTGCGCACGCATCTTTTCGCCAACTTTTTCGGCCAAAGCCAAAGCAATATTTTCACGTCGTGAATTTTCAGTAATTGTGAAAGCAGGTCCCACATTTGGACGTACTGGTGTGTCCGAACCATCAAGCCGAAAGGGTGTACCTTCGATTTCACCCCACGTCATGAGTGGAGAAAATGCTTCACCTGGACGTGGCGAAGGGGTTTTCACTAGATTGAAACCACGTATTTGTGGACCTTCACTCTCGTTTCCGGATGTTATGACGTTGCCATCTAAGCCAATCTTATTCATAAGCGCTTGTGATTGGGTTTTAACCAATTCGGTGTTTGCCTTTTGATTAGGTGTTTCAGCGAAGGGATTTGAATTGAGGCGTGTAGCGTTGTGCTTTATTATTTCGCGCCGTTTTGCAGCTTCCACACGTTCTCTCTCGGTAAGTTCTACACCATCAGGGATGTACATAATGGAATTTTTATTTGTGTACGACCAAGTTTCAATCTGCAATCATAGAAAGTCAAATTGTGAAAAAAATATAATATAAGCTATATGATCGTAAATACATGCTTTACCTTTCTCAAAGGATCTGGTTCTTCAAACTGTTTTTCAATTGATGGCAAAGTTAAAGCGCGTGCTAATTTATCGGCTGACAATTTTTCTTCATTATATAGCACGGCAAATTTTTGTCGCAATTTTTCGTCTGCTGTGTCTATGATTTCTTGAAAACTATAATTGTCCTCGCTAGTGTAATGCTGTAAAAATGAATCCAATGAATGTTTCTCTGATATAGACTTATTTCCGTCGCCTATTCTTGATGCTTTAGAAGAAATAGATAGCGTGGATTTGGGTGTGTCTGTAACACTATCATTGTCACCATGACGCGGTGTCACAATTCCATTCGCACTTGCTGGTGTCTCAAAAGTAGCTGGAGACATTGCTGTAAATTAACATAAAATAAATTATAGATATTCGTTATAAAAATACACATATATCTTAGCGGGAGATTTCTACATACAGCTCCTGTCGGTCGGTCTGCGACCACTGTATTTGGCACGTATCGCTTCCATTTGTGCATAGTCTTTACGTTCCATCGCATCCAAGTAGTCATTCTGTGCACGCAATTTGTCCAAATGTGGAAAGAAATCCCGTTGAATAATTTTAGAAAGCTCTTCGATGTACATTTCCTCTGTGAGTATTTTTTGTTTAGTTTTTTTGCGCACTGCTCCGGACAGAGGAACTTTAAAGTCTTGCAAACTCTTGTCACGTTCCTTAAGTTTCACAAGCGCTTGACTTCCAGGTGTGTTTGGTGTAGATGGTTCACTCATTTTGTTTTATTTTTTTTTTTATTATTAATTTTTTAGAACTAGAATTATTGCCAAAAAATATGCGTACTTCATAAACAAAC
The DNA here is from genome assembly GCA_027475135.1 of Bactrocera correcta. Lineage (NCBI taxonomy): Eukaryota > Metazoa > Arthropoda > Insecta > Diptera > Tephritidae > Bactrocera > Bactrocera correcta. Next base: position 54,231,654 of record CM050326.1, read on the forward strand.
GTTTAAGTAACAAAAAGTTGAATGATGTAGCGCAGCTGATTTTGGTAGTTTCAGTGCTGCCAAGTTGAAGTATTGCATGGGTGGGAATAGATATTATTGTGGATCGTATATTGTTGTTGTATAAATTGGCGGAAATACTTGTAGTTGTGTTTTATCGAATATTTGCGTTCACGGTTAATAAATTTTATATTTATGTTTAAATATGTGATAAAGAGTTCTATCTTGTAAATAGGTGCTATACTATTTGCTTAGCAAAATCCAGAATGTAAAAATGTAAGTGACTTGCTACAATTTTTAACATTCTTTTACAAATCCATAAATTCATAGAAGTAGACTACAAATTAGCAGAAATAAGGCTTGCAATTAAGTATATATGTATGTGTCTATAGATATTACTTATCCTTGTTAGGATGGTAAGGATTAGACAAGTTGTCATCGTCATGTTTCGTCGGGTTCGGGCCAAAGGGAAAAGGATGTTAGATGAGTAGGGTTAGCAAGGCATACAAAGGGGGGCGGAAACCCATTGTACGCTGGACATTTATTTATAATGTCAGGTTCTGTTCTGGATAAGTAGAAGTTTAACCTAGTGCAGTATCCAGAACGAAGCTGCGCAATGGTAACTCTCGTTTCTCACGCCTACTCGAGCTCTTCGTCTGCAATGGGTGGTGGTGAAATGGGATATTGTTGTTGATAGTTCATTTATTATTATAACTTTGTGTATATTGGATTGTAGGCTTTCTGATCCTTATAGACTAGCACAGAAGTGTTTGAAATTTATAAAAATAAGAAAGAAAATCATAGTAGGTTGAAACCCATCGCAACCGATAAAATAACAACATTTAAAATAAAAATAATTTATGGGCGATCTGAGGTCGGGAAAAGGTAGGGGAGAGGCGTGATAGAACTTTTAAGGTTTAAAAACAGCTTAACTCGATTTTCAAAACTATGAGACCTATGGAAAAAATTATATGACAATGTTGTAGATAATTAAAAATCAGTAACTTTTGTATATGTATATACATATTTTCTTTTACATAACCTCGAAATTTTTTCAAAAATTCAAATATTTATTTTTTTTGGTTTTTTTTTTTTATTTTTGTCTTGTACATACATTTTTTCATCGACGAAATTTTGAGTAAATTTACCTACTTTACATACATATGTATGTTCCGAATACAAGTTATTTTTTAATTTAAAATATTAAGAAGGGAACCTTATATCGACCTAGGAGCAAACAAAAATTTCAATCTGAAAATCTCAAGTCAAAATTTTGGATATTTAAAAAAGCCAGTATGCTTTATGTCTGCTGAAATGTCTACTCTCTGATGATATAAAAATATACTTATACATTACTAATCAAAAAATGAGGGAAAACCCGCGCTTTAACCGTGTTTACCTATCTGTCTGTCTTTGTATACGGCAAGTAGTCCCACAATTTTTTTAATGAATTTTTCAGAGCTCCTTTTCTCTCCTAGAACCTCATCTGTCGGAACCGCCAATATCGGACCACTAACACATACAGCTGTCATACAAAACTGACCAATTCAAATCAATATTTTTTATTTGTCAAAATATCTTCACGAAATTTAGAGGACATTATTGTCCAGGTTAATACTACAATTTTCGAACATATTGTTTGGATCTAACGACTATAGCATAAAGCTGTCATACAAAATGACCGATAAAAATCCAGATAAAGATCATTTTATAGCCTTTTATGCTAAAGTAAATGCACCTGTGAAGGGTATTATAGTTTCGGTGCAGCCGAAGTTAATTTTGTTTCTTCTTTTTGCTTTCAAATAGGTTGCATTCCAAATTTCTTAGCAATGATCAGCGGTCGAATTTTGCTTGCGAAAGGGAATATTTTTATAAAAATTAGATATATTTTTTTCTTTCAACTACCAAAAAGCAAGTCGATGTGAGATATTTTTTAAAAAGGTAGAGACGTTTTTTTATTTAAATAATTGGATAAAATAGCTTAGTTTAATCCATTCAGATGGGTTTTGAGTTGAAAATGAAAAACTTCAGAAAAAATAGAGTATCTCACTTCTTTGATTAGCGGGGCGGGGAATAAAAATGTTAACATGGTTAGTACGAAGATTATAACTTCAATGAGTTCGCCCTAAGCCGTGGGAACGACCACAAAGCTTTTCATAAACATAATGCAGATATTGTTGTTGGTCGTTAAAATATGAAGTCATAAATAGAAAAAAGAGTAGTAGGTTTTTCCGAAAGTTTTCATGGTTTCATTTTTTAGAATTATCGGAAATGTTTGAGGTTGCTTGTTTGGCACTGTGATAATGAAAACGTCTATCTGCCGCTTTCTTTTCTTAAGGGATTACAACTACTCGTAAATTAAAAAAAAAAAAAAAAAAAAAACGATTTGAAGCTGATCCGACAAAATGATTCCGAAATACAAACGATATTTACAAATAAGAATTTTTGAACTTAGTATAAATGGATTCCAAACGCTAAACATTTTTTTCTCGAAACGTTCGATGTAAAATTTCAACACGACTTTAGTTTAGATATATTCGTGAGATAATAATTGAAGGAATAAGATTTTTGGCATTAATTTTTGTTTTTCTGGCATTCGATATGTAAATTTTTTCACAAAAAAAATACTCTTTTTTGGAAAATCAAAAATTAAAATAGTTTTAAGCAGAAATATCTTTCCGACTGCCAGCCACATTTTTTCGGTATTCTCCTTGGCCATAATTACGAAATCAGGCGAACTCAAAATTTCCCCGATTATTAAAAAAAAAAAATAAAAAAAAATGCCTCTTCAAGAAAAATTCACAAAGAAAGGTATCTTTTCGGACTCGCAAACGGATATACTTAACCAATAAACCTAACGCTTTATAAGAAGAGCTTGGACAAAGCAACAACTAAATTAGCCACCAACTTCTAAGCAATGATATAATCAGCTTCCCTTCGAACTGAAGCAATGTGATTTAGATATTAAGATGTTTCATCGAACCCGAAATTAAGTATTAAAAAAATTTATGTACTCCGTTTTATGAGTATCCAGTCGAAGAATGTCAAACTTGGCTCCATACACTTCCATATTTAGTTGAATATCCACAAAAAAGTTTGGTCGTAAAACTTTCAATACTGCAATATCGAAAATATTTTGTCAACTCTAACAACAACAAAGCCACTTACTGATCTCCGCAGCAAACAGGAAGGAAAATTTGTATGAGTTCCGCCAGCAGCGCAAGCAAACAAAAACATACGAGCATCCAAACGAATCACAAATCTGTTAACAGTTGGCAATAATATTCTCATAACTTCTGGTGTCCCTTTTATGTGTCTTTTCATTTCATTGCTATTTTGAGTCGGACGAAGCGACAGTGTTGTGCCCGGCATTTCCAATTGGAAGCAACCGAGGGCGGAAAGCCACAACACACGCGAGCAAAGGCAGTTGCATTAATGTGTGTGGTGAGTGTATATGTGCGCGGAGTTGCTTTTATTGTTTGCATATGCCTATGAATAGGAAACAAGAGAAAAACATTTCATTCACGTCATCGATGGCATTAATTTTCGAACATTTCATCACTCTCAAAGCTGCAACAAAGAGGCAGGATCGAACCAATGAAGCTACCTTATGGTTTAAGAGTTAATGGTGCAGCATGCAACTTATGGAAGGGCAGTGCATATACCATACATATATGAAGACTGCATTTGTATGACACCCAGAGGCGCAATGGCAGTTCTTGGTGCCTGCGAGCAGCAGCCAGAGCGCCTCCACTTTTAATTGCTTTTAACTTCCTATCGCAAGCCCAAATAAACTTGCACTGCCAAGCGTTTTGGAAGTGATTATAAATTTTCGATGGCTGCTGCTGTTTGCTTGAATTTGAATTACGCGCTCAATTTCCGATGAATTAAACCGCAACATTGCCCGCCTTGCCGGGTGTTGTGACAATGATGTTGAAGCCAGCCGCAAAGTATAACCGAAAGTGAGCAACCAGAAGTACTTGTACTTGGTTTTGTTGTGGTTGGGTGCTGGCGCATGCCATTATGCGTGGCGCGCTAATTGATGAGCCAAAGTAAATGAGCGGTGGCCGCAATTTGTTGTGCATTCTTTGATTCCTATGGTTGCATGCTACCATCAAGTACATTGATAAATTGTTAAAACAAACGGCATAAATATTGGGTATATGCCGAGTGTGTGTGTGTGTGTTTGTGCGAAATAAATGTTGCTGAAATTGTCAGCAGCAATGATGCGACGCACCAGCAACACTTTATAAAAAATGAAACAATAAATAAATACCCGCCACACACACATGCATACTTACGCACATAGCTGGCAACTACTTAGAGGCTTAAAATGTGTCCATTTTTCGCTATAAAAATGCATAAATTTCGTAATTTGCTGTTCACGCCTCGTAAAAAAATGCCATTTAACTTTGTTGTAAGTGGCTGTGACAGTAGTTGCAACATTTATCAGTGGTTGTCACAAAGGGGTGCCACACATACATTCACAAATACATATTCTGCACATACATACACATATGTTGCAAAATCGAATGCAGCGTCCACACTTGGCGAACGCTGTCAACGCTTAGCAGGAGGCAAGTGCAAAACGAGAGGTTGCTTAAAATGTGGCACAATCAGGTCGATAGAAAGAGATCATTCTTTTTTCTTGTACTCAAATGGTGTTGAAATTGTCCAAGTGTTTTCAAAGGATAGAATATTGGCATTAATAGTGAGAGGAGTCAAATTATAAAGCAAGCTTGTAATGAAAGGTTGGATTACTTTTCGCTCTTTTTTATCGTTGGGAGGTTTCCCTAATGTTCTGCGACATTACACTACATAGTACCGCCAAAAAGTCTACATCTATTCGAATGGACAGACAGTGTAATACCCTCTACAGCCAATGTGAATCCTTTGTTTTATTATTATTATTTTCAAACATAGCAGTTTTTCATACAAGGACATTATTTGGATCGTTTAGGTTGTATGACAGCTATCTATAAATGAAGAGACTAGTTTGGGTATATACAAACAGAAGGACAGACGGACACGCAGCAGCGGATTTATCAGCAACCTGAGTAAGTTGTAGCCAAGGGCGGCAAATTTGCTCGAAAATCTTTATTTCGATTTTCTGATTTTTGAAAAATTAATGTACTAAGTATATAGTACACAGAGAAAACAAGTTTTATAATTGCTACAGAAATTAAGTTATTTAACAAAAATTGAAACATTTAGTACTAAAGACAATAACCTAAATACTTCAACGTCTCTACATTAGCAATTGCTAAACGCTTTGTAATCAAATGTATGTATCGAATCCCAGATGGCTAGAAGGAGCGGTATAAATTGAAAAGCCTATCGGTAGAAAATCTTTGAATCCGCATCTGCGGACATGGCTAAATCGACTTAGCTCGTCTCGCTGATTTGTAAAGGTTTATCCGTTTCGAGGTTCTCAACTTTTATTATGCCACTATTTTTTAAACATTATCTCTTTCAAATGTTGCCCGAGGTTCGGTCTCAGATGATCCATCCATGTAGTCCAATTTACGACGGCGACGAATTGACGAATGTGACGCGCTGTATTGTGCTCCAAGTCCTGAATTGAAATGGGATTGTCCGCTTACACTTTAGATTTTACATTTCCCCACAAGAAAAATCCTAACGGTGTAATATTACATGATCTTGGAGGCCAATCGAACGGCCCAAAACTTGAAATTATCTGCTCACCAAAGTGTTCTCTCAATAAATCCAGAGATTGATGTGATGTGTGGGAAGTGGCGCCGTTTTGTTGAAACCAAATGTCGCCGAGATGACGAGCTTTCATTTCAGGCATCTAATAGTTGCTCTTGGATCTTTGTTTGGTTGCTTTTCGTCCCAAATGTGCCAATTTTGGTTACTTACATATCCATTGAGCCAGAAATGGCCACATCGCTGAAGAAAATTTGCCTCGAAAACGTCAGATACTCTTGGAACTTTTCAAGAGCCCATATGTTCTTGTACAAGGTGTATTTTTGGCCGCGAGTCGACTCTTCGCGATCTTCAGTTATACTCTCAGCCACGGCTGCTAAATTTTCTTTACTGCGTGCTGTATGTGATCTATTCAAATTTTATCCAATAATGAATGCTGGGTCTTAAGATGGGTGATGGTGTTGCGAATAGTACGCTTAGTGGGCCGATTATGTTGACAATAAGTTCAGCGAAGCTTGCGAAACACATTCTTTGTGTGAACTTTCGTAATAAATTTGAGCTTTTTATTAACGTCGTTCAGACTCAAGGGTGATCTGTCAAAAAAAGGCTATTGAGTACTTTTACCTGAATCACCCGTTATTTCACGGGGTTTCCGGGCGTTTCATTACGGGTGCTACAATCTTCCTAGCTAACTTAATATAACTTGTTCAGGATATAATTAGATTATGTGGAAACTGCCTGATAAGTTTCAAGCTCTTCTCCCTCGCCACAATACTTTTTCCTTTTCATAATTTGCCTCTTCGGACTGAGCTACCGTTTTTCCCGATCGGTTTTACAGTCGTAATTGGCTTTATAAAAAAAGATAACGTCCTCGGAAAGTTCACATCCGGACCCTATTGGAAATATGCTCTTCATTTATCACTTCATTATAGAATTGGTTTTAAACCTTATAATCTATACTAATAATCACCGTACCTGGCTTTGCAATGGCAACACGTTTCATGCTTACAGTCTATTGTATGTTTTTGACAGTGACTTAAACACATATAAGGCTCTCCGAGATTTCCTGATAGCTGAATGACACAAAATTCCTATAAAACTATTGGACTTATTCAGTGAATGTTAATTATTAATCATATTAACTCGTTCGCCTGCCCCTTATTGTATACATTCAGGATTCCAACAGCGTGTGCAAACCCTCTTTTACTCATTTACATCTTGCTTCCTACCAATTCCTAGTATTATATTATACTCGATGCATTAAAAAAACCCACTAGAAATCAATCGTTCAAAATGCCCTAACCTTGACTTTTTTTCGAAACATATCAAATTTGGCACAGTTGAAACAATATTTGTTGCGCCGATTAAACCAACATTAACCGAATATCGAAAGTCAAAAATGTTGCCGCATAAAAAGGTGTCTTAAAAACGACCCCAAGTACAGGAGTTTTACAGGCGTTTCCTTTTATATTGAGTAACTGTTGCATAGATACTCAAGTAGCTAATACAATAATTCTTGTACAAGCGTGGGCGTGTCTAACACATTGACTTGTGCAGACGCCTATTTACGTTATTGTAGCATACACACATATACAAACATTGTTTAGTAGTTATGTAAGTATGTATATGTGCTGGCAATACTTTGTGTTTACAATGTTTCTTCCATAAGGCAATCGTATTCCTTGCACACGCGTATTGAACCATAAAACCATGAAGGCATGCATGGTCTCCTCCCGGCCGCAGCATACCGTCCCTGAAATAGTATAAGCGTGTTGTCGCTCTGTCTAAAAAGGGTGCCGCAATCGACTCAACAATATTAGAGATTGCACAGCCACTTGAACTTGAAATGGAAACAAATTCGTTTTTTGTGTATTGTCTTCTGTCAAAAAATACGATGATCGAAGAAAATTTATGGGTGTTTCTAAAACGTGCTATTCGATAAGATTTTCTAGAGCGATTTAACAACTAGAAAGTAGAGAGCTTAGGCTCGAAAATTAAGATAATATTGAAATAATGATATAATTAAAATAATTAAAATAATTTTGATAATTTATGCTCTCTTATTACAATTTATTTGGTGATAGAGTTTGAGTAGAGGCTTTTATAGCTTTTTTGCTACCTACTTATTTAAGTACCACATTTATGGCATCCGAAAGCTAAGATAGCAATAGTCACTTTAGAACAAACTAAGAAAATCTTAAAAAAGGCTCTTGAAATGAAAATCGACACACACCACCTCTAATGTTGATTTTAAAGCCACCTTCGACAACACGAAATGAAACTGCTTCTATGCCGCTATGTTTGAAAGCTAATACTGATATGTAAGCTGACATTGAGCAATACCAAAAGCTCTGTTAGTATCGGGAAGGACCTCTCCAAGCCGTTCGATCCCCTATCGTTGGGGACTTCTTCAATCTACTTCTGGATAAAATAATTCGAGCTGCAGACCTGAATAGAGAAGATACAATCTTCTATAATAGTGTACAACTTCTGGCGTACGCTGATTATATTGACATTATTGGCTTCAATAAACGCGCCGTTAGTTCTGCTTTCTCCAGACTGGATAAGGAAGCAAAGCAAATGGGTCTGGTAGTAAACTAGAGCAAGACGAAATATCTCCTGTCATGAAATAAACAGAGAGTCATGTTGTCCGGATGGAAAAGACACACTCCAGCTTTAAAGGTTTTCAATTCAGTGCACGCCGATGGCGAAATAGGGTAACTCGGCTATAACCACGTAAACGGCGTCTATAAGATCCGAAGATAAGGCGCCAAGAGATCAGAATAATCCGAACTTGCGGTGGCCGCTCTATCTAGTCTTTGTGCGTCTTTTTCAATAAATTTCGAATTTTGTGCTTTCGAAAAGTTTTTTCTTACTCTTATATGAAGAAAACATCAGCCTGAAAGTCATCGTATTTTGATGTAAGTTTCTGATAACCATGCTCTAGCTGAATGAACTTGTTAAAAATGGTTTGCACGATTTAAAAATGGTAATTTTGGCGTGGCAAACCATTCAAATCAATGACATAGACGAATATCAATGATGCCAGTGTAGTTCTCAGTATTTGGCGGGGCCTGAAGGTTGGGCTGTATTATGGGCGAAAATCGGAAGAAACCATTATTGAAGAATGCTACCGGCTACAACTCATCACATTTAAACGAGCAAATCCGAAAACCGCCCGGAATATGCGACTAAATACGAGGCAATAATTTTTTAGTAAGACAACCGTCAGTGTCATATAGCAAGACCGGTATAAAAAAACCCTTTGGAAAATAGCCGCTAGGAAGTTTTGCCTTACCCACCTTATAGTTCAAACCTTGCCTCTTCCGACTGCCATTTGTTCTCGTCAATGCAGAACGCCCTCATTGGAATACGTTTCATATCAGACCAGGTTATCACAAATTAGCTTGATGAATTATTGACCGCAGCGCAGCCCTTTTGGGATATAATTCACAAATTTTACGAAAGATGGGAGATGCTATAGCTTTAGATAGACAGCACTTTGAATATTAAAAATAATTAAAGAAACGACTGTATATCAAACTCATCTTATAAAAGAAAAAAATCCTCATTAACATAATACCTTCAAATTTCAATGCAATGTAAAATTAGCTATCCAAGAATTGACACCGGTGCATCACAAAAACAATTCTACGACAACATGTAAAATCAAACTCTTTCATTAAAATCCGTTATGCAGTTAATCACAAAAATGGGTCACTGCTAATCGTCAAAAAGAGCAATGTGACACCGATGCTGGCTGTAAAACCATCAACCAGAAGGTAATTTTTGGGTAAAGATCGGCGTACAGCCCCGAAGATTTACTGCTTACAAGTTCAACTCACTTAGAATCGATAAGCCATTCAAAATTTGCCGAAAGACCTACCGCACGCATGTTGCTGGGCAGTGGCAGTTCAGCGGTGCGGCGGCGGCTGTGGCACGATCGATTCATATATGAGTTTCACAGGACTGCGGAGCCACAGTGACAAACGTAACAACACCAGCGCCAACTAAAACAACAATACATAATAACGGTGACATCTTGAAGTGATAGGGGAAATGTGTGATGGTATATTTGTAAGTGTGTGTGTGGATAAAACGTGTGGCGTAACTCAAGTGGCTCAAGTGATCTGTGGCACTTGAAAGATGCTACACGTAGTCGAGCGAAAGTAGATTTTGTGATTTTAGTTTCATTTCATTTTCGTTTTTTTTTGTCATCAGATCTTTGTTTTGGCATTTTCGAATATGATACCAAAGCGTTATTTGTGTGACAAATGAGACGAGGTAAAACAAACAAATCTGTTTACACTCGAATTGCGATTTATGGCTAACTAGTATATTGATTCACTTGTAGTTCGCCATTCAGCGTTTGCATGTATGTTCAGTAACGATTATATATACATACATATGTAATATATAGTACATGTATGTGTGTGTCACTCTTTACTTTGGCACTTATATTGTTTTTCCAAGCCGTTTGACTAATTTCAGCGGATATGAGGGCATTCGTTTTTCGACTTTTCGACTCTAAATTTTTTGCCGACAAACGCAGCCGAAGATCAGTAGAAAGCTAAAGTAATAAATAATTTTATTTCTTGTTTTTGGTGAGTAGCACAAATTATGTAACTTCTTAAGTTTTTAGAAACTGCTTTTACCAGCTGTTGCAATTACGATGTATATATATTTTTATGGAAAGAAATATAATAATTAATCCGAGTTTAAAGGTTGAACTTTTTATCATTAGTTCCATTATTTCAAATTGGTATATATGTATGTGTGTATGCACATACACATATGAGTTAATGCTTCGAAAATATCTTTCACCTTATTTAAATATGTACATATATTAGCTTATTTGTGTTCTCTTTTGTCTTTGTTTCAAGAATTGCCGTTACTAATGATTTAGCTGTCATTTTCGAAAATGTCACGCCAACACAAGGTTGATGCGCTTCGGATTTTACTGACGCGGTGTATACAATCGCATTTCACGTGTAGTCAATCATTTTTGTGATTTTTGACAAAATATAATTTTCAAAAATATATTTTTCAATATCACTTAATTTTCAAAAAACATATGTACATGTATTTATGCTTGGGGCAGACATCCGCTTTATCTTTATAAAATACTAAACGCGTTACAGATCTTTAGGAAGCTCTAAATTTTTTCAAAAAACGAAGCAGTAACACAATTTTATAAAAAAAAGTTCTTTATTCTTTGGAAAGTCCAATATTAAGATCTGTCCACCTTTGCTGTCTGGAAAACTATTTAATCTATAACTACTTTCTAGATTTGAAGATTAGTCTTATTCAAAGTATTGCCCATCTGAAGCTATGACATTTTCCATCTTTCTGGCAATTTGTGGACTCCATCCCAAAAGATGGAATCGACTTGGTGGCTAAAAATGAATCAAGCCAAATTTTAATACCGTGTTCTGAAGTGAACCATATTCGAGTGAGGGCGTTCTGAATCAACCGGAATAGATGTTATTCAGAAGGAACAAGAATATAAAGCGGGTGAGAGAAAATTTTACAGCCGCTGTTTTTAGTTTTTAACTAGTCTTGCAATATCAGGCCGAGCGTTGGCATGAAGAAAAATTGTTGTCTCATGCTCAGTTGTCGGTAGTGTCCACCATTGATGACTTAACCCGGTTTTAGAAGCTCATAATAGAACATACCCTTCTGATCTGACCGAATACAGAGCAGTACCTTGGCGTTATAGATATTTCGCTTTGACGTTGATTTGGTTAGTAGCCAAGTTTAACTTATGAATTATTTAGGGTTGTCTTAACGAACCTAATTTTCATCACCAGTCATATCCCCTTGCAAAAACGACTTCTTCTTCTTTATTGGCGTAGGTATCGCTTATGCGGTTATAGCCGAGTTAACAACAGCGCGCCAGTCGTTTCTTTTTTTCGCAAGGTGGCGCCAATTGGAGGGCACAAAGACCTCTTCTCCACTTGGTCTTTCCAACGGAGAGAAGGTCCTCCTCCTCCTCTGCTTCTCCTGGCGGGTACTGCGTCAAATACTCTAAGAGCTGGAGCGTTTTCCTCCATTCGGACGATATGACCTAGCAAGGGTAGCTGCTTTTAATTCGCTGAAATATGTCAATGCCGTCGTATATCTCGTAAAGCTCTTCGTTCTATCGACTACCGTATTCTCCGTTGCCATTGCGCAAAAGACCATAAATCCTCCGCAGAACCATTCCCTCGAAACGCCGACTTATAGCGGGACGTCATTAATAAGTGACTTGCAGAATTTGGTTTTTGTTCGTCGAGAGACGATTTTACATTTTAATTACCTAATATTTATAACCTGGCGAGAGTTATTCTGCTTTGGATTCCGAGCCTGAAGTTGTGATTGGTGTTAATACAGGTTTCAAGATAGACGAAATTATCTACAACTTCGAAGTTATGACTGTCAACAGTGACTTGGGAGCCAATTCGCAAGTGCGACGACTGTTTGTTGTTTGACAGGAGATATTGGGGAAGCGATTAGGAAGTGACTAGAGATATTTCGTGTTACCAGACCCATTTGCTTCGATTCCTTATCTGTCTGTAGAAAACAGAACTAACGGCGTGAGTGTTGAGGCCATTGATATATGTAAATATCATCGGTGTACGCGTCTCTTGGCTTCAATGTATATGGCACCTAATTTGTGTGCTTTCGAATGTATTCAGTTGCTTTTAAGCGTTTTCAAATGCCTGCTTGAGTAACTCCAAAGGATACTGCGAGCTTCTAATATATTTTTGCATTAGTTTATCAGGTCCAGGTTTTGCAGAGAAAGAATTCTCTATAATTAAACTGTCTTAACTAAATGTTTAAACTATTCTTATCACTAGCGTCTAATCTAGAAATGTAGAAAAGCATATGAATGAAGTAAATTGATAATACATTTTTTTAATTTCAATTATTTACATTGGATTATTAGAGAGCATCACACGGAAATTAATATTCGTCCCTGACTTATTCAATCACACTTTTAACATGCATTTTTCTTGCTCCAAATTTCTTACTCCAAAGTACCACAACCCGCATACTCAAGTGTGAACAGAAAAATATACATACCGCCATTTAACATGGCCATATGTACATATGTACATATGTATATGCACTTGTATCTGAATATACAATCTTCTTTTTTTCCCTTTCCATAAGAAACCATTTAATTATTCCACTTCCTACATACTGTGAGTAAATATTTGTTTATCTTCCGCATTTTCCGTCTGCCTAATACAACTCGCTTCTTTTTTTATGGAAAACAATTCATAGGTTTTTTTTGGTTTTCGGCATTATTCACTACAATCCAATATGAATACCTTCGCTTGTATGTTATTGTTGCACATGGCGCACCTGCAGCCCAGCCAATGCGGATTTTATGTCTGTGTTTCTTTCATTATAATTATAAACAATGGCGAAAAGGTAAACTTTGTAATGAAAATAGCCATAAATTTGGTTGCGTTTAAGAATTTTTCGTTTGCTTCAAGTGCAAAGCACCAATAGTGATTGCTTATGCAGCCATTTTTGGTAATACGCACAGTATGAAGGCCTGTGTATATTTCTTTAAAAACAAGATGGTGGATCCTGAAATTTAAAATTATTTAGAATTTAAAGATTTAAAAAAATATTTCTTTTTAATCAAAACATTTAAGTATTATGTTTTAACAAATGCAGCATACATGCTGCTGTGACTTTTTTCACAAAAATATTTTTTTTTTAATTCGAATTATTTTTTTGCACGATTCTATCAAAGACAAACTTAAGCAGACCTCAACTTTTGCGTGTGGAACTTCTACTTTCATTTCATTATAATATTTTCGGTGATCGTCTGGCGCAGCAGAGTTCGAAAAGTTCATGATGATCATTCAGAGAATCATGAGTCGAATCCCACCGATTGAAACCTCAAATTATAGAAAAACCTACAGTATCAAGATTTTTCGCCTCAGATGCAATACCAACCCTTTCCTAAAATCAGTTAATTGTTTTCACATGGCTTTAAACCGTGTTCAGGTTCGATGGATAGACTTTTCCAATCCATTCGTCATTTAGCAATAACTATGTGTGTTGTTATTTTGTAATGTTGTAATTGTTTGCATACTCGTATTTCAAGATTAATTACATTTTTTCCATTCTTATTTGACAGTTTAAGATCACTAATAATGCAATCTCCGAAGAAATTGTAGGGATCGGATAACTAAAGCACATAGCTGACACACAAACTTCTTCTTTAATTGGGCGCGGGGCCAGTTCGAGTCTTCTTTTTACAGTTTGGCGCCAGTTCCAGATACCAAGTTTAGCTAACTTCTCCACTTGGTCTGTCGAACGAAGTGGAGGTCTTCCCCCTCAGGGGGTGATGCGTCGAAAACTTTCAGAGCTGGAGTGTTTTCGTCCATTCGGACGATATGATCTAGCCAGCGTAGCCACTGCCTTTTGATTCGCTGAACTATGTCAATGTCGTCGTATAACTCGTACAGCTCCTTGTTCCATCGAATACGATATTCGCCGTTGCCAATGGGACCATAAATCTTCTTCATAATCTTTCTCTCAAAAACTCGTAACGTCGACTCATCATCCCATATTACAAGAAAGACGGGAATAATGAGTGACTTGTAGAATTTGATTTATGTTCGTCGAGAGAGGACTTTACTTCTCAATTAACCACTCAGTCCGAAGTAGTACCTGTTGGTGAGACTTATTCAGCGTGAGATTGCGAGTCTGACATTGTTGTTGGTATTAAAACTGGTTCCAAGATAGATGAAATCATCTACGACTTCGTTGTTATGACTCTCAACAGTGGCGTGGGAACCAAGTACCGAATGCAACGATAGTTTGTTTGATGACAAGAGATATTTCGTCTTGCCCTCAATCACTACCAGACCAATTTGCATCGCTTCCAAAATGGCGCGAATGTTGTGGTCAATGATATCAATATTAGCTCCTTTTCGTGCTGTCAAAGGCAGCTTTGAAATCGACGAAGAGGTGATGAGTGTCGAATTCTCTTTTCACGGGCCTTTTCCAAGATTAAGCTCATGGTGAATATTTGGTCAGTTGTTGATTTGCCAGGTCTAAAGCCGCATTGAGAAGGTCCAATCAGTTTGTTTATCTGTTGTTGTTCATCTTTCACAAAATACGCTCGATAGAACCTTAAATGTGATGTTGAGGAGGCTTATCCCACGGTAGTTGCCGCAGATTGTGGGATCTCCCTTTTTGTATATTGGGCAGAATATACCTAAATTCTAATCGTTAGGCATGCTTTTGTACGAACATATTCTACAAAGAAGTTGATGCACGCTCATTATCAGTCCTTCTCCGCCGTGTTTGAATAGTTGGACCGGCAATCCATCGGTCCCCGCCGTTTTGTTGTTCTTCAGACGGGTAATTGCTATTCACACTTCGTATGGACAATATTATTATTTGACAATATATTTTCTCGAAATTTGGCATGCATTTTTAACCAAGACAATCTCCGAAATGCATTGTGCAGGTCATAACACTATAGCAAGCTGACCCATCAAAATCCAGAAAAATATCTTTTTGCCTTATTAATCTTAATTTGACTCGAAAAATGAAATGTCAAAAATAAAAAAGAATTTTTGCAAAATTTTCAAAAGCAGTCTCTCCTTGCCTCGTCTTACGCCACTTTAACCTCTTTTTACTCAAATGTGCAAAAACGAACCATCAATTAATTCATGTATTTAAGCGCTATAAAGTAGAGTATTTATTTAATTTTACACTTTCATAATTTATTTAAATATGATATTTACAATTAAAGTGTTGATTGTTTAATCACTACGTTATTATACAGCATACGGCAAAAATTTAATACCTCGGTAATTTAACTAAAAATAAATTATAAATTTGATAAACACAGAATTCAAATAAACTAACTAATTTCATAAACAAAAATTGCTTAAGTTGCACGATTTGAAGTGGATTAACTACTTACGATACTGTGGAAAAAATATGCAAAATTTCAATGCATAAATTCAACAAAGTAATACTTTCATTTGCGTGTGAGCAAAACTTATTACATAGTATTAATTAAGCTCATTTAATTGCACTTAGTATAAAAATAAAATATAATATTTGACTTTTCAATTATTGCAACAACATTTCACTGGTTCGAAATTACCGTATATGGCGCACAGCAAAATATTTATCTCGGCACCAAGTCAATATAGCCGTTGGGGCGCATCATTTGATGCGGTGAACTATAGAACGACTGATAGCTACTAATGCCGTAAGCATTTGCCGCCGCCGTGGCCATTGCTGTTGGGCTGCCAGCCGCTGTGGCAGGCGACTGACGCATGTGGCCCGTCACCTTCAGCTTATCGTAGGGATTCCCATAGCCGCTGTGGTAGTGCTGATGATGATAGATCGCACCGAAATTGCTGTTCTCACTTGCATATGGCTGTGCAATCGAAGAATATATATTCGCGGCCATCACCTGAGAGTGTGGCACATGCGACTGCGTCACCGCAGTCGACATCATTTGGCTCTGAGCGGCGGCGGCGCTGAGATTCATATTTAGGTGTGTGTGATGTGTGTGGGCGGCATGTGTATGTGCCGTGGGCATAAGACCACCAGCATTGGACGTACTGCCTGCGCCGTTGTGCGTGGCCACTGTAGCATGTGTATAAGGACTCACTCCGGCGGGTGTCGTAGTATTGGTGCCTGCGGCAGCATGATCCAGTTTTGGGGAGATGCTGTGCTGGCTATGATTATGATGGTGATGATGATTGTGAAGATGGTGACCACCTCCATTGGTTGATGGCATTAAACCACTGCTTATATGGTCGTTTGCGCTGCCGCTGCTGCCGCCACTGGACAGACATTGCTGGTAGCTCAGCAATTCGGGTGATGTATTGGCAGCGATTGGGGCGCTGGGCGAATCGTTTACTGGTTGAATCACATGTGCGGAGATCAACGCGTTCTGTTGGTTTTCCAATTCAGCCACTGCTGCAAGAAGAAGAGTGTGAGAAGTGAAGCAACATGTGGAGGGAAAAATTAATTATGAATTGTGTTAAATGCAAGTGTTGATAGATTTACGTAGAGTCGCTGAAAGTGCTTTACTGTCAGGGGGAATATACTCATTTAGTACTTGTATATGGCCACAAATATTTTACGAAAATGTGCGCATACGAAATGTCAATTCAGTTATCTTATTTTTACATTAGGGTGGAGCAGTTTTAGTACTATTAATATTTTTGTTTTAATTAAAATTACGAAACACATAATAATTATGTTTGACAGCGCTATAAATATAACTTTATATACGTCGTACTTATTTAACTCATCCTTATACTTGATTTCATCGTTTTTATTTAAGGTAAACAAGAAAAACACTTGAAGATATGTATTTCATTAAATGAAACAGTTTTCCGTACAAACACTTCATTCGGATTGTTCAGTTTTTATGACAGCGATTTCTTCGGCGATGCACCAAATAACTCATTCCTAATTTATTGAATAGATCTAAAATGAAAGAATTTTTCCATAAAGCACTATTGTGTATGTACAGACAGATGGAGAGTCGAACATGGCTAAATCAAATCATGCTTATTTATACATATATATTTTATAGGGTCTCCGATGTTTCCTTTTGGGCAAACCTCCTTCGTGGCAAACTTAATATACCTTCTTCAGGATATAAAAATAGTACAAAAATAGTACAGAAATAGTTCATTACCCCTTACTGCACAATATTTTGAAAGATCCTCTCAAAATCACAGAAATATGGAATGTATGTACATATGTAATTTAAAATCTTTGAAAAGAGTGTTAATTTTTCAGATATCATCTTGAGGACTGCGTTATAATAATCAATAAAGATGCTTAAGTCTGTAAAAAAAAATACTTAAAATCATAATCTAGTTTCTAGACCATAACGAGTACTTTACTTAAATTTTTTTCTGTTCAGCACAAATTTTGCTGTGTACCATCTGATCAAATTTTCTGCCAAACAATAATTTTCAGGTTCCTTAATACAAATTCTTATTAGGATTTGAGCCAATACAAACATGTCAACGCTTAATCCCATATTCCATACGCTGGTTATAAAACTCAGCTGAGATGAATTTTGCTATTTCGATGTCGTCTCATTTTTAAAACGTCATTTATTCGATTGTTGGCTGTTGATGTCCTATTTTTAACCCACTTATCGTCAACGGTAATAATGCGTTTATTGAATATACTCGTAGGTCTTCATCTACATTAACAGGAAACTTTTTGCGACCTTTACCAGACGTGTTGTTTGCAGAAGTTTCAATAACTAAAGGGTTATCCATTTCGAGGTTTCCTACTTTTTTAAAGAAAAAACGCGGAAACTTTAAATTTAATAACGAATGTTTATTATCAGTCGAAAGAACATGCTTTGGCACATAGTTTTTGAAGATTATCTCTTTCAAGTCAGTTGAGTCAAACTTTCGATGACTCGTTGGAGCATTTCGTCTGGTAACTTGCGAATGACATGAGTGGTGTTTTGCTCCAAGGCTTGAATCGAAGCTGATTTGTCTGCATAGACTTTAAACTTTACATATACCCACAGGAAAAAGTCTAACGATGTGATATCACACGATCTTGGTGGCCAATTGACCGGCCGAAACCGTGAAATTATCTGCTCACCGAAGTTTAAATCCATTTATTGATTGATTACTAGTATTTTGGTTTCTTCAGCCAGCCCGAGTTATGAAATGTTACTTTAAATTTCTGGAACGCTTGTTATTTTCTATTACTTTTTGAAATTATGAGGTTTAGGCCAGTGTTTCAAAAATTTGAAGACATAAATACTGCATGTCAAAAACTTTTACAGCATAATTTTTGGTTAGTAGTCTAATTTTTCTTGATGAAACCGGAAAATGTTCCTTTCAGTGTGATATATTTAAAAGGATTCAAAAAAAATATTTAAATATTTATAGATAGTAGAATATAATTTCAACTATAACCTTTTATTGCACATATGAAAAAAAATGAAATCCTAACGAAAGTCATAAAAATCTATGCCACCCTAATGTAAGCACATTTTTAAACTGTGATTATAAAAGTTATGTTATTGCATTACCTAAATTTACATCCTTGCTGTTGGCCTTCAATTGCTGTTGCTGGATGTGCTGCTGTTGCTGTTGCTGGTGGTGGTGATGATGCTGGGCATTGTGATGCTTCATTCTAGCCTGACTTTCTTGGCTCATCTGAGACATGCCCATAGGGCCAGCAGCGCTGCAAAACAAGAATAAAATATTATAAATTGATATAAATACTGGCAAAGGCATCGAAAATTTTACTCGAGTAAATTTATATTTATATAAATAACTTTTTTGCCATAAATATTAATCATACATACATACATAGAATGCTTTTAACAAATATTTATTTGTTCTTTATACTACTTGTATGTACGTTCCTATGGTAAAAAAATATTTGTATTCAGTTTTGCGCGTTTTCTCCATTTTAAATATGTACTTTTGGATTTCTATTTTTTCTGCCAAACGTTTTGTTTTGTATACAAATTGCTATTTTTTATTGAATAAATATTTTACTCAAATAATATTTTTCAGTAGATTTGAATAAAAGAATAGCATATTTTTATCTTTTTGTTTACTTCCCAGCCAAGTACCCCAATTTCAACCTCTATCAATCAACTTCTTGCTCTGCTGCTATTTCATCTCACACACACACTCCGTCTCCGTCAATTGAAATTTGAAATTTTGTTTATATTTGTCCTCAAAAATGCTACATTCCTTGCGCTTCCCATTCATACATACCACAAATATACCAAACTCTGCTTCTAAACCGAAAATGCATATTTTTTGGAGTTTTCTATAAGTGTTTTGATGTACGATTTTTGACTACAAAAAAAAAATTGTTCTGCATTTCTTGGAATTACTTAAGGCTTGTTTACACTCATACATACATAGATAATTATAAAAAGGCAACATTTAAAATATGATGAGTCTGATTTTGAAAATGATTTGTTTGATTTAGATCTTAGTGTTTTATTTATATTGCTGCACACGCCCTTCTCACCCACATAGCTTACTAAATGCTTGTGTAACGGTATGGTGGCGCACAGTGTCAAAGAACATGTTGCACGATGCCCTTTTCGACGTTGTACTAATCCACTTGCCTGGCGTCGTCATTGTGTCTGATGTTTCCTCGTGTCTTTCTCTCGTATTTAATGTGTAATTAGGTCAAGTTATCAACACAAAACAAAAATCATATCATAAACAATGTTTTATTGCAAGAAAATTATGTGCTTAAATGATATAAATGTTCCCGATTACATATCTACACACATAAAGCAAGATCAGTCTCATAATTTCTGCGTTTTATGCATGCACAAGATTACATGTATTTTACTTCTCATCTCTTGTATCCGTGCATATATAAGTATATATCTTTAAAACTGCCTGTTGACACTTCATTTGAACATATTTTATGTTTAATAAATCAAGTACTTACACATCATTAGTTCCATCATCTCGAAAACCTTTGGCGAACGGATTGCTGACAATTTTCAATTGAGTAACCTGAAATATATTAAACAAAATACAGTGTTTTTTTTTAAGTTTGAGAAGGATTGCTGATACATATTGTATTTATACAAACGTTTTTTATACTTAAAAATTTACTTTCCATAACATTATCAGATTATTGACTGAAATTCAAATGCTTAAACAGTATAGAATAATTTGTTTTCCCTCAAATGAGCATCTTTCTATGCTAAAATTTCGAACTTTGCAATGTTCAAAAATTGTTAAACCCATTTTCCACGAAATTTTATGAAACATAATAACAAAAAAGCTGATCGGGCAGAGCAAAAAATTTAAATGAGCTTGCCTTATGTCTTTAAATGAAAATGGATTTCACCTTCTTTTTGTCATGTTTATCCTGCTTTACCCGAGATAAAAATAGCTAAACGACTAGAACTATGTCAAAAGTGCTTTAAAGACTTCGTATTAACACTTCGAAATTCAAAAATTGGAAGGTTTACCAGAACGAAAATAAGCAGGAAGGCTATGTTATGGCAGAGAAAACCTTAAGAATTTAAATATTTCAACCTTGTTTGTTCTAGTGATCAACGCTTGAATTCAACCTTTTTAACATTATTACCCTCAACATTGGATTCTTAAAACATTTTCCCTTTCCTAAAATAGAAAAAATATGTTCTCTGTCTATTTCGAAGTAGCATTTTACTCAAAACTGCAATTTTCGCACGACGAATGACGATCGAAGGCTTTAGCACGTACCCACTTGAAATATTTACTGCAGCTTTACAGAGATCGTTGTTATAGTCATTATATATATTCTTACTGCTCATTTTTTAAATAAAACAAAAACGAATTGGGATATCAATGAAATTCTTTATTCCTGCAAAAACACATTCGACACCATAATGTATGGAAATCGATTTCTTTTGCATGACCACCACGGGCACGCTTGCAGAAGTCCAGACAAAGTTCATCAATCATCGGTGGCTTGTTGGCATAGACCATAGAATTGACGCAGCCTCACCGGAAATAGTTTAACGGCGTCAAATCGCACAATCTAGGCGGCCAATTGACCAAACTTGGTTTTCAATAAATCGATTGTGACTTTCGCTGTGTGGCTTGTGGCGCCGTCCTGTTGGAACCACGTATTGTCCAAGTCCATATCATCAAATTCTGATCAAAAATAATATAAAAAATATGATTCCCATTCGCATTAACGTGCCGGTCTTGATCATCGCGAAAAAGTATGGCTCAATGACGCCGCCGCAAACCGTAATTTGTTCGGGATGCAATGATGACTCAAGGAGCACGTGTGGATTGCTGTTTGACAAATAACGCATGGTTTGCTACACAGCCATTCAGCTAGAAATGAGCCTCATCGCTGAAGATTACTTTTCGATGAATATGCTAATCGTTTTGATGATCAAGTTGTTGCTCCGCCAAATTCACGAACGTACGACGATTCTTGTGGTCAAGCGGCTTCGGTTCTTGCATCAATTTGATCTTGTAAGGATGTAGGCCAAGATCTTTTCGCAAAATTCGTCACAACGACGTCACAGAGATGCCCAACGCTTGAGAACGAGTGTAAGAGACTGATTTGGGTCTTCCTCAGTTATGCCATTTTTCAACACTACGGGTACTGGAACGGGAACATTTTGGACTGTGCCTGTGGATTAAAATTTTTCCACTAGACGCCAAATTATTCAACTGACAGGACGATTATGACGACCATAGCGACGTAGCGCTCTGAAAATTTTTATAATTCCGATTCATTGTTGTATCATACATTTTTCCATGATGAAATAGCAAATCTTACTGAAGAGAAATGTCATAAGAGCGGGAAAATATGGCGTCGATGCTGTCCCTATCAGTCTACTTTTGTAGCGTTTCCATTGAAAACCCCATTATATTATATAAAGAATCCGCGTGATGAGCTGAATCGGTTTAGCCATGTTTGTCCATCCTTGCGTTTGTCTATATATGGGGTATTCCATACCAAGTCGACCACTTTTGAACCCGACCCCTTTAGATTTTGCTGAAACTTATCCAACCTTTTCTACCCTTAGAAAAACATTTTTGAGAACTTTTTCAAAATTTTTTGTCCAACTTCAAAAAAGTTATGAATTTTGCTATTTTTTGCTAAAAATGGCTTTTTTATTTTCAAATAGCCATAACTTTTGTAGAAAGTTTCCTTTGGGGACCTTTTTTTAAATTTTTGTTTTTGAATGAACTTTTCGAAAAAATACACCAAAAAAATTTAACACGATCAACTATATAAAATAATCGGTTTTTTTTAAGTAAAATCGTAATTTTTTTTAGAAGTTCGCCATATATATCTTTTTTTTTTCCTTAAAAAAAACTTCAATTAATTTGACAACTATCCCTGCTAATCCCGGAGTGGGCCGATTTTTTTTATTTATTTAAAAAAAAAAACTGAAAAAATTTTCGCCATAATGAAAAATGTTATAAAAACGCTAATTTTGAGGTGCTCTCACACTGGAATAAGTTGAACATCCCTTTATTCCTGGTTTCTAGTATACTGACTATAGATAAGTCTATAATTGTCCAACCCTAGTTTATCGACCTTACTAATAGGTAAAAATTTGAATCTTGGTGAATATATTCGTAAATTAAGTCTATAAATTGAGAATATTATATCGTTAAATTATATTTTTTATATGATAGAAATAAAGTTTACGGAAAAAAATTTTTTTTAAATTTTTTTTTTAATAAATAAAAATAAAATAAAATCGGCCCACTCCGGGATTAGCAGGGATAGTTGTCAAATTAATTGAAGCTTTTTTTAAGGAAAAAAAAAAGATATATATGGCGAACTTCCAAAAAAAATTATGATTTTACTTAAAAAAAAAAACAATTATTTTATATAGTTGATCGTGGTACATTTTTTTCGTGTATTTTTTCGAAAAGTTCATTCAAAAACAAAAATTTTAAAAAAAAGGTCCCCAAAAGTCAATTTCTACAAAAGTTATCGCTATTTAAAAATAAAAAAGCCATTTTTTTGCAAAAAATAGCAAAATTCATAACTTTTTTGAAGTTGGACAAAAAATTTTGAAAGAATTCTCAAAAATGTTTTTCAAAGGGTAGAAAAGGATGGATAAGTTTCAGCAAAATTTAAAGGGGTCGGGTTCAAAAGTGGTCGATTTGGTATGGAATACCCCATATACACAAACTAGTCTCCCAGTTTTTGAGATATAAGTCTGAAATTTCGCACACGTCTTTCTCTTACCAAAACGCTGCTCATTTGTTGCCATACAAACTGACCGATCCAAATAAAGTTCTTGTATGAAAACTGTTTCATTCGGTTTTTATTGTTTTTTTTTTATTTCCAAAATTCATATGTGTACAAACGATACCAAAGTGAGAACGAGTGATTGGTTGTCTTAAAAATTCCTAGTCGTTTATAAATACATACAATAAACTTGAGTGGTGTATACAAATCCATATAAATGTAGCTTAAGCTAGGCAAATGTGTGTATTTCAAATTATCGAAATAATGATTGCAATAAATTATTCCGCGGAATAAGTAAGGCAAATTGTAAAAAAAAAAGAAATTAGCAAAGGCAACAACATATGTAGAAAAAGAAATAATAATTGTACAAATGGCTAAAACATATGTTGCCAATGGCTTCTTACGCTCGCGTAAAAGTATGCAGACATACGAATATAAAATTTGAGCACTTGAAGGAATTCAAATATCTTTAAATAAATAGGCAAGAAATTTGATGAAAATATTTCTGCGTGTTTCACATACAAACGTATAAAAGCGTAATAGAATCACTCAAAACTATTTTGCTTCAGAATCTGTTCGAATTTTGAGGCATTTATTAAATTTATTCCGATGATGAACTGAAATTGGATAATAATTTCAATACCAGCTATTCTCCTAATATTCCTTTAGACATATTTGGTCAAACTTCTGAAAGCGTCTATCCAGGAATATGAGGTTTCGGCACTTTTTAATGAGATTTTTGCTTAAATTTCAAACACAAATAATAATTATAGACTTACACGCTGATTCTGATAGGCAGTGACGGCGGTAAATGATGTCTCCGGGAAGATGAATGTGCGGAAGTGACTCGAATGCTCATTCTCGTCCAATGAATTATTTTTCGGTGGCAGGTAAACGATATGAAAACGTGGCTGATATCTGTGCATGGAATTTAATATTATCTGAAATTAAAAAAAAAAATTAATTTCGTTGTGAGAAGTATTAAATTTGAACAGTTAAGTTTTTGAATGGTTTGAAAATGTATTTGTAAATAGTAGTTTTAGGCGAATTTATAGACCAGTTGTTAAGAATAGTGGTAATTTAGTTTCATTTATTTATCTAACTCATTGTTGAGAGAGCTGCTTTCTAAGATTAAAGACAGAATGATTAAATCATCCAGTTAGTTAGGGGAAGATAGGAGATACGTATATGGTCCAAAGTCACACTGCGCTTTTTTAATTTGATTACATATCGATGTGTGTTTTAGAGTCAAACCAGAATGACGAGGAAACAAAATTATCTTTATAAACATAGTTTTCTATGAGAAGTAGATGAAGCTGTAATGTACGACGACGTTAAATCAATATTTAACCTTACTGACCGATGGCTATACTATAGCAGAAGAATTTTACTGTAGTGTAGTATATTCTCGCAGATTGACCGAGATGTTAACCGACTGTGGTTATGAGAGGATTTTAGAAAAATAGAAATCGGTCGCCATCATCTTTTGTGTTGAAAGGAAAATCTAAGGGCAAACAAAATATAGTGACTTTTCTCCTTCAATGCCCATCGTAAATATAGGTTCAACGACTTTCAACTTGTTCGTATGTCAGTTTTTAATGATCCCCACCTAAGTAGGTGCCCCGAAAACAGCTATCGTACAGGAAAACGGGACAAATCTCCATGTTCTCGTATTTTCAGACCGCCGAAAGAAGGTAGTCGAGATAACTGATGGTAGACATATGTATATAAACCCTAGCGAGTGGGTTGTAACCTGATTGAAATATTATTTTTTTAGAGAGCTGTGGGATGGGAGCACTTCATAGCGAACAATAGTCCTCAATCCGAAGCGAACTCTTTATTTTTTCTGGGATTCATAAAATGTTAACTACATTATCTATAAACAAAAGGACCTCAGGACAGCAAACGGCGCTATATTCATTTTATTATGGAATGACATACGATCCAACAACAAACCGAAATTATTAAAATTTACTACCGAAATTCGAAGACAGTGTCTTCAACTTTAAGAGCGCTACGTCTAATTTATGGTCGTCATACTTAATCGTCCTACCAGATCAACAATTGAGCGTCTAGTGGAAAAATTTGAATTTGAATGACAGGCACAGTACCCGTGCCAAGGCAAAGAAGTACCCGTAGTGTCGAGAATATTGCTGAAGCTAGTGCATCAATTGAAGAAGACTCGAATCAGTCTCTCACATGTCGTTCTGAAGTGTTGATCAAATCGACGCAAGAACTGAAGCTGCTTGACCTCCAGAATTGTCGTTTGTTCGTGAATTGTGCTGAGTAACAACTTGAAAATGATCCGGATTTTCAACGAAAAATCATTTTCAGCGATGAAGCTTATTCCTGATTGAATGGCTTCGTGAAAAAGTAAAATATGCGTTATTGGTCAGGCAGCAACCCACACGTACTCCTTGAGTCACCATTGCATTCCGAAAAAATTACGGTTTGTTGCGGTTTATGGGCCGGCACGTTTCTATGAACTTGAATATTTTTGGTCCGAATTGGATGATATGGTCTTGGACAGAAGAAATCGAGCTTCATACATAATGTTATCGAATGTACATATTTTCTTAGGAATAAATAATTTTTTTTTTTATTTTATTTAAAAAAAAAAAACTTTTGTAGCGCTTTTATTGAAAACCCCGTTATTATCAAATTTATTGAACTGATTGTAAAATTTTCGTTTACATCGGAACAAGAATATTGTGCTATAATTTAACGGTAAAATGTTAGATTGGGTTTGGCAGTGTGATTTGTTTAATTATGAATAAAACCGATTTGTGGGCATGGCATTTAGACCGATCTCATTTATCTCTGATACTGACTTTCCGTCAAAGAATATGGCTAATCTGTCTGCTATTTTAATTAGTTAATATGCAATCTCCTTACATCCCCTTTGGCTCCATTATTTTGAGGATTTACAAGCCACTCAAAAATGCAGTGAGTCACACACTGATTGGCACATTACGGTATAATAATATTGCAATAAATAATTTTTCAAGAATTTTCACAATTTAAAATTAAAAGCGAATAGGAAAATGCGGACCAAATAAATACAAATTCTAAGTGTTAAAAATAAATCAATAAACTATTTAGCTTTCAGCACCCAAGGCGCACTTGCGTGCAAAACAATCAAACAACTGCTATCGACTTCACTAATTTTCCTAAACGATTTTTATTTCCATTACAAACAAAATTATTTTCGTATTCTCTCCGCACATTTTTAGCGTGTTTATTTGTTTTCGCGGAATTGTGTGCAAAACTTGTGTGTTTGTATGTAATGGAAATTCCAGTTCACCAAGCGGCAACTATGCGGAAAACAAATGGTTGTCAGCCATTAAATCGTGGCGGCCGAATGTGTACGACTCATGCAACAGCAGGCGTATAAATCTTTCAAGCCTACTCAAGAAATATTTACAAATGTGCATGCAAGTGTATGTTTGTATGTAGTTTGGCACTTACATGTCCATTCTCGTCCAGTTGATTATTGGTCAATTTGAGTTTGTCAAATAAAATGATTTGCTTCATCCAATTAGCACCAGGCGCTGGCGAATCGGGGTGCACGTGTATGCGTGGCGGGGAGATGGGGTCCGCTTTGCCAGCGACTACCCAACTTGAACTGTAAGTAAATGAAAAAAATATTAATTATTATAATTTATGCCACGAAAGTATTCTTCTTCAGATCTCTCAAGCGTTACTCACTTGTGGAATGCATAGCGATAGCGTTTGTCATCGACTGGCACAAAGTCCATCATCATTATATAGGTAGCTTGCGGATCCAGCCCACCGATGCGCACCTGAAATGTTGGAAACATGCGTCGGCCTGTCTTTGTGACAATCATCTCAGTGCCTTGCTCATGGAATTTATCCCACAAAGCCTTCGTCTCCAGCACGACCACGGCCTGTGCTAGTGTGGGATGCATTGGTTCTTCCTGTTTGTGTTGGAAATTGAAAACTTACTTGTTGATTGTTTCACACATTGCTGTAGCTTAGTCGGCACTTACACTTTTGCTGTTATTGTTGTTGTTATTTGTTGTCGCTTCCTTTTTGTTGCTCTTATATTTTTTGCCTTGTGTTGTAATACTGCTGTTGCCATTGTCGTTGCTATTGCTATAACTAGTGTTGTTATTATTGTTGTTGCTGCTGCTATCTGAGCAACTGCTGCCCGTGTTGCTACTAATACTGTTGCCACCACTACTGTTATTGCTCTGCGTCTCTAAATCTGTCATTTTAGCATCGATGTGCTCCAGCGGTTTATATGAACTGCGATCTTTGCCAGCGGTTTGTATGCAGGCTGGTTTCGAATAGAAAATATTTTTATCTGTCATAATTATTTTACTAAATTTTTAGTGTGAATTTCATTTACTTTTCTACTTAAATTAAATTTTTTTATTTTAATCAATCAATTAAATTATTATGTAAAGGACAGTAAACGTTTTGTTTTCTATAGTGTTTATAAAGCTGTGGCAAGATATTAATTTGCTGCAAGTTCTCTTATGCCAACGTAAAGTTTTTGATCTTGTCATGAGTATCACTACCTCTATATCCCATTATCCAGCAATTAAATAAAGTAATCAAACCTTTTTTCGGAAACTTTTCGACCATTTTCCGATATCTTCGGTCTCACACACATAATATTCCAACTTTCCTTTCAACTAACTCCCCAATCAAAAGTTGCAAATGTGTTTTGAGAAATATACTTAAACGAGAATATGAAGATTGACTTTTATATTTCAGAATTAGGGAACAAAAACAAATATTAATCATCAAAAATAGCTTTATTGTTTTTCAAAATATTCTTTATTAAGATCTATTAACTTTTGTCTGCGTTTGAACTAACTTTTCAAGCACTTTTACCACTCTGATTGAGGTATCTCCAAAAAACGTTGACCTCTTAGTTTATTTCGTACGAACGGAAATAAAAAGAAGCCATTCGTTGCCAAGTCAGGACTACACAGTGGATGACTCTTCAAATCGTTATTTGGAGTGCTCAAAAATGCAGTGGTTTTATTGGATGTGTAAGAGCTTGCATCGCCTTGATGAATAGTGATCAGTCTTCGGCGGTTGGTTTTCCTGATCAAATTACATACAACTGGCAAACAAATGGTTATGTATTACTCCGAATTTAAAGTTCTACGATGTTTTAATAGTATGGTTGCTGAATGGCTAGTTCTGCCAAAAAAAAGCTTGGAAGTGCGTCGAGCCCTAACATCATTTATTGGATTCAGCTCATCTGAACATTCGACTGCTTTTTAATCCACGATACTTCACTTTTCACGTTGTCATCGATGTTTTTTTTATACTTTCTCGATCTTCTTTTGAGAATTGGCAATTGTTGTGATTCGATGTGAACAAATTTTTATATAGTCAAATTTTCATGCAATATTGACTGTATGCTGCTCCCACTAATAGTTGTCTCATTCTCACGTTTGGTCACATGACGTTCTTTGATTTTTTGATGAGTGATCTACGACCTCAGTTCAATTCAACATACTATCGATAAACACTGCTCCTTGATGTAGCTTCATTGTCAAAAATTTAATTAAGTTCATCTACGCGCTCTGGTTGAGTTAATCCACATCAAAAATTGTAAGAAATAATTGGGCAAAAATGTTTGCGATAAAATTTTATCTTATGTCCCAGTTGAATATTTTAAGTTACTGTAAATAACATAAATATCTCGCAAGTAAGTTCGAATGATTTTGGTTGATATTTTGGACTGCGTTCTTGCTATACTAGTACGATTGTAACCGAATTTTAAGCTAAAAACGCAATCAATACCTCCGATCAACCACCGTATTCACCATATTTGACTCCGTGAGATTTTTGCTTGTTTCGCAAGCTGAAATTGACTCTCCGTTTTCAGTCGATCTAAGAGATCAAACAAAATTCGCTGAAGGAGCTGAAGGCCATTCCCAACAATGTTTATAAAAAGTGTACCAACTGGACAAATTGTTGGCATAAGTGTTTTACAACTGGTTCAAATTACTTTGAAGATGACAAAATGAATATTGATGAATAATTAAATATTTTCCATTTTTTACAATTTCCGGGTAATTTTTGTTACAATGTATAGTCTTTATTTCTGATATTTTTTTATATTATTCTTCGGAATCAGAATAAGAATAGTTTTAAAACACACGGAAAAGTAGATTTTTTATTGCTCTGCATAGATGTCGATATATTTTTTTAGGATCCTAAAATTTCTTGTACTAAGTACATTCAAGGTTCTTAAAAAATAAATACATGTATATATACATATAAGTATCTGCCCTTTTTTACTCTAAGGCAAATATTTCTTTTTTATGTTTGACAGAAAAACAATTAGCTGTGCCAAGTGCTAATTGATTTTCGAATTCATTAATCTCGATTTAAAAATAAAAGTATCGGAAAAACGACGCCAAGTAAATGCGACAAAATGACACCAACATTGTCGCAAACACAACCAACTGTTGTAACGGCGATGTAAATGTTTATGTAGAGATATTCGTCGTGCACGAGCAACAATTTAAAATAAGGACAATCGGGGAATACATTCCTATGCCGTGTGCGAGACAATTAATGGTTTGCCGACCTGTTACGGTGCAGAGGTCAGCGTGTGGGGCTTTCCCGCTTTATACTTACACAGATTTGTTTAGTGAGGATCGAAGTGCTTGTAAGGAAGTCAGATTTTGTACAAACATATAAATGTATATATATGTACATCCTACAAAACTTTCCGTTGATCATTATTTTTCAACTGAAAAAAGTATCGTATTTTTCGAATACTTTGGTTTTATTTTGATTGATATCTGAAAAATATGTAGCGTCATATTTTTTTACTATATCTTCAAATAATGCGGCAAACCAGCCCACATGTAAAAATAAAGCTACCTCAAATACATAAAACTTTGGCATAAGTGTGTCAATCGTCGCCTTTCAAATCTTAACTCTGCGCGACGGCGTCGCTCCCTGACTACAAACGTATGCACATATTACATACATACGAGTAATATACATATATAGAGCTATAGCCGTTCACAAAACAAACGAGTTCCCCATACGATAATTAGATTTGCGAAAATCACTCCAATTCATCATATGCCACCTTCATGCGTCTGCATCCCCCTTCTCAGTGTTTCAATGCAACACTTTCTCGTGTATCACCGCTGCGAGCTATGAAAAACCTATGACTATAGCACGACTTGTGCGTGTACCACCTTCGCGTCACTTGTTTTCTGCCTCTAATTTGTCGTATTTATGGGCGACAAATCAGACATTCAACATGTTGATGTCTTCTTTAACAATCGAGATCACACATGCCAAATTATACTTTTATAGTGTTCGGCTCTATATGAGATTGTGCGCGTTTATGTGCTTGATCGTCCTTCTTTAAATTTTATACGTTCGTACCGCTTAAAGTGATATAAATCAGGGAAATATATTACAAACGTAAACATAAATATTCGCTCTGATGCTGGCAATTTATGTTGAACATTGCAAAACATTTTTAAAAAATGATTTATGTATTTAATTGTAGCGCAGCAGAAAGTGAAATTCCAACAACAAAAAGGGCTGGTAGTCGGCTCCGTTGCCACCATTGGTGTAAAATTTTTGTTTGATTGTCTATCGGTAGTAGCATACTTTTGCATCTGGTGAGTGAGTAAATATGTGCAGATTCATCAACAGAAGTTTCGAAAGATCGCAGATTCCTTTCGATTATCTTTATAAATATGAAAAATGTTTAATAATGAAAAGATGAAATAGCGTATTTACCTGTGGGCAAAAAATAGTAAGACTTTCTATTTTTTCTTTAAATTTCTCGCTAAAACCCATTCAACGAAATATTTGTATCTAGGTTGGTATGGCTGTGAGTGACGTATGTGCCCAATGTTACATCAAAATAATCAAATTGGTGTTTAGTATACGCTTGCCTCTCTGAAGTACATAAAATGCATTGGGCAATTTTTAGGATGAGCAAAATTATTCAACAAAGAAGTTCCATTAAATTTTGTGTGCGGAATCAAATTTCTAGTCTCGAAACGTTCAGAATGTTGGAAAACGCTCTTGGTTATAATTGTTTGTCACGAGCAAGCGTTTTTGATTGGTATAAATTATTCAAAGAGGGTCGAAAACGCGTTGATGACGAACCACATTCTTCAAGACGACCATCAACTGACGCTCAACACGTCAATAAAATAAACGGATTGGTGCTTGAAAATCGACGATTAACAGTCAGAGATTTTACTGACGTCGTTGGAATATCGGAAGGTTTAGTGAAAATCATTTTCAAAGATCATTTGAGCCTGACAAAAAATTAAAGGACGATTGGTTCCAAAATGACTATATTTTTTTCGAAAAGCAGAGACGCGTTATCGTCTGTGAAATAATGCTTCCCACTACTAAGATGTCATGAAATGTATTAATACTGGCGATGTGTTTTGGATTTACGCTTGCGACCCGAAACAGACGAATCGGCTGCATCGAATGTGGTGTACTTCGAATTCTTTCCGACCGGCCAAACTGTTTGAGTATGATGCGTCTTTTGCGCGAAGCTATTCGTAAAAAGTGGTCGGAATTATGAGCCGAAAACTCTTAGTTTGCATTGCATTGATTCTTCGGAGTTTTCGACAAATTTTCAACCAATATCGTACTGCACTCACCGTATGTGCCTGATTTAGCTCCTCGTGACTTCCTGCTATTCAGAAAACTCAAACGACCGTTCCGGGGAAACCGTTTTGAGTCAATTGATGACATTAAACGTAAATGGCTACGTAAATTGAAGGCTATTTCAGAAATTGGCTCTAACAATTGTTTCTAGGATTGAAAAAAAAAAAAAACGTTTATGTCGACTTTTGACCATTTTATCTGCCAAATATTCGCCCTAAGAATAATTAATCTAAAAGAATAATTTTCGGTCAAGGAATATTATTTGTACACAAAAGCTGAATTTTCCAGAATACTAAATAATTGTAGACAAAATTGACAAAGCTTTCTAGCCACTTTACTTGACATAAACAACCTTTTCGTCGAATTAAGGGGTTTGGAGTAGTCAGAGGCACGAGAAAATGAGAATTTTCAGTATTTGTTTTTGCTATTAAATCGTATTATTTTACAGAAGTAGTAACATGGCATTATTATATAATGTGTTGACTTGAAGGCACGAAAATTAAAAAAAAAAATTAATTTCCAAAGTTATAGTTGTTTGTGTTGACCCAGTTCTAAAAAAAGGTACTTGCGGTGACAACTATAAGTCCTTGGAGATTCATCTAAAATCAATCGGACAAAAAAAATTAATTTCATAAATAGATAAACTCGGGCCTGATCGAAATATTTGTTTTTTTTTTTTTTTTTAATTAACAAAATGACGGCCTCAGGAAATTTTTTTCTAAATTTTTGGGGAAAACAACAGTTAATTGGTCTTAAAGAATCGAAATTTTTGAAAAACAAAAAATCTTTCGATCAGGTCCGAGTTTATTATGTATTCTAAAAGTTGTATAAATTTCATTAAAATCTACTGGGTTTCGAGTTGCAGTTGTCACCGCTTCATAAAACATTGTTTTGAGAAAAACGTGTTTAAAGTTTCACACCAGCAATTTGAAGTGCCCGAGCTCTCTTTGTTATTTGTTGAATAACTCAAAAGCTAATTATCGGATCAACGTGAAATTTTCACAGAATATTTTTAAGATATTACACTTAACGAAAATGGGCAAAACAAAAATAATTTTTTGAAAATTCTAACTACCCCTAACCTCATAAGGTTACTTAATAAAGTAAAAAGATGAAGATCTTTATCTTGATTTTTATCAGACAGTTCGAATGAGAGTTATATGTCTTAGTGGTCCGATCTAAACAATTTGTTTGTGGCGTTGCCATATCTAGCAATCGTGAATACATTTCGTCAAATAGAAATTTGTTCCATAAAAGGACTTGATTTTGAAAGGCCAATTTTTTTGGCAGCCAAAAATTGTTTACAAATTTGGATCGAATGACATCTAAAAAACTTCGCGTATGCATTGCTATCATAAATCATCCAACTGGTCACGCAGATCATTTACCTACATGTGTACCTTATAAGGTTTAACGTTACTTCGTGGTAAACTTAATGGAAGAACTGCGAGGTCGAAACCGTCATATTATTTTACACGTTCGGATGTTGACTTTAGATGTCGTGTCTCCTTGGTTTTATTTTAATCTTGAATTGCCATTTATAATTGTCCTAAAAGCCTTGGAAGCCTTGTTTTACCATAATATCAGCACTTAAAAGTGATCATTTAATCACTCCAACAAATTCTCCATCATAAATATGGTACCAAGGACTAAGGAATTTTGAGTACACATTCGAACAAAAAAGCACCCGGAAATTGTCATTAAATATCCCGGGTAAATGAAATTCAAAAAATTATTTTGCTAAGTTGTTAAGACTCAACCAGTTTGTTTATAGCAGCTGCTTAAGTCGGTACACCTCAGTAATGCGTTGCCATTTATACAATGAGTAAAAATATCGATCGTTTGTATATCTCAAATTTTGTATTTCTAACTATATTTTGTGTGCGGAATCGTTGCGAATGTTGGAAAAGGCTTACTTATTCCTACGAGAGGTTGTCGAAGACATGCCTCATTCTGGCCGATCTTCAATCTCTTCAATTGATGAAAATATTGAGAAAGTGAAGAATATCGTGCTTGAAAATCGTCAGGCAAGTGTTAGAGAGATGCCAAGAAAGCTCGACATCTCTCGCGAGTCCGATATTTTGGCTATGAAATGCATTCTTGCTCGATAAACCCGATCGATAAAGCTGATTTTTTTTTTTTTAAAGAGAGTATGATTGTGACCGAATTTAAAGCCAAAAACGCAATGAATACCATCGATCAATCATTCACCAGATCTGACTATGTGTGATTTTTTCTTCTCTTTCAAACTGAAATTGCCGCTCCGTGGAAGCCGTTTTCAGTTGACCGAAGAGATAAAATGAAAATCGCTGAAGCAGTCGTAGGCTATCCCAAAAAGTGCTTATGAAAAGTGTTTCTAAGACTGGAAAAATTGTTGGCATAAGTGTATTACTGGTGGTATCTGTTGGTGATTACTTTGAAGGCGACAAAATAAATATTGATGAGTAATTAAATATTTTGAATTTTATTTACAACTTCCGGGTACTTTTTTGTCACAATATAAATATTGTACCAAGGACTGAGGAATTTTGATTATATGTGAATATAAGTTTATGTAAACACCTTTCCATTTAATATGGTATCGATCTGTATGTTGATCATACTTGTATTTAAATTTTTTTTGTTGCGCTTATTATTATATTTTCTACTTTACTATTTACATATATCTTAAATATACTATATTAGCCCAATAATAAATTATGTATGTGTATATTTATTGTTAACCATCTATTACCTTCGATCTGTTTCATCGGGCTCAGCCCTCCGGTGTATGGGGTTGCCCAATAATCGGTTGTATAGCAACCATAATCTGCTATGTTGGTACTCAATCCACCGTTATCCATAAATGACATTGTGGAAACCATTGCGCTGGCACACTCGTTGGGTCCCATGAAATTCGTAACGGGTCGCCGATAAATAGCCTGATGCATAACAAAGCTAAGGATTTCCAAACTAAAACACGAAAAAAATTTGTTTACCCAAATAGCAGGTCGCACTTGTCAGCTTACACTTTCTAACAATCAATTGCAATTCAATTGTTTTAAACGGAATTTGATAAATCTAATTTGATTTCATTTCAATTGATTTCTTTGTACAATTTTCACACTTTCACGTTTTTCGCGCACTTGTCAAATTATAACAAAATTTCGATCACTCTTTTTCAGTCTATGGTGCGAATGAAGGTGTATAAAGAATGAAATTGAGAGTACATCATTTCACACAGAAAACACAATAAAAATGTCGAAAACGGGATTTGCCAATTACACTTTTCGTATCATTTGCTTAAATTTTTTATATTTATTTTTTTCTTTTTTAATATAGTTGGTGTACTTTGTTGCACGCGAAATGTCTAAAGGTGTTGAAAAGTTTCGTGATCCCAAAATATCTCGACTATTTATACGGGACGGCAAAATTGATTCAGCGTTTGGTGAACTTGCGGCAATTTATTATTATTTTTATTTTTTGATGTTAGAGATTCTTCGCACAATTTGTTTGAAATTTGTATGTTAGGTTTCTCTGCGCACTGCTATAGAACTCAACAGTCGCAATTAATCTTTATAGGAAATCGAATGCGATCAATCAAATAACACCTCTTACAAACACAAGTTTTGTAGAAATCGCTACAAAGCTAACATATCCATCACACCCGTTTCACACGACCAACGTTGAAGTGTCGATGATTGTTGTGGCGCTACCGAGTTGCGAATTGTATCTTGACACTCTTGTTTTCAGCGCGTTCACCTCTTTAGCGCCGCAATTAAACTTTCAAATAGTCACACCACGTTAAGCGCGAAATGATGGAATCGCTTCTATGGCGCTTCAACAATGTTGAGCCATTCGCTTGACACCTTGTTGACGATATGAATTTAAGAGATGCAAGAAAAACATATATACGCGAAACACTAGAAAAAACATTCGAAAGACCTGCGATTAGTTTGCGGCGCGAAACAATTAAATATGTCTACGTGTGGCGGAAGTTCCGTGTCAAATGTCCGGTTTTGCGTAACGAAATTTCCGATTTCACTTTCCGCCTTCACAGTGCGTTCTGTGTAAAGAGTTCTAGCAGAATAACGGCACCATTGATGTAGATTCAGATTAAAAGGCGCTGCGATGCGCATATCTCGTCTGTTTTTCAGCTGCGTTAAAACGACTAAGTGATCCCCAACAGAAGATCTTTACATAAACCAATGATCGCAGTGTTTGCGTTCTCAAATATTGTGTTGCATACAGCCAAACACACACACACACAAGTGTACCCTTGGCTGTCTATTTATATTTACATATGAGATGTGCTCGGTCGGTGGCGGAGGATCGGTGCTTTGCGGAGCAGTCTTACGTTGCCTCTTCACTTGTTGGAATTGTTTTTAGCGTCTTTTGACTTTTCAACACTTTTCGGTTGGCTAAAATTTCTGAACCAATCAGCGGATCGATATTGCAATTGGTGATTTTCGTTTGCGCCGACGCTGTTTAGCGCCACAGAGAGCGTTAATTTTGAATCAAAAAATAAATTAGAAACAATTGACTCCAAATAAGTGGTACTATACCGTTTTTTAACAATATGTATTCTAATTATGTTATTAGCATGTACTGATACATATAGTTAATTGAACTTAGCATTAAAAAAGTTTTAAATTTTTATTTGGTATAACCTGGGTTAAACAGCCTAATGATTTTTGGGCTATAAAGACTGTTCATTTCAAGGTGTTTTGACTTCGCTTTGATATAATCCTTTAGTACTCTTTTAGTTCATAATTTTATGTGTATGTGTGAACCCAAATTATATTTACAGATCTTCTACATATTTTTATTTTCGACTGAAATCTGGAGATTCTAGTCATTCTATCAAATGTCAAATATCTCCCTTCCGAATTTTTGTCTTTTGAATTTCAGGGCTATGTATAAAACGCTATAGAGCTCGTATCTGGCAATACTATATGTACATCTTTGAAAGGTCTTGACATAACCTACAAACGCTATGCATGATTAGGCTGGATACCCAAAAAAGCTTGATGTTTGGATGCCGCATAATTTGACACAAAAAAACCTTCTGGACCGAATTAACGCCTGCGATATGCTGTTGAAACGGAACGAACTCGGCCCATTTTTGAAGCGGATGGTGATTTACGATGAAAGATGGATCACATACAACAATATCAAGCGAAAACGGTCGTGGTCGAACAGTGAATCCTCCCAAACAGTGGCCAAGCCGGGATTGACAGCCAGGATGGTTTTGCTGAACCAGGCGAACGACCAGAAGCGTTCAGAGTTGGCTAAAAGGAAGGATGTAGTGTTCTACGAGGACAACGCCATACCACACACTTCGTTGATGACTCTTCAGAAGGTACGGGAGCTGGGATGGGAGGTTTTATCGCGTCCACCATATAGCCCGTACATAGCGCCAAGTGATTACCACCTTTTCCAGTTCATGGTGAACGCCCTTGTTGGTGTAAAGTTGAACTCAAAAGAGGCTTTTGAAAAGTGGCTGTCCGAATTTCGCAAAAAAGGAGGGACTTCTACGAGAGGGATTATGAAGTTGCGTCTAGATGAAAAGATTATCGAACGAAACGGCGCATATTTCAGTCCATGTCATGTTATCCAATTTGTTAAAACAAGCCAAGCTGAAACGGTCTTTATGGTAGAATCAATCATGATCAAATTTGATTTCGTCGATCTCTTTCTGTCAATTTTGATGTCAAAAATGCACCACGCTGTGAAAATCGTCGACTTCGACTATCTTATAAACATTTCGATTCGATATTTCGATTGCCCTGGTCCTAGACATGGTATAAACACCTGTTTGTCACTATTTCAATAAGGTATTAGATCCTCATGGACTGAATTTCGGTCAGGATTCGGTGCTGGAACGCAAAAAAATCGATCCATTTCTAAAACGAATAGATATTGGTGATGAAAAGTGGCTCACTTACAACAAAGTCAACTGAAAACGGTCATGATAAAATTGCGATTAGCCAACGCAAACGGTGGCCAAGTCGAAGGATTTGGAGAATTTTTTTTTTAGGTTGATAGTACTGTCAGTCACGTTTATGTCAAATTTCATGTCAAAATATTCATTAGTGTTTGAGATACGTGTCGTTTTGTGAGCTGCTAAAAGTGAATTTTTCGTTTTTTGCGATGTCGAAATTTGTTGAGCAAAGAATTTGCATTAAATTTTGTTTACGGAATCAATTTTCTGCTGTGGATACTTTGGGGATAGCGCAGAAAGACTTTGGTGATGAGGCTATGTTTAAAAAAAAATATTTACAAGTGGTATTGTGAGTTCCAAGCCGGCCGTGGACGTGTCGAAGACGAAGAGCGTCCAGGGCGACCATCAACCTCAACCGACGAAGCTCACGTTCAACAAATCAAAGATTTGGTGTTGAAAAACCGTCGATTAACAATTAGAGACCTTGCTGATGAAGTAGGCATATCGAAAGGCTCAGCCAATACCATTTTGAAGGATGTTTTGGGCTTCAAGCGCATCAAATCTCGATGGTACCGAAAACATTGAATTTTTTGGAAAAAGGCGTCGCGTTGAAGTGTGTGAAACGATGCTTTCCGACTACCAGGGTGTCATGAAACGCATTATAACTGGCGATGAGACTTGGATCTATGCTTACGACCCTGAAACAACCGATCAATCGAGCGAATATCCTGCCAAAAATCAAGGTCATGTTGACTCTTTTCTTCGATTATCGTGGTGTTGTGCATTATGAATTCCTTCCAACCGGTCAAACAGTCAACAAGGAATATTATTTGAACGTTATGCGTCGTTTGCGTAACGCTATCCGCCTAAAAAGGCCGGAATTGTGGAAAGACAATTCTTGGTTTTTACACCACGATAATGCACCATCCCATACTGCCCTCGTAATTCGTGATCATTTCGCCAAAAACTCAACCCATATCGTTCCGCAACCACCGTATTCACCTGAATCTGGTGCCGTGCGACTTCTGGCTGTTCACCAAGCTCAAAAGACCGCTCCGGGACACCGTTTTTATACGATAGAGGAGATTCAAGCAAAGTGACTACAACCAGTGTTTCGAAGATTGGAAAATCCGTTGGCATAAGTGCATTGCATCGGGAGGGGATTACTTTGAAGGGGATGAAATTGATTTGGAAGAATAAATTAAAATTTTTCAAAATAAACACAATGTCACCTTATTTTTTGGGCACAGTAGTACATATATATAATATAAGTATAAAACCATACAAAATTTAAGAAAATATCATTTACTTAAAACATACATAATTTGGTTGTAAAATTGTATTTTTTTTATTTTAATTTTTTTCAGCTTTCATAAAAACATTTATCTGCGTACGAGGTGAGTCATATCTTATATATATTGTTAGTAGTTGCATAAAAAAAATAAATCCTTCCACGCTTAGTCAATTAGTATTAGTGTCCATGTAATTGTTACTCACTGTACTTTATGCCGCATCGCTTGTAGCAAGAGCATGCAAGTTCTCTCACGATCTCTCTATTCTGCTCTCAAATGCCACTCCGCCCACTAGCTGTTTGAAATGAACCAGAATTTATATCTTATGCTACTACTCGTCTCACTGCACAGAGCTTCCTACAGATTTTGCTTCTTAATAGCTTATTGTTAAGGTGCACATGGCCCTTCCATGCTGCTAGTGCAATTGCAAACAATTGAAATTATTGTATTTAGATTATGGCACTGTCTTGCTATAAAATCGAATTATCCCATAGTTTAGACACTAAATTCAAATCTAATTGCAGCAATTGAAATGCCATTTGCATGATCTGGTCGCTACTGCGAGTAGTAAACAAGGCAGCAGCAACATACAATCAAAAAGTATTGGAGAGCACTTCTTATACCTGCTCACTGCTGCGAAACCTGTACGCTTTTGGCTATAATTTTCGATTGTGTTCGGTAAACACATTATTCGCTGGCTTGCCAAGAAAACGAATGGCCAATTCACTTCGCTGCGGGTGCTTCGATTATAAAATGGTGTATGTGCGCGTTGGTGGGTACCTGCGCGACCAACAACACCGTGCGAGCCAAACGATCGCCACAAAGCAATGGCGTAGCAAGGCACTCAGACAATCTGTGAATTCTTAATTACTATGTTTTTGTATTGTTGGTTGTTTCCTCTTTGTTGTTGCTTTTTTACCTTGTTTTTGCTGAGCAGTCGTTCATTTTGTTCCTTTGTTTTTGTGTGTTGTTATTCTGTTTGATGCCAAAATTTAATGCAAGCAGCTTTGTTATAGTTGTTATTCTTATCCCCAAGATTTGTATACTCGTTACAAAATAAGTTTCCAACATTTTCTCTGGCGTAAGTTAGTGCTTCTAGCAGAGTAGAAGCACAACGAAAAAAGAAGAAAGAGCAACAAAGTAGTGATCTGGTTTCTGTCATCCACAAAATAATGCAGTTTGTGATTTTTCTATTAACGTCTGTTTAGCTGTTCTTTATTGTAGCTTGTGGTTCTGGCGTTTGTTCCAGACCCTGATGTGCTTCCTTTTGTGTATGTGATTTACCTGAGAGTAGCAATAGAAATTAAATTAACAAATAAAACTACTACATATTCAATTTCTCGAAATTTAAGAAATTACAGTCATAGGAATTGTTATAAATATCGAGGTACATATGTACATATTTTTACATATACATCGATAAATACGAGTTATATATTTGATGCGAGAATTGCCTTTTATTCGCCATTACGTCTACCGCTGAATAATTCACAGGTTTATTGTTGTTAATTTGGAATACTCAGCTTTTCCTATTCCCTCCCGTTTTTCTTGATGTTTGTAATTTTCTAAATAATCAAAGTATTTGGCTGGTTTTAATCGTCTCGCATCATTTAGTTTTATATTTATTAATAGCCAAGCTTTAATTGCATATTTTAACCGTCAATTTGCAGACATAAATTCCTTCTTATAAGCATTTTCTTTTAAAGACTCACAAGGTATACATACATACTCAGTATAGTGTTTTATTTTAAATTATGTGGGTTGCGAAAATCTTTTGAAATTTTAAAGATGTAATATTTTGAATACATATATGAAAATAGTAAATTTATTTACCTAATTTACTTGATAATACTTCTTCACATACATACATATATATATGACTAATTTACTGTTCTACGCCTTAAATAATACAATGTAGATTAACAAATTTGCTTAAATTGTCATATTTCTTGCAGGGTTTCATTGGAAACACTGAACAAAAAATTTACTTTAATTTATTTTTCAAAGTAGTTTCGCTAAAACCAGTAATCCTTCTGATACTTAATTGTAAGAAATTTCGATTTCGTCAATTTTGGGAATTAGGCGCTTCTCTATCAAATAATTATTTACCCTGTTTAATTTCAAAGTCAACAGAGTAGACGGCTCTTCATATTTGATAGATGATAATTCTTAGGGAAAGAAAAAGACCGATTTCACTCATAAGTATCCCAATAACTTAAAACACATATCAATTTTATTGCATATTTATTAACAAAATGTATTTGGGATAAATTCAATAAAAAGGGATATTCTCATACTCAATCCCAGTATAATATATTAGTACCCTTAGTATAAACTTTATATTGTTTTGTTTTGCTATTTTTACACCCTGAACAGTGTATTTTAAGTTTGTATTTACGTACATACTATACACATATGTATGTACATATAAATGGCCAGTTTGATGAGCTCGGTCGATTAATCCCCCAGTTTGTGAGACATCAGTTGCACACGTTCTTTTTTCCCAAAATAGTTGCTCATTTGTCGGAATCGCCACTGTCGAATCAAAATCAAGCCCTTGTATAGGCAATTTTTTTTTTTATCTTCATGAAATAACATACTGTTTAGAAGAATACAAGGTGTGTTCCAAAGTAAACAGGACTTAAAAAAACAGAACAAATGTTTTTTTTCGGCAAAGGCAATTTATTTTATTCAAAATAGTCTCCTTCTGCTTCAATACAGCTTTTTGCAAGGTCCAAAAGCATGTCGAATGAAGGTTTTAGCTCGTTGGCCGGTATGGCCGCCAGTATGCCGGTGCAAGCCTTTTGAATGGCCTCTACGTCTGCATAACGCTTTCCTTTCATGGGCAAATGCATTTTTCCGAAAAGGAAGAAGTCGCACGGTGCCATATCA
Source organism: Bactrocera correcta (assembly GCA_027475135.1). Classification (NCBI taxonomy): domain Eukaryota; kingdom Metazoa; phylum Arthropoda; class Insecta; order Diptera; family Tephritidae; genus Bactrocera; species Bactrocera correcta. The sequence goes on from CM050326.1 coordinate 54,273,813, forward strand.
GGTGAATACCGGGAGTGAATAATGGTTAAAATGTGATTTTTGGTCAAATAATCGGTCACAAGCGTCGATCGATGAGACGGCGCATTAAATGTTCAGCTCATGTTCATACCGATAACACAAACATGCTGCCATTTAAAACGCATAACTTCACACCCAATCGATGAAATGTCATGTCACTGGACAATCGATAAAGATAGCAGATTCTAACCCACCAGTCTACATATAGATGGCACCACCAAGGAGCCCTAGATTCAAAAACTCCTGTTTACTTTGGCGTTTTCCTTTTCTATATCATTATAGATAAAAAAAAATTAAATATCAAATGAATTTATGATTAGTTGGAATACTGTGCCAACTTACCATATGTTTTATAAGATATAAACATAATATAATTATTAACAGTGAACTTTTTTTTTTGGGTGTTACTTTGTTGTCTAAGCGATAAATCGATTTCAATTCTCAAAATTAGCCAACAATTTCGGAAATACAACTTTCTTTTATACTAATCTTTAAGATGCTAATGGATAAAGATTGTTAAATAGACGAAGCCATCGTTCTTTTTGTCAAAGACTCCTTTATTAAAGAAAAGCCGAACAGTATTTAGCCTAAAAATTGCCAAATACGATTTAATATTTTAATTTTACATGAAAAAAGTTTAAAAGAGAACGAATGAGCGCAAAACCTCCCAAGTAATTTTTACTAGATTTAGAAAAAACTAAGACCTGGTGCTTTTAGAGTGCAGGAATACATATGATGTTCTATATTGATTATCTATGAAACAAAACTCCGTAAATTTTAATTTTAATAAGCACCACAAATTATACACACATCTTCGCATACTGAAAACTTTTTGTCTAAAATATACGGCACCAATCTAACTTCAGAGAAGAACTGTAGATGCAAAAGGGTTAGTTATTTTTGCATTAATTCTAAGGGTTTATTAAGCATGATAGAAATCACTTATTGCCAGGTCCAAAATATAAGATATATGCATAAGAATCACCGAACCATGTTCCAGTAAATTCTGGTGTGTCACTATCGATGTGTATGCCCCGAAGTTAGCCTGGTGAAACACATGGTTGCTGGCTTTTCGGTGTTTGCTTCTTCAGATATCTAACTGGTGACAGTGAGGCCCGAATTAGGAGTTTGGTCATAGTACCATAACTCAATTCCCTGCTAATCCCACCAATATTACCGTCAATCATGACTTACCTACCGATATCATTATCATCGGGGTGCGCCAGCAGCTGTACACTCTTATAAAAGCTTGTGCCTTCTCGATTCACCTATGCAGCTCAAATTACTTTCTCCAGCAGTAGATTGAAAAACCCGCACGTTAGGTAATCGCCCTGCCCGAAACTTCGTTTGGTTTTGAACGGCTCGGAAAGGTTTTCCCGATCTTGACGAAGCTTTTATTATTGCTCCTTGTCAGTTTACACAGCCGTATTAGTTTTACGAGGATACCAAATTCAGACATAGCGGCATAAATGCAGCTCCCTTTCGTGCTGTCCAAAGCAACTTTGAAATCAACGAACAGGTGGTGTGTGTAGATCCTCTTTTCACGAGTGTTTGTCAGGATTTGAGGCATGGTAAATATCTGGACAGTAGTTGATTTTTCAAAAAACAGACAGGTCCAGTCAGTTTGTTGCTCGCTTTAATCTCTCACACAATACGCTCGAAATAACCTTATATGCGATCTTGAGGAGACTTATCTCTCGATTGTTGGGGCAGATTGTAAGGTATAAAAAAGCTGATGCATGCTCCTTATCAGTCCCTCCCTCCGTATTTGAATAGCTCGGCCGGCAATTCATCGGCCCCCGCCATTTTGTTGCTCTTCAGACGAGTAATAGCTATTCCAACCTCTTCATGTTTGGGCAATGGGCTGTTCGCTTCAACATCATCGATTGGGGAATCTGGTTCACCATCTACTGTTGTTATGTTTTCATTGCTTTTCAGCAAGCCCTCCATAATTTGAGTATGCTCTGGTCATCAGTCACTAGATCACCTATGGGGGTTCTAAAAGAGTATGCCCGGTCTTGAAACCTTCTGTTAGTCGCCGCAACTTTTTGTAGAATTTTCGAGTATTAACCCTGCCGGCCAGCTTGCCAAGCTCTTCATACTCACGCATTTCGGCCTCTCTCCTTTTTTGTACGCAAATTCTTCTCGCTTCCCTCTTTAACTCTCGGTATCTATCCCATCCCGCACGTGACCAAATCTATAATGCAATTTTAAGAATTTTCTTAACACTGTTGCATCAGGATTCCATATACTCGTATGCAAGCCGATCTTAGGATTCAAACAAAATTAGTTCTTAAAACTGCAACCGTTTCCATACAACCCCAAGCTGCATTCCTTCATCGCACATTAAAATTAAATTGTATTATGTTTTATTATGTTGGAATTCATTTATTTTCTTGTTTTTCTAAAATAATGTGCAAAAATAAGGCAAAAGTACACATTTTACTCTAATTTGCAGCGGAAGCGTCCATAAGTTCTGCAGCTTTTACTCACCATATGTTCATACTCACTTATGGGCCCATAACTCAGTAAATGCATACAATGTAAAATAATTTTTTCTACTCTCTTATTTTCAATGCATTTCAATTGCTCACAATTACATTAGTACAAGGCATCCCTCCTTCGCGTCAGTGGTACAAATTATTGCGATTTTCGGAAATTTAAGTGCATTTAGTGCATAAATATTTTTCACAACTCGCATAAACTCCAATAAAAGTTCAATAAAGTGGCAGCAACGCAAAAGCGTTGACACATTTATGTAGCGCACATAAAGGCGCCCTTCCGGTACTTCTGTACTCGCATGTGTATGTATGTATGAAACCGAGTATAATACGCACTTATTAGGGTGGTCGAACACTTTTGTGTTAAGATTTGTGTAGTATGCTTGAGGTGAGTTTTTTTATGCCCTTATATATGTATTTATGTACGTATGTATCAGCAATTTTTATAAAGGTTAAAACATTTTGAAAAATGGCGGAATCTAATAAAATAGTTTTTTTTTTTAAACAGAAGAAATTAAAATAATAACAAATCAGGTTATTGTGCGAATTTACAACGGCATGCCAGTATTTATTCCTTTTCGCTGTTTGACGCCAGTTGGAGATTCCAAATGTAGCCAGGTCCTTCCCTTATTCTTTCCAACGGAGTGGTGGTCTTCCACCTCCTCTGCTTCCCCGGCGAGTACTGCTTTGAATACTCTCAGAAATGGAGTGTTTTCGTTCATTCGGATATATTGTACAGCTCATCGTTCCATCAATTGCGATATTCGCCGTTGCCAATGCGCAGAGGATCTTCCACAGAACCTTTTTCTCGAAAACTCGTAACGTCGACTCATCAGATTTTGTCATCGTCCATGCCTCTGCACCAAGTAGCAGAACAGGAATGATGAGTGACTTAGAATTTGGTCTTTGTTCGTCGTGAGAGGACTTTACTTCTCAGTTGTTTACTCAGTCCGAAGTAGCACCTGTTGGCAAGAGTTATTCTATGTTGGATTTCGAGGCTAACGTTGTTGTTCGTATTAATACTGCTTCCAAGATCGACAACTTCAAAGTTATGACTGCCAACAGAGACGTGAGGGCCATGTCGCGAATACGACGGTTGTTTGTTTGATGACAGGAGATGTTTCGCCTTGCTCTCGTTCATTACCAGACAAATTTGTTTTGCATCTTTGTCTAAACTGAAGAAAGCAGAATTAACGGCGCGATTATTGTGGCCAATGATATCGGTGTACACTTTGTAAAAGATTGTACTTTCTCTCAGCTCTGTAGCTCGAATTATTTTCTTCAAGAGCTGATTGAAGAAGTCGCACTAAAGGAAGTCGCGTTGTCTGAAACTTCTTTTGGTATCGAATGACTCGGAGAGGTCCTTCCCGATCCTGACGGAGCCTTTGGTATTGCTCAGCGTTGGTTTACACAGCTTTATTAATATTGCGGGAATACCAAATGCAGCTCCTTTTTGGTGCTGTCAAAAGCAGCTTTGGAATCGACGAAGAGGTGGTGTGTGTCTATTTTCTTCTTATGAGTCTTTTCTAAGATTTGACGCATGGTGAATACCTGGTCTGTTGTTGATTTTCCAGGTCTTGCTTTAGACCTGATCAAGTCCAATCAGTTTGTTGGCGGTGAGCTTTAATCTTTACACAATACGCTTGATAGCACCTTATATGCGATATAGAGAAGATTTATCCCACAGTAGTTGGCGCAGATTGTGGGGTCTCCTTTTTTGTGGATTGGGCAGAGTGCCCTTAATTTCCTATCGTTGGGCATGCTCATCCAGCCATACACTACAAAGAAGTTGATGCTTGCTCCTTATCAGTTTTTCGCCGTCGTGTTTGAATAGTTTGGCTGGCAAACCATCGGCCCCCGCCGCTTTATTATTATTCAGGCCGGAAATTGCTGTTCAAACGACTTCATGGTCTTGCAATGGAGCGTCTGTTCCATCCTCATCTATTGGGGCATCGGATTCTTTTCCTGGCGTTATACTTTCACTGCCATTCAGCAGGCTGGAGAACCAATCCCTCTATAATCACCTCTGGGGGTCCTACAAGAGTTTACTCCGGTATTTAAACCTTCTGTTAGTTGCAGCATCTTTTCGTAGATTTTTCGATCTTGGTGATATCGGCAGATTTCTCAAATATATCTATATCTAACGTTTACTTCGTTACTCGTATTTTAATTCTTTGAAAATGAAAAAAAAAAAAATTTTCTCGTTATATCTTTCTCTTATTATATCTATAGATATATATAGATATTTTACCTAGTTTGAAACAATCGAACATTAGTATTCCAAACCACAAAAATTGAACCACCCTAGTGCATATATACACGCGTACAAAAATGAGTTAACTTATGCACTACTTATGCACATGATTCCCTATAACATTACAAATGCTGATGGAGCTGTAAAACGCCAAGCATTTTCTCCCAGCAAGCGAAGGCAAAATGAAGGGAAGAGTCAACCATTTGAGGCAGCATTTTGCACGGCGAGATCGTTTTGATCACACTTCATAAAATTAATAGTAATTTTCATATGCTTTGTGCCACAAACTTACATAAATATGTGCACATATGGGCTAGATTTGAATGCTATACATTCTATATATATATGTATGTATATGGTATACATATGTACATAATACATGCTTCATATATGCAGCGTTTTTATTTCGTAATTTCACAACGAATTGCAATGCTGGAAATTGTGTTTCCTGTTCAGGCATACATTTTCAATAAATTTTTCTAAAGTTTTTTGTTGTTGTTCGGCATTTATTTCATTTCATAATTTTAGTATTTCAAAAAGAAATACGCATTTGCATACAAAAACACGAAATTTCCGGCGATAAAACATACACGGATTTTACTTCATAAAAAAAGATGAATACAAAATTTTAAGTAGTTTTAATATTTTACATTGGGGTTGGTGGAAAATTAAGCCCAACGCAACATGGCCAAAGCAGCGCCAATTACAAGAATGGAAGAGCTAATGAAAGCGGCGCCATCACGGGCAACGGGGATTTGGGTGCTATTGGCAGAAATGAAGTTACAGCCGACACCTTCGCAGGTGAAACAGTTCGTCTCATCCATGCAGAGTTTGTTAGCTTGAGCAGAGGAAAGGCAACCGCGTTGGAAGGAATTTGTTTTGTTTTTGCCTGCAAAAAGTAAAATATATATCAATAATTCTTATACACTATGAAAACAAATAGCATACCATCGTTTCTAACGTAGCATTTGTCGCCCAATTTGTAAATCGGGCATACGGTGGGTCTGGCATAGACATTGGTAGCACAGTCGCTGGTCGAATTGCCCGTGCATTGCAGACACTGAGAGCGACTCTGCGGGAAAACGAGACGATTGCAACCTTCAGCAAAGGAGCAAATCAAGCACTGCAACTCATTGTGGCAAGCAACCGCGGTGGCGTTGTCCAACTCAGAAGCGCAGCCACGTATCGTGTTACCGTCTGGTGGGTGGAAAAATGAAGATTATTAAAATTTGCTAACATTTGAAAAAATTAAAAAGTTCTAGGGCAACTCACTGAGTACTCGCGTATAGCAAATGGATGTGTTCACAGCGCAAGTTTTGGCCAGATAATTCTCGGGATCTGTTGCACATTTAGGATCGGTAGCAGAGTTACACTGCACGCAGGCATCTAGAAAAGAAATTCATGAAAAAGAGGTTTATTAAGGTTGGCATAAATCATATTAATTCAAGTTATTACATGGGTTTACGGATTTTAAAAAATCAATTTTTTTTATTGTCTTATAAAATTCCACAAATCTTCTAAAATATTGCCAAAATTTTTGATCCGAGAATAGTTTCGAAAATACAGCTTTGAGAACTTGTGCGCTCGAGGCTAGCTAAGCTAAGTGCGCCGTCTTTTCTCCAAACTGTGTTTTTGAAGTCGGTTGACAAGATTTCTCGAGAACTACTTAACCAATCTTAATGAAATTTTACACAGTTCTTTGAGGTACAATTCTTAAAGACTTGAATGAAGGATTTTTTGTTTTTATGATTACAACTATTTGAAAAAAATTTCCGAAATATTTTAATTTTTTTGTAAAAATATCTCCAAAAATCCAGTTTTCAGTTTTTTTCCTTCGCCCAAGTTCTAAGTTAAAGTTTTAACTAAAACATGTATTTTTCACTTTGGGTTGTAAAACCGAATGGTAAAAAAATTCCTTGTAGCTAGGATTTTTTATGTTCTAACCAAAAAGTGCAGAGGTCAAACCACCACCATTTACAAAAATGACAAAAACAATTATACGTGATGGAAAATTTTTGAACTAAGACACCTCAAACCCCACAGACCTCTTATCACACAAGTCGCAAATTTTCCTTCCGATTTGTTGAGTAGTGTTATCGGCGATTAATTTTAAAAATGCTGGTGAGAAAGACATATTTGTTTAAAAGTATCTCAACTCCAAAAACAAAGTTAAATTAACTTTTATTATAGAAAGATAGAGATAATGATTAAAGGGCTATTATAAACTTAAATTTTTTACAAAATGGCGGCTTCCCAAAAGAAGTAATTTTTTGTCAAAAAATTTAGACTTCAGAGTGGCTTAAAATGGAAATTATTACGGAAAACCTTATTTCTTTGACTCATTACCTGATAAATATATCAACGAAGCTAAAAATTTCAAGTGCAAGAAATTTTCCTCACCAACTCTGAAAACAACGTTTCGAGAAAAACGTCTTAAAAATGTTATGATCAAATTATACAAAATAAAAAATCCTTACAAATGCAAAACAAAGAATCCATTTTTTTTTAAATGACCCCTTAAAGCTCATTTAATTTTGAACCTGTTCCACGTTTACTAAATTTCATTACGTAATGGTTTCAAAGTTCATTTGTAAATATATTAATGCAATTATTTGTAAATTTTTATATCACTCCGGAAATGAGCTAATGCTAATGCAAACAAGCATTTTGCACTGTACTACCCATGTTTGGTTAAGATAAGCAAGCACTGTTTTATCTTAGTTTACCGATTATTTCCCCGACTGAGTTTTACTAACTACCAGTGATTTTATTACTTATAAAAGTAACTAACACTACCAAGCATGTGCATACGTATGTCGTTAAATATGCTCTTTGCAGGGTAAAAAGCTTATAGGTGTGGCTATCGATTTGTCGCTTTTGATCGTTATCATATCAGGTTCGAGCAACCATACATATTGCATTTTAATACCATACATATTATATATATTTTTTTTTAAATAAATTTAATAAATAAAACATAACTATAAACCATTTTAGATACTTTTTTTTTGCATCGCGGCTTCTTGTTGAGCATGAGATTTCTTAAAAACTCTACCTCAGTTTTTTTTTAATTCAAAAATTAATACTTTTAAAAGCTTTGAGAAGTGACAAAATTTGAATATTTAACGATGATGGTTATGAGAGCTATATAAGACCTATGTGGCAGCTTGCCTCTCTCTGTTCTCCCCTACAATTCATTGCTTAGATCACAACGTCTATTTAGCCGTTGAAGACAGAGGAGAGGAGACACAATCACGTTGTGTCATGCCACATATTGTTGGAAAGGTGAGATTTTAAACTTAATTTAACCAAAAAAAAAATTAATAAATTCGGAGAAGTCGAAAAAAAGTTACAGCTGTTCAAAAATTAGTCAAAATAATGAAGAAATTCGCTATATTTTGAAATTCTTGTATAAAAAGGGAAGAATGCCTCGCAAAGCACCAATGAAATTTGCTAAGTTTGCGGAGACGATAGCGTGTAGCACAACAATAGTTCGCTCGCTGAGAAACACGAAAATACTTTTCGCCTACCAATAAAAACCTTTGCTTTAATTTTAAAATAATTATAAAAGTTTTCGATATCGGAAAGAATTTTTATAACGGTAATAAAACTCCACTACCCTAACTGCAAATCGAACTCGCACCCCGCTCTGGTGGCAGTAATACATTCAACAGTGGCCGCCATTCGACTTACATACGTATGTAAAAAGGCGATCACTTAAATATGGAGCTTAGTTAATAGTTTAAAATATTTGCTCAATTTCGTTTTTTTTTGTTTTCAATAAAACCTTTTCTCTTTTCAACTTCTTAAGTCCGAAAAAAATTTACCCTAAAGCCTCTTGAGGTTGGTACTTAAAACACAATTTGTCTAATTAACTTTTTACTAAGCTGTTTGTGCGAATGTAAAAAACTATTTACCTAAACGTATACATAAATACTATACATACATACACAGTGTATAGGAAAATGGTTGAATGAATGTTGTTTGCTCTACTTGGGCATTAGTATGTGATGTATGGTATTGAACATTGTACACACAGATTCGTTATAGAAGTCACAGATAAGATTAGCTTTCCAAGTAAATACACATTTTTAAATTTGGAAGTTATGTCACTTTAGTTTGCTTACTTAGTCACCATTTTATATTAAAAATAATAATCCATTTTCAGTATTCAAACTCAATATCTGTATAATTTATAATTCTGTTCTCCAAAATTGCAGTTTGAAAAATAATTTCACTTCACTACCATTTTTCATTGCATGTATACATGCATATGTATATAACAACATATACATACATATATATCAACCATATTTCATTTGCTTAATATTAATATTGATTTACCGCCGTGAACATATGCCAAATAGGCCACTGCTGCTATCACCAACACGTAGTACTTCATTTTTTTTTAAATTAACTTTTAACTTAGTTTAATAATTATAATAATTCGAAATTGTAATTCCACCAAATGCTTCCTTACTCGTTAGACTAAAATCGGTAACTGAATGTCAGCAGTCGAAATAGTTATCAGCACCTGCTAATATGTAACTGTACATGTCCACTTTATCAGTTCCTTGGATGCGATAAGAAGGTAGTAAAGATAAAGATAACTTACTCACTCCATTTGTTGCGTATTTCTGTGTAAAACTACACGTTTTATGTATGTTGTTGTGGTGTTTCAAAAAAGCTTCATAACTGTGTCACATACATAAACCTTTTGTACTTTTTAGAAGGGTGGCAATGATGGTTTATAACTTCTTCTTATCAAAAAATAAGAAATAATTGTGTCTGCGGCTTCAAATAATTCGACATACGGCGATAAAATGAAGCAAATCATTGGATTAAAGAGCCCTCATATATTTAACTATTTAAATTTCTTATACACTAAAAGGTACACTTTCTATTCTCCACCATCTTTCAATAACCAATCTTTCGATCACTTTATTTGAAAATATAATAAGTTCATAATTTTTTCGTATGAAAGCAGTATTGCTCTACTGAAGCTATCATACAACATTTTAACATCTTTTTGGCAATTTGTGGACTCCAAGGCGGTCAAGAATAAATCATGCACTTTTTTGATATCCTGTTCTAATGTGAACCATATTACAGTGACGGCGTTTTGCATCAACCGGAAAATATAATAGTACGAAGGGGAAATATCTAAATTAGAGGCAGGCAAAAACTCCCAGCCGCTGTGTTCTTAGTAACGGGTGATTTTTTTGAGGTTAGGATTTTCATGCAGTAGTATTTGACAGATCACGTGGGATGTCAGACATGGTGTCAAAGAGAAAGATGCTCAGTATGCTTTGACATTTCATCATGAATAGACTTACTAACGAGCAACGCTTGCAAATCATTGAATTTTATTACCAAAATCAGTGTTCGGTTCGAAATGTGTTTCGCGTCCGTGTCCGATGAGCGATGAGGCTCATTTCTGGTTGAATGGCTACGTAAATAAGCAAAATTGCCGCATTTGGGGTGAAGAGCAACCAGAAGCCGTTCAAGAACTGCCCATGCATCCCGAAAAATGCACTGTTTGGTGTGGTTTGTACGCTGGTGGAATCATTGGACCGTATTTTTTCAAAGATGCTGTTGGACGCAACGTTACGGTGAATGGCGATCGCTATCGTTCGATGCTAACAAACTTTTTGTTGCCAAAAATGGAAGAACTGAACTTGGTTGACATGTGGTTTCAACAAGATGGCGCTACATGCCACACAGCTCGCGATTCTATGGCCATTTTGAGGGAAAACTTCGGACAACAATTCATCTCAAGAAATGGACCCGTAAGTTGGCCACCAAGATCATGCGATTTAACGCCTTTAGACTATTTTTTGTGGGGCTACGTCAAGTCTAAAGTCTACAGAAATAAGCCAGCAACTATTCCAGCTTTGGAAGACAACATTTCCGAAGAAATTCGGGCTATTCCGGCCGAAATGCTCGAAAAAGTTGCCCAAAATTGGACTTTCCGAATGGACCACCTAAGACGCAGCCGCGGTCAACATTTAAATGAAATTATCTTCAAAAAGTAAATGTCATGAACCAATCTAACGTTTCAAATAAAGAACCGATGAGATTTTGCAAATTTTATGCGTTTTTTTTTTTAAAAAAGTTATCAAGCTCTTAAAAAATCACCCGTTAGTTGTAAACCGGTTCTGTAATATGAGGTCATAATGGAACGTCTAGTGTCTAGTCGTAAATTTGGATCGTTTTTCGGCAATCGCTTGCTTCTATTTGATTAGTAGCGTTCTCCAGTTTCACTCAACTTTTGAAATTCATAATTCAGCACGCGCTTCTGACAAAACCAAATACAGACCATTACCTGCGGGTCATGGGTTATATTCGCCTTTGCCTTTTATTTGGTTGGTCAGGTTTTACATATGATATTTTGCGTTTAAAATGGTCGCAATCTAACGCTTTTCCATCACAAGTTACAATCCAATGCATAAAGGAATTCTTTTTGTAACATTCCACAGCATTTCTGACATGTCAAATCGCCTTTTAAAATATCTTGGCTTAAACTCATGTAACACTCAATTTCCTTTCATTTGAATATATATGACTGCTTTTAAAATGGTTGTTTAAGTGACTCCCAAAGTTATTGTGAGGTTTTCTTGTTTTGGCTTCGATTTTAATCGAGTAATGCTTCCAAAAACCGCCCAGAACTTCGTTATCCAAGGCAAATGTTGGAACAATGAAATAATAATCGGGTCGAGAATATACCTATAAACCCAATATATTTTTTACTGAAAATTGGTGTCTGGTTTACTTGCTGAATTGGATCCTGTATGGTCTGCTTAAGAATCCTTCCAAAAATGTTCACCGCTTACCTTTATCTACGACTTGGTTGATTTGAAATTAGTTTATTATTATTATTTTCATCCTGAGTCATTAAGAATTGATAGCTAAGGTATTAACGAAATTGTAATTTAAATTCTAAGGGTTGGTTTACAGCAGCTGCTTATGTCGGACCTCAGTAGTGCGCTGCGATTTTTACAATGGACAAAAATATGAAACAAAGAATTTGTATACACTTCTATTTCTAACCAAATTTCGTGCGCGAAATCGTTCCGAATGTTGGAAAAGGCTTACACAGGCCTACAACCTCTTTCACGACCTCTTCAACTGATAAAAAATATTAAAAGAGTGAAGAATATTGTGCTTGAAAATCGACAGGCAAGTACAAGAGAGCTCGACATCTCTCGCGAGTCTGTTTAAATGATTTTGGTGAATATTTTGAGTATGAAACGCGTTTTTGCTCGACTCGTCCCGATAAAGCTGATTTTTTTTTAAAGATAACGATTGTGAACGAATTTAAAGCCAAAAACACAATGAATACCATCGATCAACCACCACATTCACCAGATTTGGCTCCGTGTGATTTTTTCTTGTCCCCCAAACTGCTGCACCGTGGAAACCATTTTCAGTCGACCTAAGAGATCATTCATAAACCCACGTCAATAATGATGCCCTTGATTACCAAGCATCACTTCTGCAGCATCTACTAGATGTATGTTTTGCAAAAGATCCAGGATTTCAACGGAGTATGTGTTTAGTATTGACACCCAACTTCTGTCCAAAATATTCTCCAAAATGTGTTGAGTCGATAGTCGATGTTATGAGTTCAGAACATACTATGTGCCCAAAAAATTTTCCCTTCAAAGTAATCCCCTCCCGATGCAATGCACTTATGCCAACGGTTTTCCAATCTTCGAAACATTGGTTGTAGTCACTTTCCGGGATGGCCTTCAGTTCCGTCTTCGCTGCGGCTTGAATCTCCTCTATCGTATAAAAACGGTGTCCCCGGAGCGGTCTTTTGAGCTTGGTGAACAGCCAGAAGTCGCACGGCGCCAGATCAGGTGAATACGGTGGTTGCGGAACGATATGGGTTGAGTTTTTGGCGAAAAGATCACGAATTACGAGGGCAGTATGGGATGGTGCATTATCGTGGTGTAAAAACCAAGAATTGTCTTTCCACAATTCCGGCCTTTTTAGGCGGATAGCGTTACGCAAACGACGCATAACGTTCAAATAATATTCCTTGTTGACTGTTTGACCGGTTGGAAGGAATTCATAATGCACAACACCACGATAATCGAAGGAAACAGTCAACATGACCTTGATTTTTGAGCACTTTGGCGCGATTTTTTTGGTCTCGGCTCTCTTTTGGCACGATATTCGCTCGATTGATCGGTTGTTTCGGGGTCGTAAGCATAGATCCAAGTCTCATCGACAGTTATAATGCATTTCATGACACCCTGGTAGCCGGAAAGCATCGTTTCACACACTTCAACGCGACGCCTTTTTTCCAAAAAATTCAATGTTTTCGGTCCAGCGAGATTTGACGCGTTTGAGGCCCAAAACATCCTTCAAAATGGTATTGGCTGAGCCTTTCGATATGCCAACTTCATCAGCAAGGTCTCTTATTGTTAATCGACGGTTTTTCAACACCAAATCTTTGATTTGTTGAACGTGAGCTTCGTCGGTTGAGGTTGATGGTCGCCCTGGACGCTCTTCGTCTTCGACACGTTCACGGCCGGCTTGGAACTCACTATACCACTTGTAAACATTTTTCTTAGACATAGCCTCATCACCAAAGGCTTTCTGCACCATCCTCAATGTATCCGCAGCAGAAAATTGATTCCGTAAACCAAATTTAATCAAATTCTTTGCTCAACAAATTTCGACATCGCAAAAAATGAAAAACTCACTTTTAGCAGCTCACAAAACGACACGTATCTCAAACACTAATGAATATTTTGACATGAAATTTGACATAAATGTGACTGACAGTACTACCAACATAAAAAAAATAATTCTTCATATCCTTCGACGCGCGCAGTTTAAATTCAAATGTCACCTTTTTTGGGCACAGTAGTATAACGCGATGTTTTTCAGGTACTGTTCTATAACTTTTTCGATGTTATTATAATTAACAATTTTCTTTGTGCCACTGAAATATTTATATTCGCGATAAAGTAGCCTCCCCAAAACACTTTTGCAACAGTTTCAACAATTCCGTAGCCGTGATTCCATCGGAACACACAATATTCCAAGCAAGTCGTTCGATTTTTGTTTCAAGGTAAAATCGTATGACAAATCTTTCAAACAAACAGCACCTAGCTCCTGGTGAATACCATAGCAAGATTGTTGGGTGTTCTTCTATTCACTTGTCTAAATATAATTAACTAAATAAACTATACCAATAACTTTGCCGATGTGAAATACGGACAACTTGACTAGAAGTCTTTGTTAAATGTAACATTCTGATTGCTTGTCAATGCCATTTTTCGAAAAACTATAAAGTATTCGACTATTAAAATAGTCATCATTTGTATTTCATTATTTATAATTTAATTCTAAGAATTAAATAAAGAATAATATTTTTTATTCCTCTTCTTATCTCCAAACATTTTTTTAATTCGATTGAACGATTGAACACTTGCCATTAACTTGACACTTGTTAATTCAGCATTCGTCATTGAATGCTAGGAACTTATAAAAACCGATAAACTGTCCAAATATCGCGTCATCTGTGCGAAAGTAAACTTTGAAGTGTTTTATTTGTTTATCTTATCTAATGCAAAAATGCAATATATATATAGATACAAAGCAATCCATGGAATTTGAAGTAATAAAAACGGAATCTAATCTGAAATTTCTACCTGTACCGACATAGGGCGCCCTTTCGATAATTTGCGCCAATTCGAAAAGTTAAGAGGGTCTTCATTACATTGCTTATAGTGTTCAAACTCGCTAACTCTTAATAGTATAATATTGGTATACTGCTTTCTAACAAATACTTCAGGTACTGCTTTATACTAAAACTTATTCTATAGAATCCTTTAACTTAAATGATTCTAGTTTCCAAACGATTATAGTACATATATCTTTTTTCCAATATACTATATACAAGAAGAAAATATCAAAAAGTGCAAGAAATCTAATTCTTCGAAGAGTAGACACTGCATACGCGGTTACAGCCGAGTTTGCAACAGCGCGCCAGTCGTTCTTCCCTTTCGTTGCTTGGCAGCAATTGGTCTTTTCAACGGAGTGGAGGTCTTCCTCTTCCTCTGCTTTCACCGGCGGGTACTGTGTCGAATACTTTCAGTGCTGGAGTGTTTTCATTCATTCGGACAACATGACCTAGCCAGTTCAGCCGCTGTCTCTTAATTCACTGAACTATGTCAATGTCGTCATATTATATAACTCTTACTGCTCATCGTTCCATCGAATGCGATACTCACCGTTGCCATAGCGCAAATGACCATAAATCATACGCAGAACCTTTTTCTCGAAAATTCGTATCGCCGTGGATTTCGAGACTGACGTTGTTGTTGGTGTTAATGCTAGTTCCAAGATAGGCGACATTATATACGACTTCGAAATTATGACTGTCAACAATAACCTGGGAGCCCCATACCCTTCGCTTCCTTATCCAGTCTGGAAAAAGCAGAACTAACGGCGCGGTTGTTGAGGCCCAAAGTGATATCAATATCATCGGTGCACGCCAGGAGCTGTACACTCTTATAGAATCTTCTGCATTGGCTTGCAGCTCGTATTATTTTCCAGTAATAGATTGTAGAAGTCACACGACAAGGAGTCTCCTTGTCCTTCTTAATCCTGACGGAGCTTATGGGTTTGCTCAACGTCAGCTTACACTGTCATATTAGCCTTGCGGGGACACCAAGTTCAGACATAGTGATAGGATTGGCTCAACACATATTGGTTAATGTTTTGAATAGAAGCGTGTCAATGCTAAACCCGTACCAAAAGGCTTGAATCTTTTGCAAAAACGAAGTTGAACAGGGGTGGCAAAAAATGTTTGACTACGTAGCTGAGAACACAAGATTCAGCAAAAGCATCATTACTGCTGACAAAATGTGGGCTTATAAATATGGCGTCGAAACAGAAAAAACAGTTCACAGAAGACATCTCAATCGAGATATACATATAACAAGGGTATGGAAAATGGGATTGAGCGCAATCATGATAATATTATCTCCGGCGCCTGTTTTGAAAATGATATCAAATATTTGTATTAAAATGCGTGTAGATATTGTTTTTGTTTAGTCAATCCGGGTCAAATTTGATCAGATGATATATTTCTTCGATATTAGAAAGTGTCCTGATTTGAAATCAATATTTTCGTTATATTAGGATTAAATAAGATATTGATTAATTTTCATCGCTTTTTAGTATGGAACGTCTCGTCGTAAAGCTAACTCGGTCAATTAATTAGTAATTTCTTTACCTAACGTCCTGTCCTGTAATTGAGAGATTTTTGAAACAAAGTTACTTTCGATGCATTGTGAGTTGGATCACCGTTATCCACTGCATCAATGAACCTCGCAAACGCTTAGGCAGGTGTTGGCCGACAACCCACTCCTTTGAGGCTGCCTAGAGTGGATAGATGAAAACATTGAGACGTTTTCTCTTCCATTGTTCAACATTTGCAAGGCTGAGGTTGATACACGTTGGCAGTCTTATCTGCCGTGAACCAGGAGACATAAACGAAACTGACATAAACCGTTTCAAAGCGCTCTGTCGATTTGTGAGGGTCTTATGTCAATTATAAATAAAGAGTTTTTAGGCACCACAACGGACCGGCTGTCCAAGTGAGCGTCGGGATAATTGGGATCAACATCTTAATAGTTCAACGTCGTTAGAATAGGGTATTAATAAATATGCACTGCGACCTGTCGTTTATTGTGCCCTTTCTTCTTTCACAAAAATTCGCATAGGTTCAGTACTCTGATAAATTCTAAGGTCGCGTTATGCCCCGGCGAGGCAATATCTTCAAGCCTGGGAACTTATTTCTGCGACTCATCTAGAAGGAATTACTTCGGAGATTTCGAGTTCATGCTACAGAATTATAATTGGCAGAAGAGATTATGCCCATGCCGTATAGCTGCTTCTTGAGTCTACAGCGACCAGAGTGTACATTCACGCGAAGCCGGAATTCGTATTCTTCCAATTTAGATTGTATTAAAATAGGTCACTCTTCTTATTTCAACTTGACATAGTTCTTGTAACCGCATAAGAAAATCTTCAGAAGCTTTTAAATTATACTTCCGAGTTGACAGTCCTTGACCGGATATATACACATACTTCCGGTCCGTTATGGCGTACCTAAGCAAAAGCGGCGGGATTTTTACCGCTTAGAGTTAGCGTCGACGCGACATCCCTAAATAAAGCAGGAACTTTATCTCAAATTCTTACTTAAATTCTAAAATTAGTATTTACAAAAGAAATGAAATACAAAACTCACTCTTTTATTAATTACCACATAATTTTTCAGCAAAAATGCAATTTCTCTTTTTCTGCAACTAACTTTGCTTTTTAACGCGCTGTCAAAACAAATTGTTTATTTTTACAAAAATATGGATATGAGAAATTTTTACAGTAATTTCCGCTTCCGACTTTATTAAGGGACGGCAGTTAGTCCCGTAAATTGTCTATCTTGAAGTTGCGTTTCACTTTTTTTTTACTTTTAAATCTATTTTTTCAAGTTCAGTAAAACTTTTCAAACATATCGACATTTTCTGTGCTTCCGCTGAATGTGGTAAAATCTACATTGGCACCATTTTTTCACCACCTTCCACAAAGTGACACTTGCCAACAGCTGTTCTCTGTGTATTGTTTACATGGTGAGAAAACTAACAAATTTGCCGATTCAGTCTGCTGCTTCATTAGTGTTAACCAAAAAAATTTGCATTAAACACGAAAATCAGAAAATGACATTTCTGTTATGTATCAGTGATTTGTCGAAACATCAGGAATTTAAAGAAATTGATACAAATAATAATGTAAAAACACTGCCAAGAAAATTGCTTTGGGAACGCGTAATATCCTTGCGAGCAAATAATCACATCACAAGTACTGACACAGCATGTAATGATAAAAATCAACGTATATTGAAACGTTTATATATCGAGATTGATGGCATCAATGCATTCTATCTCTTACGGGAGCTGCAACAATTAACACAACTACGCCTACAATTAAACACGAATCCAGCAATGCGTGGCATTGATATATTTTGGTTGCAATTAAGACCACCAACCAAAGAAGTGATTGACTACAAATGGTGAGCATGTTGTTTGCATTGCAACGTTTTATTTCTCTATTAACTACATTAATGTGTGATTGGAAAACAGGAATCGTATATTGTCACACACACTGTGGGAGCATATCGAAGTGGAATATCTTATGTCCTGGTTATCTACACTTGGTGGTGGTTACTCTGCCCTCGGAGAACAATTTAGCAATTGCGTATGTTTTCAGTAATAACTCATAATTATTTATATTCAAACGTGCTCTTTATTTACTAGGCGGAGGTTGCCGGTAAAATATCTTTACGTCAATTCAATATTGGTCTAAGACTTGGCGATCCATTCCTACAAGCCAGATGCAAATTATATTATAGCATATCACTTATACAAACTGGTCAACTAAGAAAAGCTAAATATATTATACGCGAACAATACAAATTCGCCAGAAAGCAAAAGGAGTTCGATGGTCGTTTAGTAAAAATGTGTCACGGTATATGGCTACGGCTGCAATACGAATACGGATTGCGCTTAAAGAGTAAGAAAAACTTGACGGATGCCGTTTTAGTGAAAAAATGATATTTCAGTAGTGTATAAAAATGTCACTGTTGCTTTAGTATTGGGTTCAGTAAAAATAATCGTATTAGGTTGATTGAATACTTGAATTCTCCTAAAGCGTATTTGTAAAATTGGCAAAAATAAAGTGGAAAATAATTCTGTACGTTTTATTCATGCCTTGTATACAACTTATATTTTAGTTTTATTCCCAAATGTAGAAAAGGTTGCGGGTGTAGTGGATATTTCATAAATCTTCCGCAGAATAATGCGTCCCCATTTTTTTTTTACAATTTTGGCGACCGGAATTACGCTGTTTCATATCCGGTTAAAGGCTTTCCTTATTTTTGCGAATTTAACTAAAAGCGGTTAATTTTTAATTTTAAATTTCCAAAATTTAGTTTAGTTTCCATAATGCAAAATGTTTTTATTTTGATTTATATTTAATCCGTAGTTATTTATTTTGCATTGTTTGACGAATGTACACAAACTATTCAATATATATTTATGTATTTATGTATAATATATATATGTATAAAAGTATTACGCATTTTTTTCAGGTGTATGTATATTAAGCTAGGGTGCCCATTGGGTCCCAGGCAGGAAGCACAATTGGTTCCATGTCGAAAACTTTAAGAATTTCGGGCGGTACGAATGACTTGTCAATCACAACTTCGAAACCGAATTCCTTAAACCATTCAGCGGTCATAACCAAATAACCCTTTTCTCCACGGTCTTCACCCCACGAGTTTTCAACTCGCAATTTCTTTACTTCACCATTTTCCTAAATAGAAAACAAGACAAATTATTATATATTAAATACATATAGGAAAAGCATGTTAAACTCACATCTAAGGAGACTGCCGTGAATAACATGGCATGGGTCATGGCTGATTCTCCAAAAATTAGGCGATCGGCCTTTGACAAAGGCGTTTGAATATCAACATCAAAGACTAGTTTAAAGTCATGTCTATTAAAAGAAGAAAATATAATATATGTATTAATGCCAAATGTTATATTTTTTAAAATTTCGATACTTACACATCCAAATCCTCAATGCCCTGCTTTGATGCAAAGCGTTTACTGACTTCACAACCAAACCAAACAGCCTCACCGGCTTTTAAGCTTTCAGCTACCAGCTGCAGTAGTTTCTCAACCGGTTGATTGTTATAAAGCACTGGGCGGCCACCCACCACATTGCCAAGACAATCCACTGTGTATGTTTGGTCATAAAAACTGGATGGGCGTGGATCATTCACTAAACATACCTATCGAATCAAATAAAATCCAATTACTGACTTTAAAATCATTAACGAACGAAGTTAAATATACCTTATCTTCCACATTAAATACATTTTTAACATAGTTTTCGTAGAACTCCAACGGCGTCACTGGACCAATGGATTTATAAGCTTTGGATTTATCATAATACTCCCAGGTGAAGCGTTCTGATGGAATGCCCAAACAGATACCAACTATCTTGTAGATACTAGCCATCATTTCATCAATCTTTTGAGTAACCTCTTCCGCGCTAGGATTTTTAGCCAAAAGATCACGTAAGACTTTGGCATATTCACGTAGCTAAAAGACAAAATGTCAAATTGATTCAACTGTTTCTTGCACACATTTTTTTCATAATATATTCACCTTGCTCTTCAATATGGCATTCATGCGCATGCTTGCCTCACAACTGTAAGTCTCTGGAAAACATTTCTTTGGCATTAAACCATGTTTGGTTATTAAATTAACTAACATATCCCATTGACCGCCATCTGAGGTTGGATCCTGATACAATAAGAACAAATAACGTGTTAAACTCAATACAGTCATATATATAACAGTAAATAAGTACATTTAATAAAAATGAAACTAAACGGCCGTCCACCACTTCTTGGCGCTGAGCTGTCTTTACAATATTATTGAGAAAATAATTGCAACGCTCAATTTTGTCCCAATAAAATAGGTAACCCTGAGAAAATTCAAATTCATCTATATTTAAACTTTTCATAAATGGCAGGCGTATGCAATTTAGCGCAGCAAAAAGCCAACATCGGCCGGAACTCTTTTGATTGGTAATAGGTTTGCCTTCGCTTTCCACCTGAAACAGAAAATTAATAGCATTGAAAGTTACTGAGAATTTGACTAACTTTGGTTTACTTCTTTCACTTACCTTGTAAGTAAATACATGATTAGTAGTTTCGAGGGATTTGCGCGACAAGCACACATCAAATGGATCAACTCGCGAGCAGACATTCTGTGCAAGAATGTTCTTCGGTTCGCTGTAGAAGTCCTTACGCCATTTGTCCAGTTTTTGCGGTGTAATCGCATTTGGATTGCTGGTAGTGGTGTTGGTGTTGGCTGGAAATAAAGTTGCGGCAGTTGAGTATTTTGCACGAGTAATGCCCAATAGTTTGTATTTGTAAGTAAATATGGTCGGTAAACGGTTTGACAGTTGTTGACGCCGTATCGTAGAGGTAAAACGTAGTGCAACTGAGACCAACCCACCCGACAAACGGCGAACGCATACAATCGCGAAGCCATGATGGCAAACACATTTTCATGCATATAGCAATGGAATATAAAAATAAACCAAAAATATATAGATGTAAAAGATTAAACGTCTAATTGGCTTTGTTTGAGTGATAAGCGTAGAAAAATTGGAAAAGAGTTAAAATTTTGGTTGTGTTTGCCATAATTTATGTACATGAAACTTGCATAGTACATTCATATGGTGTATGTATGTATGTATGCATATACAAAACATTCAGAAACATATGTTTTTTATTTGTGCAGCTCACGTTCATTTTCATTTATTATGTTTATTCTTTGTCTCTTCATTATTTTCTTGCCAATGTGCAGTTGGAGGTCAATAAACTTCTAAAACAAGAAATTGTGGCACACATTTTTGAATTTTTAAGTCCCAAGGTCATTTCGCTTTTGCGATCATGGAGCAAATATGTGACTACAGTTAGAACTGTGTGGTTATGACTTATTTCGATGCTTTGGTAATATATGCATGTGCATATTATGTACATATGTACGTTCATATTATGTATTTATGTACGTAACTACATAATATTATTTTAGAATTAAAATCACATAAATATTTCGTTTCTTTAAAAATTCTTATCCATTTACAACAGTAGGAATAAGTATGGAATGTATGTATGTATGTCTGATATGTGGGCGTATTAGCGTTGCAATTAACATTATATACATACATATGTTATTGTTTTATTTTAATTTCATATATTGCAATTAAAGCTATACTATAGCTAATTATTATCTATACAAGTTTATATAAAGTACACAGAGATTACAGATGGCTGATAAAACAAGTCTGTAGTAGAAAAAAAGAATATAAGTCATGTTTGTAAATGGTTGATAAAAATGTTGCCATAAACAATTCATACAATCTTATCTGAACTGCACTTTGTGTATATCCGTAAAAAGAACAATCTAAATATTTAATTTATATGCACACAAGGAGAAGCTAACGACTTTTTAACAAAAGAATTAAGTTAATAATAAAAAAAAAATTATATACATATGTATGTAGACATATAAATTTCGTTCGAGTTTTTGTCTTTTCCTGATAATTTGTATATTTTCTACTAATACACTCTTCTATCATAAACTCAGTTTTAATTTTAGTTAAAAAAAACTATTAAAATTAGTACCTAATAACCATTAAATAATAAATCTGTATATACATAAGCTTGTATGTACATACATATGAATATGCACATGGCTTAAACAAATATACTGACTGAAAAATACTTTAGTCATAAATTGTGATGAGATCTTAAAATGCTTTGTGGGATGACTTTAGCACCGCCAATTAACATTGCTCACAAAATCGTCGCTCTTTAAACAAAAAACCCACGCTCGGTTAATACTAAAGAAATTTTTCCGCCATATAGAGAATTAACTTGTGTAAATAATAAATTACAAAATAATAATCTAACGAAGTTTTGCGTAGATTTTTAAATGAAATTTTTCTAAAATGCATAAATAAACGCCAATATATACAAACAGAGATAAACAAGTCAGCAGCTGAAGGAAAATAAATAATACGGGCATATGAATGACAAATAATACAAACAAAATAATGTGACTTTAACAATAAGTAAATGAATCGAAAGGTATTGCACAGACTTAATATGCAAAAATTATAGTATAGAAAATTGCAGTGTGGGGCGTTGCATACCAATCGATCAGTTGGACACAGTTTTTTATCAATAGTTCATTTTGACAACATGTAAAGGAAATAACAGATGCAATCACCTACTACGAATTAATGACCAAAGCTTAACAAAAAAAAAAAGAATAAAAATATTTTACGCTGGTGGCGAAAAGACCGCAACGTATTGATTGTAAATACCAGCACCAAAAATGTGTTTCAATTGTCGGTAGAGATTCGACATGTGTATACTTATATATTGCCGCCGAGTGCAACCGTTACAAATGAAAACCAGTTTTTTGATTTGCACGTCAATATCAGGAAAGCACGGCAACAGACAAAAACAAAAAACTATTATAAATACTGCGAAATCGGGCAGTAGAGTGCTCCTAAACCGTGATCGTACAGCTATAATGGAGGCAGCAAGACAAAATATAAAAACAAAAGTGAGTAAACAAAGGGTTCCGAAAACACATGAACGTGTGTTGTATGCATATTATGTATGTTCGTGTGTATAGTGAATGAATGTGGTTGCACCCCAGCCAGTTGGAAATGAATTTCTACATAGTGCCAGAGCAAGCGGGGGGTGTGGCTGCTGAACAAAGAGTCAGAGCCAGTTGGCGTCGCGAAGCTGGCTGAAATTGGCTCTTCAGTACACTACACCAACACTATCAAAACCGCTGCTGCTTTTGAGGATGTCATCGTCTTGCAGTCATCTAAGCAAAGCGCTAAGCAGAATGGAAAAAAATTAATAAAGCACACACACACATATGCAAGTAAAGAAAGCAATGAAATGCGGCCGCAAAATACAACGGAAGCAAAGTAAAAAAAAGCAATTCACTTCGCGAAATTTCAGAGAAATTTTACTTTCAATATCCAGCATTGCTACTTTCATTTTCATAGCTGTTTACATGTAAGTCAAAAAGAAAGGATATTATTTTTAATACATATATGTATGTATGTAAGCCTTTCTTTTCCCTTTGCTGGGGCTTACGTGTGTGTATATGATTTCATAATGTGCTTAATTAATAGCACACAAATTTACTTACACATTTTCCTTTTTTGTTGGGATATAAAACGTTTAACTTAGTAAATGAAATATGTTACAACGGTTAAGTAAATGCACTTTTAGCTTAATAATTTTCGGGCTAACACCAAAACGGGGAATACAAATAAAAAGAAATAAATCACTTTTACTTCCACGATAAGCAAGTCAACAACAAAATGAGTTGCCCCCGCGACCGAACAACGATCAGAACATAAAAGATATACACGCAACTAAAGTTGCCGCCCGCGCCAGTAGTGCATGCACAAAATTTTCCCGTGTAGAGGGAAAATAATTATTATTTTAAAATTAATTACATTTTTTCTTTTAATTTAAATATGTTTTTATATTAGTAATAAATCTAAGTTACTGAATTAGAACTGGAGGATAATACAGTTTTCATAATAACCCAAATAATGATTCCATTTCAAACTCCAGATTGAAAAATACAGTTTGGTCATAAATTATTTAAAAATTTGATATGATTTTAATTTCTTCGGATAAATGTTTCATATACTCACTCAATTTTTACAAAAAATACATTTTTTTTATAAAATAAAAATTATAAAATATCTCGGTAAATGTTTTATATATATATATATATAATTTTTATAACAATGTTCGAGTGTTCAGGAATAAACATACTAGAAAAAGTTTAACAGAGCGGCAACCTTTTTATTTATTTTATCATAAATTGGCACCACTCAATAAAACATAAAAGCAAATGTCATTAAAAACACGAATTTGCAATTTTAAGTATTGTCAAACGGGAGTTATAGAAAAAAAGTAAACGTAAACAATTTGTCTGTCAAATTGATTTTCATAAAATATATAGCAGTAATATCGAATATTGTTTTATATAAATTAATGTCTCGAATTTTTTATTTGTAAAGTCGTTTGCAGAGCATGTCTCTGCGGTACGTTTGTGTAGAGGTGCGCCATAACCTCCGTTGTGCTAATGTATTCCTCCAGTTTGACCACAGTCTCACTGAAACGGAATTCTTAAAAATTGTTGTAGAAAACGATGCACTGACCTTTCGAGAATACTCAACAGCGACCCGCGTGGCGCTCGGTAAATTTTTTACCGCGGAAGCACGTACTATAAGTAACTTGACTGTAGAAGAGTGCAATGCTAGTTTTCGTTTAACTATAACCAATGAACCTGCCCATGTTACTACTGATAATACAGAAAATCAAATAGATAATAAAAGAAAAATCTATATAACTCCAAAGCCAAATATCGAAGAAGGCAGCCAGCACATAGTTTTGTGCAAGAATTGTAAATGTGAACTGAGTACTACACTTCAATGCCAAAGAGTTCGAGAATTTCCTTCTGGATCTATTGACGTAAACGAATTTTTTTGTCATCATGGGCCGAAATTCGATGAAGTTTTGGTGCCACAATTAACTGATTTCTTTTATGGCTTTCAATTTGTTATACTTAATTCGGAGTTGGCAAAACAGCAGGTCAAAATGAAGGATAAACATATTTACTGTCGGCGATGTTTGCAGTACCTGGGTGAAAATATACTCAACGATAATGCAATGAAATTATGGATGGACACATTGCTTTTAAAGTGTCAGCCTAACGATAAGCATGATACAATAATAAATGTTGTTAAGGAGAAAGTCACACCAACATGCCAGCTTTTACACAAAATTATTGACGATACACTAGTTACCGATGTTGCTGGAGAACCATTGCTTCAACAGATGCACTTTTGTAAAGTTTTGCTGGAAGCCACTTTTCCGTGCCGGAAACGCAAATATATGCTATTGCAAGTGCTGGAAAAGCAATTGCAAGTGCTACGTAACACAAAACCATTGGCTCATGGCAGCCATAATAATAATAATGTGCTGCAAGTGCAACTTGACCAATGCAAAAGTTTTAAATTACTGTATAGACTCTTGGATGAAACAGAAGATGAAGGTGGAGGTGATGACAAAAGAGGAGAAAAAGATAGTGGTGAGACTAGCAGTGCCAGTAGTACCAGCAGCGATAGCATGCTCCTGAAAAATTGGAAAGAGGATATGTCTATACATGTACTAAAGGTATCACCTACACTCTTTGGCACATTACTGGACGAGTTGGATGAAAATGCTTTATTGCTTCCTGAATTGTACCGCTATACGCACGACCATTTTCAACTTAGTTATATATTCTACGAAGATTAGGAAAATAAACTTAAGTTTTGACATTAAATATAAAGATATTTCGTTATGATAAATGTAACCACATATTATGTAATTATAGCGGCCGGTTTATATATCTTAAGTGTCAATATATATGTATATATATATATACTTATATACTTGTTTATTTATGTTCAAGAACTTGCAATACGCTTACTTAGCTAAGATTGTAATTAACATTTAACTAGTATGATTTGTCTTTAAAATCTTAACACAATCAGGAGGGTATAATTTTAATTGCAACAATTTAAGAGACTTGATAAGTTTTACTCTTTAACATTAATTATTCATAATTTCCCCGATGTATTCTAAGGCAATGATATTTTGTTCGTGCCCGAGCTAAAACGAAAACTAATAGCATTCTAATAAAAAATATAAGGCTCGAAAATTTTACAATTCAAAAAAAGAATGTTTTGTTTATAAACTAAAATGCTCACGTTGACAATCATGCTGTTTCGGCGTATTCGGAGGATCACCGCCGCCTCCAGTTTGCATGATTTCTGTTTTTGTGGTGTGCTCTTTTATGATGATAGTTGGGAATATACTCGATTCCTTCAAGCGATTACAGAAAAATGTAAATAAACGAAATTTTCTGTGCGCGAATATGTTTGCAAAATTTTAAGAAAAAATTGTAAACAAAGAAAATTAAATGAAAATGCTGTCGTTACTTGTTCGTTGAATATGCCGTCAAGCTTTTAAATTTTTTTTAAATTTCAATTATGTTTCAATCTTTAGCTATCATCATAATTCAATCGTTCAAAGTGTTTAGTTTTTTTTTTGTGTTAAGTGCTTTGGTGTCCTATTTGAGTTAACTATATTTAATTACAGGGGATTTTAGGTTTTTCTATTGATATTAATGGATATCTTATACAATTATTATAACTTTTTTTTTGCTTTAGAAGCCTTTAATTAACTACTTAATTATTTTCATCACTTTGTTGTTATTGCTCAAGCAGACAAAATTATATTTAAGCAAAGGATATATGCTTCTTCTTCATTTTTTGTGTCATAAATGCTATTTATCTTCTTTTGCCACCGATATTTTGAATACTTTTTGGGGCATATACACAAATTAATAATACAGATATTTGAATATACTTAAATTAGTTTCTTCGCTCTTCGCAACTCCTTCTAGACCTAAAATTAGGAAACTATTCTCTCATATGTATCATAATCTTTGCTATACTATTAGTTTGCGTCCCTATTAACTCATTCAACACTTTACTTTGCCATACGGCTCATTTGTTTTGTTTGTTCCGACATTGAAATTTCCGCATTATCGGCCTTGTTAATTAACGAGTCTAATTTGTCTAAGTGTGAAGTCATTTTTTTCTGTATATCCATTTTCGCTGCCCTAATTTTCTCCGTTGGTATAATAGGTTTTATTTCACCTTCAACTTCCTGATCACGCTCATTATCAAGATCCTGTGTACTATTTATATCGGAGTCGTTCTTCTCATCATTATGTTGACCACTAATGCTGCCTCCCGTTGCGGTGGTATTGCGTCGACTAGCTGTCGCGGAGGTGGATGGTGTACCATCTGGCAAATCTACTGAGCCTCTTGCAAATATATTTGATAGACTACCACAAGCTGTTTGCTTGAAGCGATTTAATTTCTGTTGTGTCGATGATAATATTGTGTTGAGCTCATCCAAACGCCCACCTACATTACGCATTTGGTCTTCCTGCTGCTCTAGAAGCTAAAAAGAAAATTGCCTTGCATATAACACATTGCTTACTAACTGCATGTATGTATGTATGTGTGTGGGTAAATTGCAGCTCATTACCGCAGCCTCGGCGGCTTCTAATTCCTCTTGTTCACGTTTCAAGCGCTCGGCACGCGCCTTCTCGAATTCCTCCTCATTAGGCTTTTCTATGCCTAACAATTCTGCTCTCATACACTCGTATTCGTAGGTGCCTTCAGCCATTCCGAAATTGCAGTTAAGTTTTGATTTAATTTGAGTAAAGCGTAAATAAATTCACGCTTCGTACGTTGCGTGATGCCGTTGACAACCTTTATTTTGAGCAACTGGATCGATTTTTTTGTCGCCACATGCCTCATACACCCGCAGTGGTCAAGGAAAGTAGTGTGTGTAGAAAGTGAAAGCGTTGACGGTGTTACAAATGTCAGTTAAATAGTAATAGATGTAGGCAGGTTAACGCATGCGCTAATTTCGTCATTCAAATTTAAGGTTGAATGATTAAAAATAACAAATTATCGTTTACACTTTTACTTTGCTGTGAAAGTAACTGCGATTAAAAAAATTAACTAAACTTCTGTTGCTTGTCTTTTTAATTACAAAAACTTACATATTTCAAATTAAATTTCTTATATTAAAGATTTTTAATTTAATATATTTACTTAACTAAATATATTTCAATTTACACACACGGATTACATTCGATCAATCATTATTCCTTTCATAAATCTGTATGTATGACTCTGTAAGTGTGATCATGGGTGGCAAAATTTCCGTTACATGCAAATCTTGCATTTCATACCACTGGCCGTTGGCTTTATGCAAAATATGCGCACGATAAGTGCCCTTTTTCGGCTCACCATCATGCACAATATTTGCTACCAAATTATATTTGGTATTTTTGAGTTGTTCACGGTTCTTCATTGACAAAATATCGCCAAAGTCCACGTTTCTGCAATTTTTCAAAATTTAAAATTTTTAAACAAAGAATAAATAAGTAATAAAACTACTTACTTAATCGGAAAATTGACAATAGTTGGATTCTTCTCCAAGAAGAAAGTATTCTTCGTGAAACGTTTGATATAAAGTATAATATACTGTGGCAAACGCGTGATTTCGAAGCGTTTCAAAAAATTATCTTTATACGTGTTATACTCCTTTTCGGTTGTTCCATTAAATTTTGCCAGCAATTGATAAAGATTTACTTGTGGTATGATATTTTCGCGGAACTCGTCGGTGAACAGCGGTGGCGGGGGCAGGTCGCATGTTAGGTATAGAAAGTTAGAATCTTCACATTTCTCCTGATATTCCTCTGTAGCTAAAAGTAACGATTTCTGCGTATCATCCAGCTCCACCGGCGGAATTTTGCGCGTATAAATTTTCATTTCACCCAAAAATATTTTGTGTATGATAGAAGAATCGGGCTTTTTGTTGCCTTTCAGTGCACGATGTAGTGTATGCAAGAACCAAGATAGAAAATCAATGGGATCGCCTTGTTCCGTTATTTGAAAACTCTTATTAGACCACAACACTACTGCCTGCAACATTTCGTGCGGCGACACGTGTGCTTTAAAATTTCGCGGGTTCCACATTTTTCGCATAAGTTCACCGAAACGTTGCACTAGGTTAAAGATAGAATCACCAGGTGGTCTTTTTATTTTCGCATAATTCTGTTCACGCAAGTAGTAATCACGTAAAGGGCCCACGTGTGATAGCGCGTGCAGCACCACGTTACAGTAGTCGTTCGCTTTTATATTATTCAACCCTACAACACCGGGTAGATAAAGCGTGCCGTCGACTGTGCGTGAGTACTTCGGTTCGGAGCGATCCAGCTGTCTTATATCTTTGGGTTCAAAAGTGGGGTTCAGTACATATTTGATGTCGTCTAGCGAGGAGTCAATAATTTCATAATTATCTGGCAGACAGTAGAAACGTAGAGTTTGTAAATTGAGAAAAACATGATGCGCCTCCGATACGGAATGTGTGTAAGCGTGCGTATTTGTGCCGCGCCCTTGGAAATATTTGCCGCAAACCAGACAGGCGTAAACGTTTATGCGGGTTAGCGAGATTGAACACAACTTTTCAAAATCAAAATCCAGTAAGTGGCGATTAATCGTATCCAGATATGGACAGACACGATACTTTGGATTAAATGCAGACGGTTCAAGTTCTGTAATTAATTCAGTAAAATTTGTAATATTTTCCTCAAACCAAACGCATTGCTTAGTTCATACCGTATTCATCATGCTCTTCCTTCACCTTGCCATTTGCGGCTAGCTTTGGTTCCACCTTCGGCTTTTTAGCCACCGGTTCAATACCTGTAGGAATTTACAATTGTTTAAAATAAAACAGAGTAAACAAATTGTGATTTTATATTCATAATTACCATTTGTTGACATTATATTTCTTTAATCGGCGTTAGTTATAGAATTGTTTATAAACTTGAAAATTGACGATCAGCTGTTGTCGTCTCATTGGACTGTCAACCAGTAGTGTTTCGTCGTAATAAATATTTCCATAAAATGTGAAAAGGGGGAAATATTGCAATACGCGTGCCATTCTATGCATACGATTAGAAAATAATTTATTTCAAGGCATAGGTTTAATAAAAAATGTAAAATCACAAATTTTTGATATAGTAAAAATAACGGAACAAAAATAGTTCTTAAAGTTTCCTAATTACAAATAAATAAAAATTAAAGTCTGGCATCCTTATTTCGGATAATGGCTAAAGATGACTGGTCACACGGCTCGTTTACAGTTTCTGTGAGCCGTTATGCAAATTAGTTATTCTTTTACACTAAAGGGAAAACCGCATAATAATTGCCTAAATAATATCAAAGATAGTAAATTGTTTAAGAATAAGCATAAATTGTCATCTGAATATAAATTACTCTTAATATACATGACACAAGTGAGCGGAAATATATTACTTCTAAAAGTAAAAGAAATTCCTGAGTATGCACGTGAAACAAACTAAGGAAAATATGATTTATTAAAAAAAATTGTTACTTAAGTTGAATTTTAACACACTTTTTCTTTTTTCAGATACTATTGCTCGTAAATGATGAAATTATGGGAAACTGGCTGGTTTAAAACGAAGTAAAATAAAAATTTTGGATGCTGTTGCTATTAGCAAAATATTTTATCTCTATTGTCGAATATTGCAAACCGAAAATTAGCTATTGGCCTGCTTATTTTACGCTTTTGGTAATTGGCCGGTTTAAACAAAAGTAAAATAAAGGAAATGTGAGGCTGCTTAATTTACGCTTTTGGTACAAATTAATTAAAATAAAACGCTCTATAGTTGTGTGTGTTTAATTTATTTTATATTTATTTGTATATTTGGAACAAATTGTAAAAATAAATATAATGCTTATTTGAAAGTTGGTGACGTTTTCATTATATTTTATAAAAAATTTCCTCAAAATTCCTCAAAATATTTAATAAATGTGGTATTTCGTTTTAAAACATCTGGCATCACTCGGTCCGGATAAAAATGCAACAACAAAAACTTGCACAATGGCACCCTACTGTGCTGTTATGGGCGCCTGGTGCATATGCTGCATTTACAAATTCGAATTCGCAGGCGGCATTTTTGCAGGGCGGCTGCTTGCTGGGCACTTCTGGGTGCCTGGTGTAAATGGGAGTTGCTGAAATTTGGCGTTTGTGCACATTCACTGCGCGCAGCAGAAGTGTTGCATACTTTTAGGGGTTTTATTTATTTTCTCACCTGCTGGTTGATTTACGTGTAATTTGTAATAAAACACATAATAAATGGATTAGATATATCAACTAGACTTCTTTATTGAAAATTTAGGTTGTAAATAACATTTTTTCTTCAAAGTAAGAACCAATCAAATCAATTGAAGAAAAATATAGATTATACATACATTTTATGCAGAAATATTGTAAAATGTGAGTACAATTTTCGAAGTTTTATAAAAATTACTGCAAAAATACATATATATATATATATTAAATATGGATACATACATGAATTTAAATATTTGCGAGTACGTATCTATATAACAATTTGCAATATTTTTTTTTATTAATTAATTTTCGTTGATTTCTCGATAAATTTAACTAGCTTGTTCGTATAAAAAGGCACATTATCGGTAATGATTTTCTTGTTTTGACTAAACTTTTAGAGACATATTTTTTATATATTCCAGCAATGCTTAAAACATTTTTTTAGCGCTCTAAACAGCTGGAAATAAGTAAATACGTCGATTATTTATAAATTTGATACAATATATGATTAAAAATATTGAAGAAATTTCAAATAGCTTTTCACATATTACAAATTGTACATTAACTGTAAATAATTTATCAAATACTTGCTGCCATGTTGCTTTAAAATTTCTTTGTTTTTCAATACTTATGCTAAATTAGTATATTATTAGTAATATTACAGTGAAACCAATTATGTATTTCCAAATAAACCCCAAACCGCATTTTCGACGTCCTCTTTTAGTACGGGTTCACGGCCGCCAAGCCTACACGCCCCCCGGCGCGCGCAAACACCGGCTCCGCATAGCTGTGACGATAGCCTTTTGCAAGATTGGCGATACCTTTTGTGTTTGGTATCGGCGCACCGGTTGTGGGTGGCGGCGGTGTGGGTGAAGGATAGTAATCTGTATGTTTTTCAGCTGGTCGGCGATTCGCGCGATGTTCTGGCGGACCTGCTGCGCGCACATCAGGTGAGTAGTCACGTCTCAATGGTTCGCGATGTCGCTCGCGTTCGCGTTCGTCGCGTACATGTGGCGCGTCACGTGAGTGATCACGTAGGGCGCCGCGCTGTTCATACCGGTAAGCATCACGGTAGGGATCACGACCATCTGTCATGTCGCTGGAGCGTTCACGCATTATGCGATGCGCGTCGGGTCGTTTTCCTGCCGATTCCCGTGGCGCACGCATATCTGGCGCGTACTCTTGGAATGGACGCTCTCGGCCATGTTCGCGTAAATGATGTTCACGTGGCGGCATCATTTCGCGTGGTGGTGGCATATTGCTCTCCTCCCAGAGTTGTCCGCGTGATCGTGAGCGCGAACGTGCAGCGATTGGTGGCGGTGGTGGCGAGTCATCGAGGCGCTCCTCATCACTCCAATCGGCATATGAACGTCCGCCATCTGCGCGCTCAACAGAACCTCGTCGTCGTGGTCTATAATCGGTCATGTCTTTCTCTTCTGCCAGATCGTATCGACTGCCGGTGCGCTCCATAGCGCGGAATTTGTCCTTGGCATCTTTGAAGCGATCCTTGGGTGTGACATCGGGTCGTCCATTTGAGTGTGCATATTCCAGTGGGCGTCCGTCATCATTGAGCCGCTTTGTATACGATGATTTGCTATGCTGTGAACTGAGTTTTGTGTGGAGTTCTTCCTTCGGCGCCGCTACTATCGCCGGCTCTACTGTTCCATCAAAAGCCTTGTAACGCATGGCGGATGACTTCATCATCTTCTCCATGCTCTGTATGTAGGGTAGGCTTTCAGGTTCGCGGTATGGATTACGCTCATTGCTACGCGAATATTGTTTGCGCTCGGACTCACGCTCCCGCTCTCGCTCGCGTTCACGTTCTCTTTCCCGTTCGCGCAAACGCTCTGGCTCTCGCTCGCGTTCATTACTGCGAGAGTGGCTTAATTCCGAACGCTCTGGCGAGTGTGTAGTACGATGAGCAGCAGCATATTTGTTATGGCTTGCGGTTTGTTCAAAAGGCAGATCGGCTGGATCGACATAACGATGACGACCCCCATAGCGCTGCGCTTCATCGACAGCAAATGACTTGGACTGTTTCTTAGCGGCGTATTCGATGAATTTTTGTTTATCTGTTAAGTTTTCCTTGCGATAGTTGGAGGACGGATGTACGGGCATATGATCGCTAGCCGGATCCGAGTCATTAAAGTCCTCGCCATCATCTGGTTTGTGTTTGGCAAAACGCGGATCTGGCGTTTCACGTTCCAGTGAAAGTTTTTTGTTCAATAAACGATTGATTTCATTGTATTTATCAGTGTCGCGCAGTTTCGGATGATCGCGCTCGCGCTCACGTTCGCGTTCTCTATTGCTGCTAACGCCACCGCCGCCGCCGCCTCCACCACCACCATCGGCACGGCGATGATAATCCTGTTTGGTCTCGGCCTGCATGACGCGATTAAATTTCGCATCGTAATCAGCTGGACGCATTATGATTGGCTTGATTTCATCCTCGCGCGACCAGCTCGCGGTCGACGGGGTCTTCGAACGTGTATCACGTTCGTGTGGGGGTCCAGCGATTTTCTCGCGATGCGTGCTTTGACGCGGCGTATAGGGCTTAGCAGGTAAATCACGCAAATAACTATCCTCTGGTGGTTGAACGGCGCTCTTGCGATTCAATTGCGGATGATGTGCAATTATGGGCGGTGAACGTTCCATTGCGATCTGTGACGGTTTGAGCGCGATCACTGAGTTATCCGCTTCATTAGACCACTGCTCATCCTCTGCGAATGAAAAGAGATAGAAAAAGAAAAACAATGTTAGTAAACTCAATTAAATTTATCTCCGCTCAACTCACCACTCGAACTATTTAAATCCTGCCGCTCTGGGCTTGGCGCCAAATCGGAACCGATACCCGATGAGCCGCGCGAAGAAACCTGCTTGCCACCGACAGGCACTGCTGTATCATTGGGTGTTGCGCCGCCCACAATCAATGCATTGCGACAGCGACGCAGCTCGATGGCCGTCAAATTACCCTTGGAACGATGCACTGTGTCGTAGTCGCGTGGCGGCAGTAACAAAGGCGGTCCATTACCATTCAATTTGGCACGCAGCTCTGCGGCTAAGGAGTCGAATAGCTCGCTAGTGGGCTGTGGCAGTGGCAGTGGTTTTGTGGTCGCCGTGACAGGCGGTGAACGCGAAACGGGCGAGCCGCCGCTATGCTCTTCGCTGCATTCGGATTCGCGTGTACTATTGCCGGTATCGCTGCCCAGCGACGAGCTAAATCGTTTCGGTGACGAGTCATGGCGGCGCTGTTGTTGTTGTTGCTGATGTGGCAGTTGTGACTGCGGTTGTTGTGACAAATAATGTTTGGACTTGCTGTTGCTGTGTTCGTTGCCGTGACCATTGCTAGACATGTGGGCTGCAGATTTACCGCTGCCGCCGCCGGACGTGGGCAGTGGCGGCAGGATGCCCAAACTGCGAAAGTAAAGGAAACAAATGCGCATGAATGTCAGTGTAAAAGGAATAACAAATAAAAAAAAGACATTGCAATGTGGCAAGTAATATTATAAATCGGCGACACGTCGGCAGGTAGGCGTGTGTTAAGTGCTAAAAAAAAGTTACGGCACAAGTCACACCAGATTACCAAAAGCAGTTGCAATGACTGCCCGCCAGCTAGTGCACTTCCGTCACCTGAAATTTATGTGCGTCTCCGAGCATCGACACTTGCCGAAGGGCGGCATAAACAATGCCCGACAAGTGGGCTTGCAGATAGCATGAACGGTTGTTAGTTTGTTAGGGTGGTTCTATTTTTCATTTATTAATTATTAGAAAATTTAAAAATCAACACATTGTTATTGTAGTTAAAATGTATCAAAGTTGTTTCAAAGAATACGAGAGAGAGAGAGAGAGAGCTTTAAGCTTGGAGTAAAATTATATTCAGATCATTTTGGGATTACTGTGGGGCTTGACTACCATATATTCGAGTCTTAAGGACTAAGGGAGCTAAGGTTAAGATATCTTAAAATTTTAGTGTTCAATTGGTAGCCTTTGGCTGGACTGTCGTAGGAACGGAGGCAATTCCCTCCACAGCGAGAGTATTTGAGTGTCATGAATCTTGAAAGTGTGCACGAAAATCGTGGTATTTCTTCAATTTTTAGATTCATTAATTTTGTTTACGAACCGTCAGACTTGGATCGCAAGTTCTGAATCTATTGGAAAAGTTATGCTGACTACACCGTTGTTGAGTATGGAATGAAGGCTCGGGTTTTCTAAGTTTTGCAGACTTTGGTAGGACTTTAAGCATCGAACCTGCAAAGACTTGCCTGTATCTGCGCATCGGATGCAATGCATACATGCAAGATGGCAGCAGTGGTAGTCATGTAGAACTCACACAACTCTAACAAGTAATCAAATAACAGTAGAACGGTTTATCAGAGGGATGTCG